>SJYX01005862.1:366139-379213 GCA_006410675.1 Oreotragus oreotragus | reverse complement strand
ACCCCCTACCCCCTCCCCCCATAGAAAAACAAAGAAGAAGGAAAAAGAACCAAAATTAATTTGTTGGATCATCTAACTGTGAAGTTCAGAGATGGACCTGGTTTTAGGACTATAAAGACTCTATGAATTGCCCTTTCTCTCTTTTTATTTTTTCCTTCTTTCCATTTTTAGCTCCATTTCTCCTTCTATTTATACTGGTCTCATTTTCTTTTACAGCAACTGAATTTCCTTCTTTGGGGAGGGAGTGGAGATGGAGAGGTGTGGTCAGAGGCAGTTTCAAGCTGATATTATCCTAACTTAGTCACTCTAGAGTAAAAAGCTTTTTTTTCTCTAGTATCTTTGTAAAAACTCCAGGCAAGGATATGGTTGGTTGGTTTGTGTTAACCGCTCCTCCTTTTTATGCCACTCATTCTGGTCACTGGGATGAGAGTCTACAATACCCAGTTTGGGTGTCATGCCTATACGTGTGGACAGGAGGCTGGGATAGTTTGTGATTTTAAGCCCATCAAAACCTCACAGAATGGGTTTCTCAAAGGAAGAGGGAATGTTATTTCTAGAAGACAACTGGACATGGAGTACCAGGCAGACTGAAATAAGATTCCATTATACCTTCTTCTACTATCACCTTGTAATCTTTGACTTTTGTTTAGCAGCCATTCAAGAATTTATATTATATGCAAGATGGCAGAATAATAATTTGGTCCCTAGTGGGACCATACCAAGTTAAGGTGTCTTATTTGGGGGGCATGAAATGAACCAATATTACTTGCATCTGAAGATTAACTATCTCATAGAATTGGGGCCTGTTAGGAGAAAGGAGAACGTTAAGTGTGTTACAGCCTAACCCTTTTTGGAAATGCTCTTCAGGTTAGTGCAACAGTTTACCACCTTGGGGGTGCCCAATATGGGTTTTCAGCTACTTATCATTCCCACAGTCCCCTTCCCTGAAGACTGAATGACCTTTTTCTGTGGTGGTACCTACCTGGACAGCTACATTAATCAGGGTTCTTTGGAGTTTGAGGAATCTATGCTCACTCAAACAAATCCAAGTTAAAAGGATTTTTATTGTAAGCTCATTCTCAATAATAGGGAATATTATTATCATTATTGATAACAGACCCGCAATACAAGTAGGAGAAGGGTACTTTGAGAGATTTGGAGTTGAGAACTGGAAAGTAAAGGCCAACCTTCCTCCTCCTGGGGGGGAGGGGGTGGCCCTGTGGTCCCCTCTCATCTTTGCTCCCTTTTGGAGTCTTCTCCATTCTCATTTAAAAAGAAAAAAAGTTTGTTTTTTCATTCTTTTTCAATTTTTCCCCCTATTTAGATTATTATAGAATGTTGAGCAGAATTCCCTGTGCTCTGCAGTAGGTCCTTGTTGGTTAACCATTTTAAATACACACTGCCGGTGGCTCAAATGGTAAAGAATCTGCCTGCAATGCGGGAGACCTGGGTTCAACCCACTCCAGTATTCTTGCCTGGAGAATCCCATGGACAGAGGAGCCTGGCGGGCTGCAGTCTGTCGGGTCTCAGAGTCGGACATGACTGAGTGACTAAGCAGGAGCAGGAGGAGCATATTTAAGATAGATAACACATTCTCCTTCTTGCCCCAGCCTGTCACTGCTTGGGGTGGCTAGGCCTATGGCCTCAGTACTCCCCATCACGACCTCTCTACTCCCGGTGCCCCCCATCAACTAGCAGGTTGGTTTACTGATTCTAAATTCTTGGAGCAGGATTTATGGCTGAATCATGTCTTGGTGGACAGCATATGGATGGTCTTATCTAACAGCACTGTCTATTATGAACCTGCTTCATGTATCAGGTCTTGCTCTCCAAGAAGGCAAGGACCAAGTCTGTTTGTTTGCTGTTGCATCTTTAGTGCCTGCAACTTTACCTGGCTCATCGTAGATGCTCAAGACTTTTTTTCCTTAATGAATGAGTGGTCTCTGTTACTAGACTGTGAGTATCTTGTTGACAAGGACTATGCCCTGATTATCTCTGGATCTTCAGTGCTTTGTATAGTGCTTGGCACATAGTACGTGCTCAATAAAAGCTCCCCCATTTGAGTGACTGGAACTTGGTTTCTCCCCTTACAAGCTGGGTAGAGGAGAGAATCTTTTGCTTCTCTCTCTTCTTCCCGCTGTGTTAGCGCTGGTGGTTGAAGCTGTGGGACCCTTCCTGCCTTCAATGACCATAGATTCAAACATTATAATAGGACAACAGAAAGTGCTAGTCAAGTCCCTGGGTCCCGATATCTCTCCTACCGATCATCCCAAATGTGGGTGAACTCCTTCAGAGAAGGGGTGTTTCAGGGCCCCTCCCCACTCATTTCAATCTCTAGCATCATCAAAGAGCCCAAGGAAATTTAATTTTCACCCCTTCTTTCTAATCCCAATAGCATCTGTAGTTTGTACTTGCTCCCCCATTCTGTTTGTGTGAGTTCTGTCTCTAACCATACTGCTTAATCATGCACTATTTTAAGCAGGTTTATTAGATGATCCTTGCAAACTGACAAGAAGAAAACAGCACATACCAACAGAAACCAGAAGAGGATATTTTCTTTTTTCTGTTTTAACCTAGAATTTGTCCTCTGGTGCTTGCAAGCTCCTAAGTACAATGAGAAGTGCACTTGATTTCTGCAAAACATCTGAGGAGGCATAAAGTACTCACTCCAATATTCTGGCCTGGGAAAGTCCGTAGACAATTTTGTTGTGGTTTAGGCTTTAAGTCGTGTCCCACTCTTCTGCCGCCCCATGGACAGAGGGTCACATGGACAGACAGTCCAGGGGGCCGCAGAAGAGTGGGACACGACTTAAAGCCTAAACCACAACGATAACAACAACAAAAGTGCCCTGGAATAAAGCCGTGTGTTATTATTTGTATTAGTTTTCTAATTCCTCCACTCTGAAGAGTTTGCCAAAGTCCTCGGTTTAAGCCCTGAGTTGGTTGATTTTGCTTTGGTTGTGGTCCACTGAGATCCCTGGATCCTTTTAAGCCAAAGTTGTGCCCTCTGATGAAGAAACATCCTGGTAGGGGAAGGGCCTTTAAGTGTGACCCCTGAGAGGTGGTTCTCCTGGGCCTCGGCCTCCAGGCTCCAAGTGTAAGGCGGGAGGGGAGCTGAGCGGGCAGTTGCGGGTGGGGTTGGGGGAGTGGGGAGAGGGGAAGAGAGCAGTCTGGGCGAAGGCCAGAGGTGGCTCCCAGGGGAGTCCTCAGAGCGGGCAGCCGGACGTCGCTCCATCCTTCCCGCCTGACGGATGGGTCTGCCGCTCAGGCACAAGCTGTCAGGCCAGGCCGCTGCCAAGGCAGAACAGTGGCGCTTCTGTGAGCGCTCCTCCGCGCCTGGAGAATGGGGCCCTCCAGGAGAGTGATGGAGAAAGCAGACGTCCCCGGGCGGGAGCCGAGAGGGGCGGGGCCCCGGAGCCGCGGGGTCACAGGAAGCGCGTCCGCCTCCCCGAAACGAGGGCCGCAGGCCAGCAGAGGCGGGGCGGCAGGCAACCGTGGGGGGAGGCGGGCGAGATGTGTATAAGAGACAGCCTCAGTACTCCCCATCACGACCTCTCTACTCCCGGTGCCCCCCATCAACTAGCAGGTTGGTTTACTGATTCTAAATTCTTGGAGCAGGATTTATGGCTGAATCATGTCTTGGTGGACAGCATATGGATGGTCTTATCTAACAGCATATGGATGGTCTTATCTAACAGCCTATGGATGGTCTCCTGTAGATCGGGTTACCTCCTCTGGACCAGCCTGGGGCTGGGAACACAAGACCTACAGGCTTCTCACTGAGGGCTCTGGACCAGGATTCATCTCCAACCTATTTCTTACTCCAGACAATTCGAGTAAGACACTGGGCTAGTGTGGCCCACATTTTTAATAAAATAAAGACACCATGGCAACCAAAAATGTCTTTAAGTGAAGTTGCTCAGTCGTGTCCGACTCTTTGCGACCCCGTGGACTGTAGCCCACCGGGCTCCTCCGTCCATGGGGTTCTCCAGGCAAGAATACTGGAGTGGGTTGCCATTTCACATTGTCAAATATCCTCTGGAGAACTAAATTATCTTCCCCAGTTGAGAACCCACATCCTAGAGCAAGAAGATGACAAAATAGGGGCTGACTCAGTTTCGGCCGACACCACAGATTTCAAAGGACCTCCGTGTTTCGAAGCAAAATGCTAAGTCACCTTAGCGAGATTTTCAAAGGAAGTATCTAAACACCAAATGGTCGTCCCAGTGGCGTTCCCCCATGGACGCTTCAGGGCAAGCCTCCTTCAACTCCACTTCCAGCCCAAGTCTTGACTTCTTCCCCGGTTTCTTCCCACTCGTTCCTGGCCTGTTCAGAAAAGGGATGGCAGTGTCCACGGTCCATTCATTCATCATCTTAGTCATTTTGTTTTTCGCTCCACCGGCTACCCTGTCCCTATCTAATCAGGGGGCTGCTTCCTGTTTTTGTTCACTGCCATTTGTCCTGCGGGAGCGATTTTTATCATCAAACAATATGAAAATAGAATGCTAGGAATTGGCACCCCTCTCCTGTTGGGAGGCCGTGGGCCTGGCCAGTTGGCTTGGGCAGAAGATACGGAAACAGCAGGAGACCCAGCCATGTATTGTGTGCGGGACAAATACCAGAGCATGCCTCTAGTTCCCTTCACATGGAGGCCCCTCAAAAAAGAAAAATAATGATGCAATTTGTTTAAACCTAAAGACATGTATTTACAAGCACTTCATGGCCCTTCTTCCTGGGGAGCGGGGGGCAGTTTTCATAGCTTGATGAATGGGTTCCTTCTGCCATCTGGAATGTGCACAGAGGTGGGCATTCCCACTCAAGGGTGGGTCTTAGCTTCCTCCCTGGTCAATGTCTGCCGCCGGGAAGGAGCCATGTTTCTCAGTGTTGTGGGAGAATGGCAGATATGGGTGAGATAGCGGGGTGAGCAGGAAAACCTAATGACATGACGTTCTCAAAAAAGCAGTTTTCTCTATAGATGCATCAGTTTTTGACATTGCATGAACTTAGGGGACTCACGATCTGCCTGGCGGGAGGAAAAGTGAAGTGTTGGGCTTGGGCTCATGGTCAAGCACCTACGGGGTGCCTAATAATAGCAACATCAGTTGCTATTATTGTTTAGTTCCTCAGTCGTGTCTGACTTTTTGCCTCCCCAGGGACTGTAGCCCACCAGGCTCCTTCCTCTGTCCATGGGATTCTCCAGGCAAGAATACTGGAGTGGGTTGCCATTTTCTGTTCCAGGGGATCTTCCTGACCCATGGATCAAACTTGTGTCTCCTGCTTGGCAGGAGGATTCTTTACTGCTGAGCCACCAGGGAGGCCCACTGGGTATCAGCAGAGCTGCTTCAAGGGAAGAGCAAGAATCAGAAGATCAAGAAGAAGAAAGTGCGGTAACTATGTTCTTTTAAAAAAGGTTACCACTTCCTTAAAAAAAAATCCGCCACATTATTATTTCTTTTGCACATTCATTGATAAACCCTGCTTCTCCTTCTCTTTTTTCTCATAAAAAAATGACCCGAGTTCAACACCCCAATGATCCCATTAATTATACGTCATTACAAATCTGACCTGTGGTTGTAAATATGTGGCTTGCATGCCTTTATTCTCCATCCCAGACCCACAGCAGACATTGCTGATCAATTATGACATTCTTTCTCCCATTTGTTGCTGTGGCTTTAGAATTATTCCTGGAACATCATTCCAAAGTAAAAGATATCCCCTCCTGTCCCTCTTGGAAGATCCCTTTCCTTCAGAATCTATCATAAGCTCAACAGGCAGCAAATCAGTTAAACTGATTCACACACATGCCAACAACTCTTAACCTTTTCCTTTCTGGTGGCTCAGTCAGTAAAGAATCCACCTGCAATGCAGGAGACCCAGGTTCAATCCTGGGTTGGGAAGATCCTCTGGAAAAGGAAATGGCAACCAATTTCAGTATTCTTGCCTGGGAAGTCCCATGGACCAAGGACAGAGGAACCTAGTGGGCTACAGTCCCTGGGGTCACAAGAGTCGGACATGACTCAGCCAGTGAGCCACTGGAGTTGCCAGATAAAATACAGGACACTCCGTGAAATTGGAATTTCAGATGAATAACTAAGAACTTTTACTTTAAGTGTATCCTCACGTAGTACACAAGACATTCTTATACTTAAAAATATTTATTGTTCTTCTGAAGTTCAGATTTTCCTGGGAGTCCTATATTTTTAATTGTGAATTCCGTGTCCACTACCTAACACCCACTTCTAGAAACAGAGGTGGGAGGCTCTAACCCGTATAAATCTGTAAGGTTATCATTTCAGGCCCGAACCAAGAAGAGGTGAGACTTATACTAGTAGACTTTGGGAAGGGAACTACTTTGCCATCAGCTATGGTGGGAGGTGAGAGTCTTCTTTGTCTTGATATTACACTCCATCTTCCTACTCAGCCTATAAAACAAATAGTGGATACTGAGACAATAAACTGTGGAAAATTCTGAAAGAGATGGGAATACCAGACCACCTGACCTGCCTCTTGAGAAACCTATTTGCAGGTCAGGAAGCAACAGTTAGAACTGGACATGGAACAACAGACTGGTTCCAAATAGGAAAAGGAGTACGTCAAGGCTATATATTGTCACCCTGCTTATTTAACTTCCATGCAGAGTGCATCATGAGAAACGCTGGGCTGGAAGAAGCACAAGCTGGAATCAAGATTTCTGAGAGAAATATCAATAGCCTCAGATATGCAGATGACACCACCCTTATGGCAGAAAGTGAAGAGGAGCTAAAAAGCCTCTTGATGAAAGTGAAAGAGGAGAGTGTGAAAAAGTTGGCTTAAAGCTCAACATTCAGAAAATGAAGATCATGGCATCTGGTCCCATCACTTCATGGGAAATAGATGGGGAAACAGTGGAAACAGTGTCAGACTTTATTTTGGGGGACTCCAAAATCACTGCAGATGGTGATTACAGCCATGAAATTAAAAAATACTTCCTCCTTGGAAGGAAAGTTATGACCAATCTGGATAGCATATTGAAAAGCAAAGATATTACTTTGCCAACAAAGGTCCATCTATTCAAGGCTATAGTTTTTCCAGTGGTCATGTATGGATGTGAGAGTTGGACTGTGAAGACAGCTGAGCACTGAAGAATTGATGCTTTTGAACTGTGGTGCTGGAGAAGATTCTTGAGAGTCCCTTGGACTGCAAGCAGATCCAACCAGTCCATTCTAAAGGAGATCAGNGAGTTGGACTGTGAAGACAGCTGAGCACTGAAGAATTGATGCTTTTGAACTGTGGTGCTGGAGAAGATTCTTGAGAGTCCCTTGAACTGCAAGGAGGTCCAACCAGTCCATTCTATAGGAGATCAGTCCTGGGTGTTCATTGGAGGGACTGATGCTGAAGCTGAAACTCCAATATTTTGGCCACCTCATGCGAAGAGTTAACTCATTGGAAAAGACTCTGATGCTGGCAGGGATTGGGGGCAGGAGGAGAAGGGGATGGCAGAGGATGAGATGGCTGGATGGCATCACTGACTCAATGGGCGTGAGTCTGAGTGAACTCCGGGAGTTGGTGATGGACAGGGAGGCCTGGTGTGCTGTGATTCATGGGGTCGCAAAGAGTCAGACACGACTGAGCGACTACACTGAACTGAACTGAGACATATTGGGCTCACAAAACTCAGTAGTTTTGCACAGTGAGACCTTTCAGCATTGCCTTGGGAGTGGGAATTGGCTAGACAATCTGATTCTAGCCAACTAAGGCTCCCTGGAACCAGCTGTGTTTTTGAGGATGTGGAGTTTTAGCTTAACGGCATAGCGGGAAGGATCAGAGAGGAGAAACAGAGGCAGAGTCCCCCAGGGACCTGATTTCTGTGCAGGATTTAAGATGCTGAAAACTGGGATTAAGACACTGCACCGTGGCTTCATTGGCTGTGTCCACAGCGTTTTCTTCAACAGAGCTGGTTTTCACTGGGCACATCCAGGAACGGCCTCCCTACTTGTTTCCAGCAGGCAGACATTTCGATGGAGTCACCACGCCCTGCAAGATGTGACCTACTTTATGGGCCACCCTTGATTTTAAAGGGTGCCAAGGTGGCAGATGGGCATGAAGAGTTGAGAACAAATTCTCTGCCTCACCAGTAGTCCCCCAATTTTCTGCACATTTCTGTCACGTGCAGAGGTTTTTTACCAGGCCTGCTGTCCTGTTGTCATGGCTGAGACCCATCAGATCAGAAGGTCTGGGGAGGGGACCAGGCGTTGCTAGAAGGTCTCCAGTTGATCCCCATGTGCAGCCACGTTTGCAAACCGCTAGTCTATGCTTAACATGCTTCTCCTGCTCCAGCTGATGTGATCTCAGCTAGACATCCATGGATCTGATGGGGCGGGTGGTGGTGGTGGTGGGGGATATGGAAACTCACCCCGCCTTGTCCGTCCAGGGGGAGGAAGAGGGAGGAGGGAAGAGGGGTCCCCTCAGGATAGAGTGGCATTGTTTTGTATCAGTTTCTGGCTTTCTAGCTTGGCTGGGTTGGCAGAACAAAGAAGGCTTCATGCGGGACAAAAGCGCACTGTTTCACCTAATGAGGAACAGTTGAGAGGTCTGGTGACAGCGCCCCATCAGTGAGGGACAGAGGGCGGCAGAAGAGAGAGGCTGTCGGGCCGCCTAATGAAGACCAGTTGAGAGGTGCCGGCCAGACACCAGACTCAGCTTTCTTTGTGAGGCCCCAACACTCACCCCCCCACCTCTCCTGTCTCAAGAGGCTTGGCCCTGCTTCCAGAGAGAGAGAAAGAGACAGAGACAGGCTTAGATTCATCTGTCACGGTGACGGGTCCTGACCTCATGACCTCTTGAGCCATGCCCTCCGGCCCCTGGATTTGACCTTTCCAAAGAGCCCCCGGTCCTCAGCCAGAAGGTCCCTATTGACTACCTGCTAGTGGCCACCTGCTGAAGCAGCCCCTGAGAAATGAAAGCCGGCAAATGGTCCACCCGGGACCCTTTGAGGCTTTGCCGGATGGTGTGCTGTGTGTGGGGCCCCCGAACCAATCTCTCTAATTGTGTTGCAAGACACATTTCTACTTCTTTTTAAGGGCTTGGAGCTTTGTTGAACTTGGGGGCTTGTAAAGAACAGCACCGTGAGACCGAGAAAGAGACAGAGTTGTTGGGAGGACCTCTGAAGTCCTCCTGCTTGCCCCAGGGTCGGGGTGGGAAGAGGGGAGTGGGTGCAGGCAGGTGATCTGGGAGGATGTTCCTTTCGCAGGGCACTGGCTTCCAGGAACACAGCCACTCTGTGCTCTTTACTGGAACGGTGTGCATCACTCCATAAACAGGCTGGTGTTTGTCCAGACCCTTGAGCCCTTCCCTCGGTCACTGTAGAGATTGTTCCACATGGAACTGCCATTTTTTTTTTTTTTTTTTGGTTAAGATGGTCAAACATTGGCAATTTCATAGCATTTAAGCTAATGAGGGGGCTTCCTTGATATCTCAGTTGGTAAAGAATCCATCTGCAATGCAGGAGACACTGGTTCAATTCCTGGGTCAGGAAGATCCCCTGGAGAAGGGAAAGGTGACCCACTCCAGTATTCTTGGGTTTCCCTTGTGGCCCAGCTGGTAAAGAATCCACCTGCAATGCAGGAGACCTGGGTTCAATTCCTGGGTTGGGACGATCCCCTGGAGAAGGGAAAGGCTACCCACTCCAGTATTCTGGCCTGGAGAACTCTATGGACTTCCAGAAGGTCACAAAGAGTCAGACACAACTGAACGACTTTCACTTTCAAGCTAAAGAGTGAAATTGGATAAACTGGATCTTCTCTAAAAAAAGAAGTGATGATATAGCAGTTACCTGCTGCTGCTGCTAAGTCGCTTCAGTTATGTCTGACTCTGTGCGACCCCATAGATGGCAGCCCACCAGGCTCCCCTGTCCCTGGGATTCTCCAGGCAAGAGCACTAGAGTGGGTTGCCATTTCCTTCTCCAGTGCATGAAAGTGAAAAGTGAAAGTGAAGTTGCTCAGTTCTGTCCGACTCTTAGTGACCCATGGACTGCAGCCCACCAGGCTCCTCCATCCATGGGATTTTCCAGGCAAGAGTACTGGAGTGGGGTGCCATTGCCTTCTCTGAGCAGTTACCTATTACCCCCCAAATTAGAGGCTTCACAGGGCAAACATCTATCAGCTGAGAGTTTCTGCTGTTTAGGACTTTGGGCTGCTTTGCTGGATGAGTCTGGCTCAAGGTCTCCCTTGGAGGTGTTGTCAAGATGTCAGCTGGGGCTGCAGTTTCATGTGAAGGCTTGACTGTGGTCAGAGGAGCCACTTCCAAGATGGTTCATTCACATGACTGTTGGCAGGAGTTTTCTTGCCACAGGTGGACCCCTCCACGGGGCTGCTTGAGTGTCTTCATAACATGGCAGCTGGCTTCTTTCCAAATGAGTGATCTGAGAGAGTGTGATGAGGAAGCAGTATTGCCTTGTCTAGCCTTGGAAGTCACCCTCTGATGCTTCCACAATATCCTATTGGTTACAAAAGCCAGCCCTGTTCAACAGAGGAGGGGAGCATACAAGTATGTGAACGGCAAAGGCCAAGAGTCTTGGGGGCCCATCTTGGAGGCTGGCTACCACAGAGGGGCCTTGTTTCTTACCTTCCTCTGCAATGTAATGATTTATTGGTCCCTGGTCACTTGCTCTCCCCACTTCCTGATGGATCTTCATGTTATTTGAAGGCTTAATCTCTCTGTCAGCTCTCTTCCTGCCTCCACTATGTACATGGGAGTCTGGGTTACCCAAGAGCTTTTAAAACTTGTAGCTGGAGAAGTAGCAGGAATAGACAGGGTTGGCAAGCACGGACATCCTTTGCTGTTCAGCTGCCAGGATTTTGGTGCCCAAATCCTCTTTTAAGAGAATTTCAAATCTGACAGAGAGGAGCATTGGTATGGCATTTATTGTGTGATTAATTTATCAAATATAGTTAAGCCTCCCAAGAAACTCTAGCTTACACATTTTCCCACCAGCAAGCACAGAACAAAGTAGTGAAAGATGCTTATATTTATTGGGTGTTTACTGTGTGCTGGACCCTTGACTGAAGGCTTTGCCTGCCTTATCTCATTTAATTCTCATCATAACCCTAGACTGTCGGCACTACTATTATCTTAGTTTATGGAAAATGAGATTCAGAAGAGTTGGACTTGTCCACGGTCACATGGCTGTTTTGAGCAGTAGGATTTGAACGCCCGTGCATGACTTTGGAGTCTGAGCTCAGAACCATGATAATGAACCAGTTTGAATGAAGGGGAGGGAGGCTCAATTGGATGACCCTTCACATCCATTCCATACTATGACTCAGTGATTCCAGACTTTGGTTCCTGCTGTGTCATGGCGGATGAGCTTCTCCAGATGAGCTGACTCGGAGATGGAGATTAGCATGCAGGAGGTTTATTAAGGAGACGACTTGGGGCCAATAACTGTAAAGGGAGGGTAGGAAACCAAGATTAGGTGGAGGAAGAAACTGAGCTTTGACATGAGCCCAGGATGGGCCTCAGCCAGCCCATGGGGCATCTGGAGCTCAGATGGGTCCTTCACAGATGTCCCAGGTTGGGGTGAGCAGTCTGGTCTCTTACACCCTGATGTTAGTTACCTAGTGTGGGCTCTAGACCTCTTCCATCTTGGAAATAGCCAAAGAGGGCTGAATCCAGAGGACCGTCTTTCAGCATCACTCCCAAGCAACAGTGACAATAAAATCCTTCCTTTATGAAGGGGGATCTAGGGGGTATGTCACAGTGTTTGGCATCAGTTTCTAATACAACTAAGGAAGTCCAAGTTTATAGAGCCAGATTCGCAGATGCACACACAGGCACGTACATAGGCATACCTGCACTCACAATGGGCAGTTCTAGGCAGCAGTAAAGAATAAATTCAGCTATAAGAACCCACTTCAGTGTTCAGAAGAAGGGACAACATACATTTGAGAGCTTCACAGGAATTTCTGTCCTTTTCAGTGTCCCACTCTCTGTGTTAAATCTATCCACTTCTGCCCTCAGCATAGACATACCCAGTCACCAAACAAAATATCTGTCTATAACACTGCTATGTTTAAAATAACCAACAAGGTCCTACTGAGTAACACAGGGAACTCTGCTCAATGTTATGTGGTGGCCTGGATGGGAGGGGAGTTTAAGGGAGAATGGATATGTGTGTATGTATGGCTGAGTCTCTTTACCGTTCACCTGAAACTATCGCAACATTTTTAATTTGCTAAACCTCAATACAAAATAAAAAGTAAAAAAAAAAGAATATCTGTATACATGGTACAAAATGCAGCAACATATATGGAACACACACCTACTTACAGACACGATTTATTCACACACTACATTAACAAGTACCTACAATATCCACACATGTGTTTGTAGATATTCACAGCATGAATATGCCCATTCAGGGCTTCCCAGGTGGCTCAGTGGGTAAAGAATCTACCTGCGATGCAGGAGATGCAGGAGACCTGGGTTCAGTCCTTGGGTCAGGAAGATCCCATGGAGGAGGGCATGGCAACCCACTCCAGTATTCTTGTCTGGAGAATCCTGTGGACAGAGGAGCCTGGAGGGCTACTGTGCATAAGGTTGCAAAGAGTTGGACACAACTGAAGTGACTGAGCAGGCCTGCACATATGCCCACTTAAACACAGTACACAGTTACATGCCCGCAACACACATACAGATGGTGGCGTTAGTCTGAACTCAGTGAGAAATATCTCTTAAAGATGAAACTATCTTTGTATAAAAATAAGAATATAGTTGATTTACAATGTTGTATTAGTTTTAGGTATATAACAAAGTGATTCAGTTATACATATATATACTTATACATATGTAAATATGTATATATATTCTTTTTCAGATTCTTTTCCCTTATAGGTTATCACAAGATGTTGAGTACAATTCCCCGTGCTTATCTATTTTACATATCAGTTCAATTCAGTTCAGTCGCTCAATTGTGTCCGACTCTTTGTGACCCCATGAATCGTAGCACGCCAGGCCTCCCTGTCCATCACCAACTCCCGGAGTTCACTCAGACTCACGTCCATCGAGTCTGTGATGCCATCCAGCCATCTCATCCTC
>SJYX01005862.1:268905-364498 GCA_006410675.1 Oreotragus oreotragus | reverse complement strand
ATCTGGGTTGTGAAGATCTTTTTTATACAGTTCTTCTGTGTATTCTTGCCACCTCTTTTTAATATCTTCTGCTTCTTTTAGGTCCATACCATTTCTGTCCTTTATCAAGCCCATCTTTGCACGAAATGTTCCCTTGGTATCTCCAATTCTCTTGAAGAGATCTCTAGTCTTTCCCATTCTGTTGTTTTCCTCTATTTCTTTTCAATGGTCGCTGAGGAAGGCTTTCTTACCTCTCCTTGCTATTCTTTGGAACTCTGCATTCAGATGCTTATATCTTTCCTTTTCTCCTTTGCTTTTCACTTCTCTTCTTTTCACATCTATTTGTAAGGCCTCCCCAGACAGCCATTTTGCTTTTTTGCATTTCTTTTTACAGATAGTAGTATGCATATGTTAGTCCCAAACTCTTATCCAAAATTATCTTTGACACGTTGATTAAATTGCCACATTTTGAGAGACACATGGGGAACTAGACCAGTTTGGGGAACAACAGAAGCGCATTTTACACCTGAAGCCCTCCCTGGGTCATAAGATGTTCACTGAGTAAAATGGGTGCGTAGAGATCAGTTCATATTATTTACTTTATCCCTCTATGTCTCTGTGTCTTGTCTCTCTTCTTTCCCCTATCTGTCGCATCCTCTCTCTCAGTAGTTGAATTAGTGTCAGACGAGGATGACATGGTTAGATAATATCAGTGATTCAGTGGCCGTGAACTTGAGCAAGCTCTGGAAGATAGTGGAGGACAGAGGAGCCTGGTGCAGTGCAGTGCGTGGGGTTGCAGAGTCGGACATGATTTAGTGACTGAACAGCAGCAAAATAGACACATGATGTTTCTGCACAACATTGTGTTACCTACACACACGCGCGCACATGCATCAGCGATGGAAGAGAATTCCAGTAAAGATGGAAAGTCAAGAATTCCTGCCTTTCTGAGCCCAAAGTAGCAAGTCAGTGGAGAAGCACCCAGAGCTGTGGGCCAAAGGTGGTGGGTCTGCTGTTGTTCTCATCGCCTTCATATCAGGGTGCTCTGTCTACAAGCCTCATGGTCAAAACGAGGGCAACGTGGAAAGAGATGACTAGATAGGTCTGGCAAAGGTCTCTGGAGTGATTGGCAGTTGGTCTCTTATCCTGGGAGGAAACACTCTGTAAGTTTGGAGGGCCCCTATCAGATCTTGGAAGATTACCTCTCACCATCACCCATAGTTGGAACAGAGCTTTCTTTTTCTGTTCTTTTCCTTAAGCAATCCACTCATTCTTTCCCTTTCCCACTGCCCTGAACCCTCTCTCTCTCTGCCTGTTGACCTTACATTGTTTTGAAATGACCATTCCTATTCCCACCTGTCCAAGATCAACCCTCTTCTCTCTTCTCCTGATGGTGGGCTGCCCATCTGTGAGTTCACCCTTCATTTCTCATCCAAGGTTTCCTTCTGTTCCCAAGTCCCATTTCAGCATCCCCCTTCTGCATTCCCACAGCCCATAACTCTCAGGCCAGGGGATTAACGTGGTGATTTATCTGCAAAATTCCTTGAGTGAGAGATGAGGAGGGAGGAAAGCCCAGAGAGACCTTTGTCCCTGAATATTGAGTGGCGATTCTGTACATTTAGGAATGGGGGGAGGTGACTGGATGGTTTGAGTCCAGTTAGAGGGTATTGTCAGCCTGGAAAGTTCCAAGATTTCCTCTCCATCCTCTGCCTGACCTGTATGTATAGCCCGGTCTGTTTTTGTTAGCAATGTAACTCTTAGATATACATCCCCTTCTGCATTCCTACAGCCCAGGCCAACTCATCTACCTTCTTTCAAGACCTCTTCACCCCCATGGAGATATCTGGTGGTTCCATTAGTAACCACTTGACCATACTTATAAACAGCCATGGACAAAAAGACCAAAGAAGCTGTCTTCTTGTATCACTGAACAAGGAAGGGGTAAGGAAAAAAACAGGAAGAAGGGATAGAAACAGAAAGTGTGATCAGGACTTCCTTGGTGGTCCAGGAGTTGAGAATACACTTCCCAATGCAGAGGACGAGGGTTCAATCCCTGGTGAGGGACCTAAGACCCCACATACCGTGGAGCAACTAAGCCCGCATGCCACAACTAAGACCCGATGCAGCCCCAAATAAAATACATAAATAAAATAAGTATATTTTTAAAGTGTGCTCAAAGTCTCTTTCCCACCCAACGTTGTCTGTGATAGTTACCATTTGTGATGGCTATCCCTAAAGATTTCCACGAGGACAACTCCATTCACTGCCTGTTGTCCGTTCTGTCGTAGGTGCCTTTTCTACTAGTTGGGAAGTGCTAATGCAACAGCACACCTTCTCTTCTAGCTGTCTTAGCATCCCATGCCATTTGTAAGTCAACCAGCCTGGACCAAAGGCATAGTTTGTTGATGGAACAACAACAAAAAAAGGAGCCCAAAGAATGTTTCCTTTTTATTTCTCTTTAGTCCTTCTCTTAATAATGGCATTTCAAGGGCTCTAGAACCTCAGTGCAGAGGGAGGTGGCAATGCCCCTGAGATATGATGAAAATGCATAGGGAATGCTTGGAGGGAGATTGTGGCACCTGAATTGTGTGGTTCCTATATTAACACATATGATGGACAGGGAGGCCTGGCGTGCTGTGATTCATGGGGTCACAAAGAGTCGGACATGACTGAACGACTGAACTGAACTGAGAGAGTCTAGAAAAATGGTACAGATGGACCTATTTGTAGGTCAGGAATAGAGATGCATACATAGAGAACTGAAGTGTGGACACTGGGAGGGGGAGAGAGGGTGGAGTGAACCGGGAGGATAGGATTGACATATATACAGACACTACCATGTGTAAAATAGACAGCTAGTGGGAACTTGCTGGAGTACAAGACAGATGGACCTATTTGTAGGTCAGGAATAGAGATGCATACATAGAGAACTGAAGTGTGGACACTGGGAGGGGGAGAGAGGGTGGAGTGAACCGGGAGGATAGGATTGACATATATACAGACACTACCATGTGTAAAATAGACAGCTAGTGGGAACTTGCTGGAGTACAAGAGCTCAGCTTGGTGCTCTGTGATGACCTAGAGGGGTGGGATGGGGAAGGGTGGGAGGGAAGCTTAAGAGTGAGGGGCTATACGTATACATATAGCTGATTCATTTCATTGTATAGTAGAAACTAACAATATTGTAAGGCAACTATCAGTTCAGTTCAGTCGCTCAGTCGTGTCCGACTCTTTGTGACCCCGTGAATCGCAGCACGCCNAAGTCCACTCAGCCCCCTCCCCCGAGTCTTCGTGTGCACGGAATTCAAGGAGATCCGGTTACTAAGGATATAGAGGAAAAAAATAAATCGCGTGCCTGCTTTTTTTTTTTTAATTGCTTCTCCCCACCCCCAAATTAAGTTGCTTAGCAAGGGGGAAAGAGGCTTTTTCCTCCCTCCAGCAGCCCTGCCGAACGCCTTTCGTTTTTTGCCGCCGCGGATCTTCCATGTAGGCAGCCGAGGCTGGCGAGCCCGACACTCGGGAGCCACTGCGGGGGGCCCTCTTTTTGGGGAGGCGCCGACCCGGGTAGGCTTCGCCGCCCCCAGGGAAGCGGCGGCCGCGTTCCTCCGGGGTGCGCCGGGGCCCGAGAGCGGCGCACGGCGCGGGCCGCGCGGGGTGGGGCAGCCGGAGCGCAGGCCCCCGAGCCCCGGCGGGCGCCCCCGGGCCCCCGCGCGCGCTCCGGCCTCCGGGAGACTGGCGCATGCCACGGAGCGCCCTTCGGGCCGCCGCCGCTCCTGCCAGGGCCCCTGCTGCTGCTGCTGTCGCCTGCGCCTGCTGCCCCAACTCGGCGCCCGACTTCTTCATGGTGTGCGGAGGTCATGTTCGCTCCTTAGCCGGCCAACGACTTTTCTCCTCGCCTCCTCGCCCCGCATGTTCAGGACCAAACGATCTGCGCTCGTCCGGCGTCTCTGGAGGAGCCGTGCGCCCGGCGGCGAGGACGAGGAGGAGGGCGCGGGGGGAGGCGGAGGCGGCGGCGAGCTGCGGGGAGAAGGGGCGACGGACGGCCGGGCGCATGGGGCTGGCGGCGGCGGCGCAGGCAGGGCTGTCTGCTGCCTGGGCAAGGCGGTGCGAGGTGCCAAAGGTCACCACCATCCCCACCCCCCAGCCGCGGGCGCCGGCGCGGCCGGGGGTGGCGAGGCGGATCTGAAAGCGCTCACGCACTCGGTGCTCAAGAAACTGAAGGAACGGCAGCTGGAGCTGCTGCTCCAGGCCGTGGAGTCCCGCGGCGGTACGCGCACCGCGTGCCTCTTGCTGCCCGGCCGCTTGGACTGCAGGCTGGGCCTGGGGGCGCCCGCCGGCTCGCAGCCGGCGCAGCCGCCCTCCACCTACTCGCTCCCCCTCCTGCTGTGCAAAGTGTTCAGGTGGCCGGATCTCAGGCATTCCTCGGAAGTCAAGAGGCTGTGTTGCTGTGAATCTTACGGGAAGATCAACCCCGAGCTGGTGTGCTGCAACCCTCATCACCTTAGCCGACTCTGCGAACTAGGTAAGAAGTTGATCCACGCCCACCCGCCCATGCCCCCCCTTCCCCCAGCACTCAGGTGGGGGGAAGAAAAGCCCGATTGGGCTGTGGGTTAGTGCAGCCACCTCGCCGGAGGGGTGTGTGTACATTTCCTCCTGGGAGGAGATTTGGGGGACAAAGGTAGAGAGGGGACCCGGGGAAACTGGAAAGGCATTCCCTCGGGGTTCCCTTCCAGTTTTCTCTCTTCGGTGGCCCCAAGGGCGGGGGGAAAGGGTTGCCGCTAGGCCCTACTCATTCATGCCCATATTCTGCAGACATGGGGTTATTTCCGGATCAGCCAAGGGGGTGCAGAGAGAAGTGTGTGTGGGGGGGGGGGTCACGCCTCCCCCGCACGGAGAGCGGCGTTGAGGTGTGTGGCCGACTTGGATTCGATCCAAGCCCGCCAAGGAAGGCTCAGAGAAGCGGTAGTAAAGGCTGGAGAGGAAGGCTCCCCTTTAGGAAGGAAGGGGGAGCGTCACGTCGGGCGCAAGGGGCCAGGAAGCCTGCCCTGGCCGGCGCAGCTTTGGGTTTTGAGGCAGAGAGAGCAGGATAGGAGGCCGAGCTGGATTCCTGCTCCCAGCTCCGCCAGCCCGGGGTGAGAGAGAACAGGCAGTCAGGGGAAGTTGGGTGTCCCCTACTTTCTTCCAGCGCAGGAGAGAGAGCAGTGTAACCGACCGTCGGATGGTTTGCCCCCAGATTACTGAGTCGGGCCCCGGGCTCCTCCGTTGAGACCCCGGGGCCCTTCTGCTTATGCTCCCAGACTTCTCCACTGCATCCCTTTTCTCTGCCTCTTTGTGCGGGGGCGGGGTGCACCTCGGGCGCCCACCGATCCAAGTTCCCTAGCGCCCTTGGGGTGCACCTTCCGAGGGAGCTGGGCAAGGGGGAAGCCCGTGATCCCCGCGCGGGTGCGGGGCGCAGCGGCGGTGGCGGAGATGAACTGCGCCCCGGGGGGACAGGTCAGGGCGGGGGGCGGAGGGAGCAGGGTCTGAAGTTCTGGGACGCGAAGTTGGGGGGGGGGGGCTTCGTCACCTCCCGTCCGGTGAACTGCGACGTGCGGCGGCCGAGCCGGCGGTNACAGGTCAGGGCGGGGGGCGGAGGGAGCAGGGTCTGAAGTTCTGGGACGCGAAGTTGGGGGGGGGGGGCTTCGTCACCTCCCGTCCGGTGAACTGCGACGTGCGGCGGCCGAGCCGGCGGTTTGCAGCCGGGCCGGCCGAGCGCGGCGGCGGCGGCCGCAGACGTGGAGGAGCGCCGCGCCGAGGCTGGCGCCAGGCGGCCTCTTTTGTTTATCTGACAGCTAAATATCAAGGCAATCACCGCCTCGCAGCCCTGCCTCCAACCCCCACAGCTAAGACAAACAGTTGGGCTAAAAGAATGCCTCTGTTATCATAAGTTTCTATCTCTCTCTCAGGGCTCAGCCTTTATTTTCTCTTTCTTTTTTAATTCCAGAGTCTCCCCCTCCTCCTTACTCCAGATACCCGATGGATTTTCTCAAACCAACTGGTGAGTAGCTGATTTTAAAAATATCCTTCCTGTCTTAAGTTAGAAATGGAGGCTGTAGAACGCGGATTTGTGTATTTAGGCAGCGGCTTGGGGAGACTCTGAACTTGCCCTGAGGTGGTTATAGGTTTCCTCTGTTGGCAAGTCAGTGGATTTTTTTTTTCTTTTTCTTTTTTTGTTGTGACTGGAGCTGGAGGTAATGTGTGTGTGTGTACATATATATCTTTCTTTTTGCAAAGATGTTTCTTAGGTATGCTTCCATTTTGTTCTTTTTTTTTTTTTCTTGTATTTGCACTCCATAACCCAAGCTGGTTCAACTCAGCGCATAGACTCTGGTCCATGCAGGTCTAGGGAGCCAAATGGGACAGGGTGATGGGAAACGTGGGAGACTCTATGAGTGCCAGAAGTATCAGTGAGGAGATTGGAGAGCCCAGTGGGAAGGAAAACTTTGTTTAGAAAAGTGTAGAGATGACCTCGGTTTGGGGCAAGAGAATAGAAAATTTAAGGAGTAAAGGCAACAGTCGCCTTCCCCCCTCCTAGTTTTCTCAGAATTCCTAGTGGGGGCCATAAAAGTGTTTAGCATAGCTCTGCCTGCCTGTTGCTTTGTCACTGGATGGCATTCAGCCAGGGCAGAAGCCCCACTTGAGGCTGGCACCAGCCCTGTTGTGTTTGTCTGCATTCAACTTCTGGCTGGCAGTGCAGGGGAGAAGGGAGGAGGAACCGCAGAGCTGGGAGGCAGCTCCGATGGGCCCTTGTTTCCTGGAGCTGCTTCTTACCGGGGGAGGTTCCTGTGCCTGCAAGTCTGAGTTGTACCTGTGGTCTCTGCCGGTGCCTGAGAAATGCGGTGCCTGTGACAGTCTTATTTTGCCAGTGTTCTGGGAGAAGGAGAAATGAAGGGTTGGGCCCCATTTCCCTCTTGGAATTCTACAGGTCCTTCCGCCTCATGAGTCTTGGCTGTTGAGCCTTTCCCCCCACTAATTAAAAGTTTTGCTGGGGCGTTGTCCTAAATTAAATACTTTAATGAATGGTGTAAGAGAAGCCCGTGGTCTCCAGCCAGCCCTCCCTGACTCCACACTCCCTCCAGTCGGAAGGCGTTGCTGCTTGCCTGGTGCCTGTCTAATAAGTGGCCTGCGAAGCATATGATATTTTGCTTTCGATTTACAAAACACCAGATAAATGGTCATTAATGAGGAGATAAACCAGCTCTGTATTTGTAACAAACGTTAACAGATTACCAAGGTCTGTTTTCTCCCAGAATGTAACTTGACTAGGTTTTTGGCATCAAGGCTCAAGAATTCTTTTATGAGCTTAGTTCTCCAAGGGGCCCTCTCTCTCCTGCGTTTTGTTTTTCCTTCATAGTCTTCAAATGTGGAGGTTTTCCTTAAAAGAGAGAGACAGGCCAGTCATCTTGGCCCCAGGGTTAAAGACGACTGGGGGAACTGTTCTGAGAGAAACTTCCTATAACCATGGGAAAGAAGGCCCGTGTTCCGTTGGGTTTCCTGCAGAGATAGTGGGACAGCTCTGTCCACCGGATTCAAGCAGTCACCATCTCAGGCTAGGACCTCATTTTCAGTGAATGGAGTGATATATTTATTCATTAGCAAGTGTTGACATTAGGTAGCAGAATGTGTGTAAACAGAAGCCACAAAGACAGGAATGCGCCATTCCAAGGGGGAGAAAAGTTCTCCAGATCAGCCAGTAGGAAGTGGTTAACCTGCCAGTCGGAAACTCAGACAACTGGTTACTCACCCAAAATGTTTGTGTAAAAGCAAAACAACAACATTAAAACAAAGAAAAAAGTAGCCTCCTCCAAACCCAGAAAACCCTGAAAAAAAAAAAAGGAATGAAAAGTACCATCCTGCTGTAAGGACATGAGGGTGCGAATAGATGAAGCCCCCATGTCTCCTGACATGCTGGAGGACAGCCAGGGCTGGCTTTGCTGGCTGCTGTGGCCAGGGGCACTGAGGTCAGACACACAGATGAGATGCTGCCCCAGGTCTCTCTTTGCCTTGTACGTTGCAGAGAGTATTTGGCTGGGGAGTTTAGATCAGCTGCTCTCACTGTAAAGTTTCCGAGTCCAGGTTGAATTTTTGGCCTTGGGTTACTAGGTGAGAAGCAGCCATAAGGTTTACAGTGGAACGTCGTTAACATCTTAACCAGTTGTTCAACTAAAGGAATCTCTTCTGCAAAGTCTCCAGCGTGGGCAGAGGCAGTGGAGAGGGCCTGGGGCCTATTCCCCCTGCAGCCTTTGGAGGAACTGGTGATTGTGGTTTAGTCATTAAGTTGTGTCCAACTCATGGACTGTAGCCCACCAGGCTCCTCTGTCCATGGGATTTCCCAGGCAGGCTTACTGGAGTGGGTTGCCAGTTCCTTCTGCAGGGGATCTTCCTGACCCAGGGATCAAACCTGGGTCTCCTGCATTGCAGGTGAACTCTTTATGGAGTGAGCCACCAGGGAAGCCTTTGGGGGAATGCCAGAGCTAAAAGTTGGGAGTTCCATTTTGCTATGGTTCAAGCCACTCCACTGATGGAGTGGGTTGCCAGTTCCTTCTGCAGGGGATCTTCCTGACCCAGGGATCAAACCTGGGTCTCCTGCATTGCAGGTGAACTCTTTATGGAGTGAGCCACCAGGGAAGCCTTTGGGGGAATGCCAGAGCTAAAAGTTGGGAGTTCCATTTTGCTATGGTTCAAGCCACTCCACTGTGGCCTCTGGAATGGCCTGGCTTTGGTAGACCTGATTGCTAGGTGGTTCGAAGTCAGCAGGATCTTCTGAGAAGGGGCGGTCACCATGGCTGAAGGAAGGAGCAAGGTGTCTGTGACATGAGGCTTTCAGAAGTCATGGCACCTCTCTGCCCTTATCATACCAGGGGTGAGAGCAGGTTATTAGAATGAGATCCCAGTTTATGGAGTGGGGATGCTGTGTGGGCTCTGCTTCCTGTTTCCTCTGTATCTGAAGGTCTGAACTATTTGAAGAATGTCTTGGGGTGGGAGGTGGGGCTGATGTTACTGGGTATATGTTCCTTGCTTAGGCCAGGGACCCCAGTGACCAGTGCCTCTTGGCAGATCAGGCCTCCAAAGCCTAGTTAAGAAGTCTGAGACCTTGCTCTGCACTTATTTTTTCAACACAGGCCACCTTTTCCAGGCCTGTTTTTAAGTCTAGAAATGATGGAGGCAGTTAGATGATGCATTCATTCACTCATTTATTGGTTTGTTCATTCATTCAGTCGTTCTACAGGCCCGATGATGTGCCTGCCTAAAATTCATTGATGATTCCGATGCACCGGTTTGTCCTTCTGTAACCAGAGCTGTGGGTTGGGGCAGAGCTTAGGGTATAGTGGTGGGCGGGGGGACTCCTCTGTGCCAGATGGTATTTAGGAAGCTCAGAACTAAGTTGACAAGACAATGCTGGCTGTTGGGAAACCATTCTTTGAGAGAAGAGGGGGTCCCCAGCTTTGTCACCTTGTATCCCTTGCAGCAGCTCATTCCAGGCACGCGTCTTCAAGGGCTCCCTTGCAGCTGGGAGAGGGAAATGAGTCTCCCACAGAACCCAGCACTTCTGGGGAGCAGGTGACACAGCTGCTGACACCCTGACTTGGGAGAGCTATCGCAGCGAAGCTCTTTTTTTTGTGGGTGAGAGACGGAGGTGTGGCCTCTTGGCCCTTTACTAGCCTGGCAGGACCTAGACGATGCTGAAGACTGTCTCAGCTCGACTACCTGCAGGGAAGAGAGTGAGGCCTGCTGGGGAGGAGAGGGCTGAACCCTTGGGTAGGGCCCAGCTCACCGGGTGGCCCCTTGGGCTACTCAGTGACACCTCAGTTTACCTAGGTGCATGTCAAACAGGTATACCTTGCTCCTTCACAGAGGTGGTAGGGAGACCTAATTAACGTTTGTAAATCCCTCCTGAGATCAAAGGCGCTGCACAAAGGGCAGAGCACCATTTCATAGAAACGCTTGTGGTTGCCGGTGTGGAGTTGGCTTACCTTTGATCTGAGACCAGCTGACAGCCCTGGTCGAATGAGGTCCCAGCTCTACCCTGAGATGCTGAGCCCTTCCTTTGAAACACACCTTGCCCCTGGGATTCAGCCAGCCAGAGCTGGGGGCAGTGGGGGCTGGCCAGAATCATCGTGTTTAAATGTGGGGATGTCTTCCGTTTCAGGGGGAGCCTGCCTCTCCATCAGGGTGAAG
The DNA here is from genome assembly GCA_006410675.1 of Oreotragus oreotragus. Lineage (NCBI taxonomy): Eukaryota > Metazoa > Chordata > Mammalia > Artiodactyla > Bovidae > Oreotragus > Oreotragus oreotragus. Next base: position 354,301 of record SJYX01005862.1, on the reverse strand, counting down.
GCCATCGGAGTAGTTTGGAAAGTGCGGGGTATACACTCTTTAACCAGCAACTCCATTTCCTGCCTGCCCCTATTGTCTTCCATTTGATTAAGTGTATCCTGTAACACTGTATATTCCTGTTCGGAATTAAACTTTACCCTGATACAATGAGATTACCCACATGGTCTTTTCTGTCTCCCCTGCCTGATGCTGCCACTCCTCGGCCCGCCTTTCCCCTGTGGAGAAGAATTCTTGGAAAGTTGTTCTTCCAACCTGAGAGAGAATGCAAGAGCAGGATTAGAGAGAGAACCTTAGACTTGGAGTGGGGTGAGGGGGGGCAAGCCCAGCCCCATCCCCTTTTTACCCAGGGAGTGGAGACAGCTGCCAGGTCCCTAGAGAGCTCCATGGCTCCTTGCCTCTGGGCACCTCTTTCCCTTGGCTTCCTATTTGCCGTCTTGGCTAAGCGGTTCCAGTGGGAAACTGGTAATGCACACTCCGTGGACATCCTGCTAGTGACCTGGAGAAGGAGGGTCTGGGATTTGCACCATCTGACCTGGTGTGACTGCTCTGGAGGCAGGACACTCCTTTCCTGAGCTGGCCTTTCTCTGTGGATTTCCTAAGTTGGGCATTGGCAGTGATGCCCGATACACTTATGGGGTCTTGTGTATTTTTGTTTCATGGGACTAATTAGTTGTGGTTCGTAGCCATTATTTTTTGTTTTAATTGCTTGGAGGGAGGTTGTGGAGTCTATTTCTCAGCTGGAATCGTCATTATCCTCATTAACATTTAGGTCACTATGCTGAGCACCTGAGGGTGGCAAAGACATTGAAGGGAAGGTTATAGACTAGTTCAGGCAGACAGGATCTGAAGGTAAAAGAGCAGGAAAGACCGCGGAAGGCAACTCCGCAAGTGCTGCGTGCCAGAAAGATTTTTATAGGGACAGAGGGCAGGGAGCCTTGCAGGTCTGGGGTTGCCCGGGAAGGTTTCCATACATGGGGAGTTTTTGGATTAGGTCTGGAAGGAGCTGGGAGCCTTGCTGAGAATGTTCTCTGTTCTCTTGACTTGAGGGGGCTTCACCCAGGTGCGTACATGAATAAGATTCTTTTGAGTTGTATTTGAGATTTTCTTGCACTTACTCTACCTCTATTAGAAAGGGAAACGCAGTCCCTTCAGCCCAACGCCCATTTCTTCTTAAAGAACTGGGAAGTCTGTCTGTAAACAGGTGAGAGTGGTGGCGAGGGCCACTGGATCCAGTCAAAGAGGCCTTGCCCTTGATCTTGCCCCGAGAAAGGTGGCTAGGAGAGAACCTGGGCCTCCTTTGACCTTGGGAACTACCTGGTTTCCTCAATGGGGGACTTGTAATAAAAGAAAAAAATTCCAGCAGTCTGTGATCGAGTCTGACTTGACAAATGATTAACTGGCTGCCCGGAGCCCAGACGGGTGACAAGGTGCTGTGGTCTGTCTCATGATGGGTAGCAAAGCCTGAGCAGTGCATTAATAATCAGCATCGCGGCTGGGAGTCAGCCGTTTGGAATGTGTGGTTTCTCTTTAATGCTGCTTAAAATGTGCTTAAAAATTAATCTTGGTGTACTTATTTATTTATTTGTGTATTTATTTCTCTCTCCTTCTCAAATCCACAGCAGACTGTCCAGATGCTGTGCCTTCCTCCGCTGAAACAGGGGGAACGAATTATCTGGCCCCTGGGGGGCTTTCAGGTGAGACGCTTTTCTCTTATTTTCCCGGGGATTCCAAGGCCTCCTGAAATAACCAAGAGATTTTGGAGGACCAGAGGTGGCCTTCTGCCACCCTAGCTGGTCTGGAGTTAATCCACGCTTTTATGTGCATTAAACTGGACGTATCTGCGCTGACTCCTGTCGCCCTTCAGCTCGAGGCTCTGGGCCCTCCCCATAGATGTGGAAATGAGGGCCACCTGGGCGTGGCCTGTGTTTCTCAGTTGTTGTTAAGCAGCCCCCAGCTGGAGGGGCTTCGCTTGGTGACTCTGGTGTTCTTAGTTCTTGGGTTTAAGCTCTTCTCTTTCAGTGCATCAGGTGCCTTGAAGGAAGGGATCCACCTTTTGGAAACTTGTAGAAGACAGATCCTGGGTGTAGGATGGGAGTTTAGAGAAGACGGCCTCGGTGCTTCTCTGCCCATCCTGCCTCCCGGTCGAGCTTCCTGCGGGAGTCTGCAGTGTGTGTTGAGGATGGATAGATGGGTCACTCCTGATAGCAGGCACTGCCACTGAGCCAGCGGGGAAGGTGTCCCTCAGGGCCCACAGGTGTGAGCGAGGGGCCTGAAATTTGCCCCGGCTAGAGGGTTATGGAATTGGGTGAGAGGCGCTGGGTAGCCCGAGCATCCTTGTCGCTGAGAGACGGGAGAAGAGAGTGATAAACTTGGAGGGGCTCATTACCAATGTAAGTGGGAGAGATTTCCATTTTGTTCTAAAGACGTCCTGTTTCCACCTGCTTTTCCCACCCCAGTATGCATGCCATCACAGGATTTTGTAACAACTAGCCAAAACAAGAGGGGAAGTAACCTGGGGGAGAAAAGAGAAGATCCAGTCAAGTTCTGGGCATTTGCCTTTGGGACATTCATGTGGGTAGGATCATGGCAGCGCAGATGGAAGCTGTAAAGCGCTTCTGAGAGGGGACTTCTAACTGGTCAAGTGTCACAAAGTCTTGTTCACCCAGCCAGTTCCCGCTGCAGGAATTGATCTTGCCGAGAATGTCTTCAGGGAGACCCTTGTTTGTTTTGATTTCAGCATAGTATATACTCTGGCTGTTATCTGAGACAGAGGGTATTGTTTACTCAAAGCTCCTAATGAGAGCTGAGCAGGAAAAAAGAGGAACCCAGAGAGGGCAGGGGGCTAGGGGGCGTGAAGATGAGCGTGGACCGTGGCGCTGGAGGAGGAAAGAACATACAGGAATGTGTGAGTTGTGTCTCTTCTGCTTTCTAAGGCTGAGACGGTTCCGGAAAGAAAGAAGGCCAAGGAGGAGGAAAGGGTCTGGGTGAAATCGTGCACTCAGGATGTTGTTAGACGGTTTTATTTTTTAAATACTGAATGTGCAGGAGAAGTCCCAGCCCCTCTGAACCACATGAAATAAGCAAGGGAAGCGGTAGCTTTTGAAAGGGGGCTTTTCGGAAGGTTTGTCTTCTTGATAACATCTTGTCTGTCTCCTCTGCTGGAGGAAGTGACGACCAGCCTGGGCCACCAGCCTCCTTTCCCGGCCTCAGAGCCAGACCGTGTGACAGTGTAGCCCCTTCTGAGATGAGTGGGCTTCCAAGAGTTTCTCTAGTCCTGGAAAGAAACTGGGGGTAAAGCAATAAAGAACCCCCCAGCCTCCAACCCCCATAGTAACTGCAGCCATTTCAATGAATGAGGAGCTGCTAGGAAGGAGTGCTTGTCTCTGAAGGGCTAGCATGGTTCAAGGGAACTGCAAAAAGAAAAAAAAAAGTGATGGGGTGGGGGGCTCCACATGAAAGAGCATTTGTTTTGAATTTTAGCTCTTGATTTACTAATTCCCAAGGCTTCAAAGTTTGAGCTCTTTCTTCTTTCCGTTCAGAGTTGGAGCAGTTTATTAATAATGTGCTGTGGGGGGAAATTGAAGAAACTGTTTCTTGGGTTGTTGCCAGTGGTTTGGGAGTATCTGGAGGGGAGGCGATGGGCACTGAGGAAAGCCAGGGCTCCCATCTCTGCAGTGAGAATGCCGCGCCCACCCCCCAACCCACCAGATGTGTATAAGAGACAGATGCTGAGCACCTGAGGGTGGCAAAGACATTGAAGGGAAGGTTATAGACTAGTTCAGGCAGACAGGATCTGAAGGTAAAAGAGCAGGAAAGACCGCGGAAGGCAACTCCGCAAGTGCTGCGTGCCAGAAAGATTTTTATAGGGACAGAGGGCAGGGAGCCTTGCAGGTCTGGGGTTGCCCGGGAAGGTTTCCATACATGGGGAGTTTTTGGATTAGGTCTGGAAGGAGCTGGGAGCCTTGCTGAGAATGTTCTCTGTTCTCTTGACTTGAGGGGGCTTCACCCAGGTGCGTACATGAATAAGATTCTTTTGAGTTGTATTTGAGATTTTCTTGCACTTACTCTACCTCTATTAGAAAGGGAAACGCAGTCCCTTCAGCCCAACGCCCATTTCTTCTTAAAGAACTGGGAAGTCTGTCTGTAAACAGGTGAGAGTGGTGGCGAGGGCCACTGGATCCAGTCAAAGAGGCCTTGCCCTTGATCTTGCCCCGAGAAAGGTGGCTAGGAGAGAACCTGGGCCTCCTTTGACCTTGGGAACTACCTGGTTTCCTCAATGGGGGACTTGTAATAAAAGAAAAAAATTCCAGCAGTCTGTGATCGAGTCTGACTTGACAAATGATTAACTGGCTGCCCGGAGCCCAGACGGGTGACAAGGTGCTGTGGTCTGTCTCATGATGGGTAGCAAAGCCTGAGCAGTGCATTAATAATCAGCATCGCGGCTGGGAGTCAGCCGTTTGGAATGTGTGGTTTCTCTTTAATGCTGCTTAAAATGTGCTTAAAAATTAATCTTGGTGTACTTATTTATTTATTTGTGTATTTATTTCTCTCTCCTTCTCAAATCCACAGCAGACTGTCCAGATGCTGTGCCTTCCTCCGCTGAAACAGGGGGAACGAATTATCTGGCCCCTGGGGGGNAAAAGATGACTGTGGTGGCCCAGGTCCAAGGTGGAGGATTTTGCAAATGGAGAATGCCCAAACCTCCTCCTTTCAAAGAAGTTGATCTTTCCATGGGGGGTGGTAGGGGTGGGGGTGGCCAGGATGAGGCCAGTTGAGGGGGGGCTGTGCATTGGCTGAATGAGGCAGGGTTGGGTAGGGGAAGAAAGAAGGCTGGAGGGGGTGTGCCTGCCGTGCTGAGGGCCAGGCCAAGTGGGCATCAAGGTGGGAGCAGGGAAAGCGCCCACACACCCCTGCCCCCACCTCCCCCTGGAAATCACCTCTCTGAGTGTCTCTTTCACAGGCCCCCGTCTGCTGTTTTCCTTCCTGTCCTGCCCTGGCTGAGAGCGGGCTTAATGAATGGGGCTCAGTTTAGGGAGGGAGGAAGGTCGGCAGCGGGAGCCAGGGCTTGATTCTCTTGGCAGGGGAAGAAGGGAAAGAAAAAACACTGGTGTGAAAACGTGGTGCCTCGGAGGTGGGGGTGGGGGTGTGCTTGAAGGCACGCCCCTCCTGAGATGCCGGGGTGACTCCAAGGCTGGCCCTTCCCTTTCCTGCGAGGAAGGGGAGTGGGCGGGCAGGCGCGCTGGGAGCCAGCCCGCTGGCTGCAGGTTGGAATTCCAGCCGCGCAGCTTGGGGCTGGCCGGTGAGACACAGGCCCGAGCCTCTGGGACTCAACGAAACAGACCCCACCCCTGCAAGTTTCCTCAGTCTGGGAAAACGGCACACATTTTTAGAAGGCTGTGACTCGGTTCCAGGAGATTGTACTTTCATTTCTGACAGCCGGCTCTTCGAGACAGATGGATTGCTCGGTGCCTGGTTGTGTGTGTGTGTGTGTGTGTGTGTGTGTGTGTGTGTGTGTGCGCGGGCTGCAGACGTACAGACAGACAGTCCTGTGCACACACATGAGTGGGCAGATGCCGTGGGCAGGCTCTGGGTAGGCCTGGGTCCCTCTTACACGGGCGTCGGTGAACGACAGACAGCTCCTCCTTGAGGATGTGTGCTTGGGGCCCAGGGAGTGTTTATGGACTGGTTCTGAATCGTGATCGTAGGTGTGGTACTTCCTGAAAGACGTGTAGAGCAAATCCTGTTGTTGGCATGCATCCTGGACCAGGCGTCCCCACCTTGGAGAGGTCTGACACCGATGGGAAGCTTCTGGGTTCAGCTTGGTGGTGGAAATGGAAAGGATTTACTTGCAGAGCTTTCTCTGTATCACTGGTAATTGAAAGCATGCGTTTGAAACTGTCATCTTTGCAGCCTCCATCTACAGTTTGGGGGGGTGGGGGAGCTTTCATTCAGCTTGTCTGCTATCCTGATTTGGGGCGGGGAGGTGGGGGTGTTGAAGGAGTACCGCCTCACTCGTGACCTCTAGGTTGTTCAGCTGCAGACCCATCATATATTGATGTCTGAAGCCGGTCAGGCCTCCCTGGTGAAGGGCAGGGATTAGGGGCCAGCGTCGTTCATCTGTCATTTAAACTTCAAAATGGGGCTTCCCGGGTGGCACTTATGGTAAGAACCCATCTGCCAGTCCAAGAGGTGTTAAGAGATGCGGGTTTGATCCTTGGAGGAGGAGGTGGCAGCCCACTCCAGTGTTCTTGCTCGGAGAATCCCATGGACAGAGGAGCCTGGCAGGCTACAGCCCAGGGGGTCACAGAGAGTTGGACCCAACGGAAGCAACTTAGCAAGCAAGCAAAACTTCAGAAATGGTGCCACTTGTGAGGAGGGCTTCCCTGATAGCTCAGTTGGTAGAGAATCTGCCTGCAATGGAGAAAACTCCTGGTTTGATTCCTGGGTCGGGAAGATCCGCTAGAGAAGGGATAGGCTACCCACTCCAGTATTCTTGGGCTTCCCTTGTGGCTCAGCTGGTAAAGAATCCGCCTGCAGTGTGAGAGACCTGGGTTTGATCCCTGGGTTGGGACGATTCCCCTGGAGAAGGAAAAGGCTACCCACTCCAATATTCTGGCCTGGAACAATCCATGGACTGTATAGTGCATGGGGTTGCAAACAGTCGGACACGACTGAGCAACTTTGACTTGGGGGAGGGAGGTGGGAGGCAGGGGAGACCTAGTACGGATGTGTCTGGGGCAGGGGGCTGAGCGAACCCTCTCTTGCCTGTGCAAAACCATGCTCCTTGGACACATGGTTCTGTCAGCCCAGGGGAGGCCTGCTCCTTTGCCAGGGTCTTCAGACCCATGTATTGCTTCTAGTTCTGGGTGATGGGAGTGCCCTTAGGCCGGCATCCATTCCAGGAACTATTCTTTTCTCTTCTTTGATGCCTACTGGCATCTCTGAGAGCCTCAGAGGAGAGTCTTCAAGAACACCTGGATAGTATGAAACCGTGGTCCTGGCTCCATCCACCGTCAACTTGGGCGCAAACCAAGTAGCTTAGGCAAGAGCGTTCCATCCTGTTTTTAAGGAACGTTATTCATCTGCGTTTGTTGTCTGGTTGGGAACAGTGATGGCAAACTGCGAAACTGGCCTGGGTGCCTCTGTGTGTGTGTGTGTGTGTTTTAATGTCTCCTTCCTGTGCCTGGAAGCAGGCAACTTGTGGTTTCTCTGGCATCTCTAATGCCATAGGGAGTGGGGTGGGGGTGGGTTGAGTTCATCTACGTGGCCAAGAGCATGGGCTTTGGGGCTGTCAGACGGAGCAGCCCATGTGACCGTGAGCAAGCCCCTTACCTACCCACTCGCTTTGCTTCACACCACCGTGAGGAGTGACAGTCTGGATCTCTGGGGACCCACACATGCCCTAGTGCCAACCTGATGACTCAGGCCCAGGCCAGCTCACCTGGTGCACACCCAGTGAAGACCAGTCACAGACAGCAGCTGAGACTCTTAGCCTCTTCTGCAAGGCTTGAGGTCATGCACTCAGCCCTGGAGAAGGGCTCACTGTTAAACTCCCTTTGTCCTGGAGAGAATGAGGCAGTCAGGCAGGAGTTAAATGCAGGGTGACATTTAAAGTCTCTGGAGCAAATTGGGGCTGCCCTGCCGGCCAGACTAGATGGGCTGCTGCCTCAGGCATCCTGTCACCGAGACAGAACCTGGCCAGCCCTGGCCAGCCCGAGGAGGGGATGGGTGGGTCAGGTGAGGGTCAGGGGGACACCAACCCCCGCCCCCCGCCCCCACCCCAGGTAGGCTTGGCCTTAGCAGAGCCCAGCTGTCGGCCTCTAGACCTGAAGAAATGTCGAGAGATTCATGATCCAGTTGGGCTCCCTGGGCTTCTTCCTTGCTGCTGTTACTGTCCCGCGACGCTGCTCCTGCATACAGTGCTCGCATTGACGCTCCCTTCACAGCCGGTGTCTTAACCCAGTGGGAGAAAAAAAAGGCACAAGCAAGGTCTCCGGACCTGCCTGCACGTTAGGGCCCCTGGGATCTTTCCCCTCACAGTCTGTTGGCACGACCCAGCGTCAAGTGTTTTTTGAGGCTTCCCAGGGTGATTTCAAGGTGCAGACAAGGTGGGGTGCCTCTGGTGTGGGGGTAAAAGGATCTCTGCTCCAGTGGGCAGTATCCCTGGTGCCTTCTCTCGGTGGCTGTGCACAGATTCTCTCTGTGCTCCTGTGGGGAAGAATTCGAGTGTCTTGCTTGTTGAGCCTCTTCTCCGCTAAGACGTTTGCTCGGTTGTAGGGGGTTTCCCTGCTGGCTCAGCGGTACAGGATCTGCTTGCCAATGCAGGAGACGTAGGCTCAATCACTGGGTCAGGAAGAACCCCTGGAGAAGAAAATGGCAACCACTCTAGTATTCTTGCCTGGAAAATCCCATGGACAGAGAAGTCTGGCAGGCTGCAGTCCATGGGGTCACAAAGAGTCGGTCCTGATTTAGCAACTGAACAACCGCAAGAATTTGACAAGATGTGTTGACTCTGCCCCTTCGTCCTGTTGGCTTTGCTGTAGTGAAGGACATTGGAAAAGTGACCTGAGACAGGTCACTTTCAGGATGGTGACGGCGCTCTGGAACTTGCTAATGATGTTGCTCGGCTCTGAGGGGGCTGTCAGTGTCGTTAATGGTAAATGTTACGTGATGTATATCTTGCCACAATCTTAAAAAATAGTGACCTGAGGTAGCTTTTACATACATGCAGGTATTTAGATAGTGCCTAAGAAACACCGGCTCTGGAGGATAAAACACTGGGAGCTTTTGGAGGTACACACTTATTTCCAAAGCATCTCTGAGGTCTTGCATGGTTGGGGAGTGGGGGAGATTGATCAAGGGCCTTTCTCTGTGGTTTTTCAGCCTTTCCTTTTCCATGCTGGTGGCAGAAAGGAGAGACAGGAAAGTTCCCTGTGGCTCATGTTCCATGGCTGCCCTTTCAGCAGGGGAATAAGTCCCCTTCTTGCCTCTCTGCCCTGGATGCTGTTTTCCTCTGGGCAGCCCAGGGTCTGATAAACAGCCCTGCAGGGGCCATCTCCCAAAGCCTGGGGTCCTCCTGGCTCCCGTTGGGCAATCTGGACTCCTCCTCTGGTCCTGCTGCCTGAGCCTCTGGTCCATGTGCCGTCTTCACTGAGGCTGTAGGGCTGCAGAGGAGGCTAGTGACTCGGGGGAGCCCTGCCTTTGCAGGAACCCTGCGAGAGGATACTGTACACTGTGACCACTGGGAGGTCACCACTGGCCCAACCGTCTCTCTCGCTCAGCACTGAATGGCTAGCCCAGTCTGGCTGTGTGCCTACTGTCACAGACAGGCTTCCTCTCCGGGCTATTTTCAGCGGGAAGATATTATTAACTGCTGAGGCACAGTTCTCAATTTAGTGGCTAACACACCAAGAAAGCAACATTCCCTTGGTGGCGGCCGCTCTGCCTAAACACATTGGCTCATGGTGGGGTGCTGCCACAGCCCCCTTCCGCTTCTCCCCGTGGGGATCTGCACCTCTAGCCCACTTTCTGGGGCAGCTGGGACTGCGGATTCAGCAGCTGCCATAGAGAGAAACGAGGCCTTTTCTTAAAGCCGACTCAGTTAGAGGTGTAGACAGTGATCGTGGTTTATATTCTAAGATGAAGAATTTTTTGTGACTGGGATGGGGCACTGCGCGGAAATAGGAACTTTCTATGGAGTTTAGGGCAGTTGTTTAAACCAGGGTGATAACTTTCACCTTGGAAGTGAACAGGAAATATTGGGACAAGACAGGAAGTTGCATCATTCCTTTTATGAGAAGGACTCCAGAAAAAAGTGGTTCGTGAAAGGTAGTGGCTGCGAGGAGGCCAGCCGGGTTCTGTTTTGTTTTGTTTCTTTCCTAGCCCCTTCTTTTCCTTCCATTCTCCAGAGAACTTTTAGGCCATTTTCTTTTAAGAAAGAGGCTGTTTGAGAACTTTATGTTATTTTTATTATAAAAAAAAAGAAATTTTTTTTTTTACCAGAAGGGTCACTTTCAATTGAAATGTTAACGGCAGCCTTATTTCCCGGTTTACTAAAGANTGAAAGACACAGAGTCAGAGTTGGGTGCTTTGCACGAATATCAGGAGAAACCGGTTTCTGCAGGCATACACATGTCCTGGGGGTGAAAACCGACCTGATGAAGAAGGAACTCACGCATTTTTCACATGGAAGCTGCAGGTCCACGGGACTCCTCCTCTGAGAGCAGACTTTCAGACTGGAAACACTTCTCACCCAGTGGTGGCTCCTATAGGAAGCTTCATCACTGAAAACTTTGATACCAATGTAGATGATTATTGGCTATGTTTTAAGATAAATAATCTGCAGTCATGCAGGTCCACACTGCTCTAAAGGCAATCTGGGGGCTTCCCTGATGGTCCGTTGGTTAGGAATCTGCCTGCCAATGCAGGGGACATGGGTTTGATCCCCTGTTGGGGAAGATTTCGTGTGCCGTTTGGTAACCAAGTCCCTGCCACACAACTACTGAGCTTGTGTGCCACAGCTACTGAGGCCCCAGAGCCCATGCCCGCAACGAGAGGAGCCGCTGTGAGGAGGAGCCCACATACCACAATAAAGAGAGCCCTGCTCCCTGCAAATGGAGAAAACCTTGTGTGGAGCGATGAAGACCCAGCACTGTGTAAAATAAATTAACAAATAAGTATATCTTAAAAAATATAGGCAACAACCCAGGGTCTATTACCTGCTCTCAATGGTGGGGGTGGTCGGTGGGGGACCAACTGCTTTGGGAAAAGTCAGCGTGTCCCTGTGGTACAATCACTTAGTGGTGATTTATTGAGCACCTACTGTGTGCCAGGCTCTGCCGGCACAAAGGATGTAGTTCTTGGACTCTGCAGAGGGTTACGGTCCGTCTGGAGGTGTTAGAGGGTCAGTGAGGCGGAGGGTCCTTGGAACAGAATTTGGCAGCTTCCGAGCTGTGGGGTGAGGTGTTGTAAGACACAGCTGAGGTGCAGGGGCGGGCCTGGGGCTGTGCTTTGGTTGTGTAGTCTGTTGAGAGCCGAGATAAAGCAAAAGCTTGTTGATAAACAGAGGTCTGTCTCCCCTGTTCCTGTGTCTGTCCCTGCTCCCCACTCATCTTGTTGATGGTGAGATAACAGCTTGTAATAGCAGGAGGTAGGGTTGTAGTCCAAGACCCTGGCCGTACCTGGGAGCACAGCTGAGCATGCAGTGGGGGCAGGGGACATCTGGAATGGTAGCATTTATGTCTTTACAGCCACAGGGGAGGTGGGACGTTTCCAAGGCCCAGGAGTTTGACTTTTCTACCTCTGGTGGGCTTGAGTCTCATGAAGGCCATCTCGGGAAGCAACGCTTGGTTTTCAATTTAAAATCTGACGGTCAAGTCCATTTTTGAGTTCCCAGATGATCTGAGAGGCTCTGGCCCGCCTGCGGGTGGGTTTCCACAAGGTAATTTAACACCTAGTTACCAAGGGCTTTCATGTTCTCATGCATCCTGCCCTGGCTGTTCCCTGAGGCCGGCTGATGGCTTCTTGGGAGTTCTGGTTTCATTCATTCGTTCTCGCTCCTGTATCAAGTCCGAAGAGCTGTTTTGGCCTGGGGTTTGTTCCCGGACAGTAAGGGAAGGGTGGATTTCAACTCGTTTCCCTCTTGCAAAATGGGGAGTTTCTGTCTTTTAGACGCAGGTCACCAAGTCTGGACTGGTGGCTCTCGTGTTTACTTATTTCTGTGTTGCCTTTTTTTTTTTTTTTTTTACTTTTTGACATGGGGTTAACAGGAACAAAAAAGGACGAAGCCCAGAAAGGACTGTGCTGTCAGTAAGCTCGCCTTTCTGCCTTTGCCACCTGGAGTTTACATCTCCGTCGCCCTTTCCCACCTTGCGGTTGGTCTGCTGAAGTTGGCAGGTCTCCTCCAGTAGGCTCAGCGAGCTTCTGGGGCTTGAGAGGGCCAGAAAGAGCTGCTCTACTCAGAAAGTGCCTGGGGACCTTGCCAGCCCCAGGGCAGCCTCGCAGCCAGCGCGGCCCCTCCCCCTCATTAATCAGTAACCTGGAGGGAAAAGCAGGAGATGCGTTCCTCCTGTGATCTGGGTGCACAGGACCGTTCTTAGAAATAGATGGGCCCAGCTCCAGCTCAGTGGGATCAGAGTCAGAGCTCCGCTGCGGGTGTTTCCTAGGGAAGAGACCGGGCACTGGGGGGCTTGCAGAGATTTCAGAAGCTTCCGTCATCCCCCAGCCCAGTGTTTGTCAGATCCCAGGAGGGCTTTGGAGAGATTACAGTGGGAGGGAAAGTGCCTCCCCTCCAGGGTTCCGTCCTCTGGGCTGAGGTTGGAGGCACAGCCACCAGCTGGCTGCATGGCCTTTGCGGAGCCATTTTTGCCCTGGACCTTAGTTTTTTCCTCTACAAAATAAGCCAGTGGACCTGGTCCCCACGCCCCTTGCAGCACCAAATGGTGTCCTGTGATCTGTGATTTTTGGTTCTTGGATTGGAAGGTGTGTGAGAATGAGACCCCTGTTGCTGAGGTGGTGGGTAGCTAATGGCCTCTTCCTTTGGTGAAGAAAAAGATTGCCGTTCTTCAGGGTTTTTTGGTTTGCAGACTCTTTCAAGAATGAACGAAAGCAGAAGGATCATTTCCCCCAGAAAAATGCCTATGCATACCAATATTTGCAGGTATTTCCTGGGGTCCTTCCCCTCAGCACCCCCCACCGTGGAATCCCCTGTACTCAAGGAGGCAGGGTGAACTGGAGAGGATTAGGAGAAGCCGAGCCTTTTCCCCCAGAAGTGGAATTGCTGGGCACATGGTCATCCTGTGTTGGGTTTTTGGAGGCAGGGCCATCCTGACTTGTGTGTCTGCATAGATGGATCACAGATCCCTTGGGGCAACCAGGTGGGCTTGAGGCTGAGTTCTGGAGCAGGGGTGTGGGGGGTGGAGTGAGGGGTGCAGTGGAGGAGGAGGGGTGGCCTGGCTCTACAGTCATCCAAGCCAGACTGGAATCCACATTTATGCGAGGCCCAGAGACCCCTGAAATGTGGGGCACACAGCACAGAGCCACGGGGGGCCTTGAGAAGGGTGGTCCAGGGTGGGGGAACTGGAGACTAAGGGTGGGAGGGCCTTTGAGGAGTGGGGGGTGGAGGCTCAGGCCTAGGAGGTGTCCTGGGTGCTTGGGAGTGAAAGGGCTGAGATCGCTGAACAGTGAGTGTGCCAAAGCCAGGGAGATTAGATTACGGGGCAGACAGAAGTAATGATTAACTTGTCCTGTCTGCCCACTCTCTCCTCTCTGTTGTTTTTCCCTGCAAGTACAGTGCGGCCCTGGCCTGGCCCTGCTGTCGGGTTGTAAAGAAAGAAGGAATGAGGGCTGGTGGCGGGGCGCGCGGGAAGCCAGGGAGCTGGCCGGAGAGGAAGGCTTTTCCATCAGATCCAGCATTGGAATTTATTGGCCGGAATGCAGTAAATGTTCAAAATGCCATCCCGTCCAACAGTTTTCATAATTGTTATGGAACAAGGGGAGCTGGGGGAGGGGAGGGATGAAAAGGACTTTTGTTTCTCGCTGGATTTTTCCACATCTTCGGACGGTTTCTCTACCCTCTAGAAAAAAAAAAATATCGAGAGTTGAGCTGGAGGAGGGTGGGGGACGGGATGGGGGCAGGGCCAGCATCTGGGGCTGGAATACCTTGCAGGGAGCCTGGAGGGTCACTGCGGGCTCCCCAAGCTTTATTAAATCAAGGACCGCAGCAAAAGCAGCTCCGGCAGAGCCTCCAGACATGCAGAATCAGACCAAAGAACTGCCCTGCACCTCTGGGGGTTGTGTCCTTTCGCAAAATTGGCTTACTCTGCATCTGTGTTTGTTAAGATTCTTGAACCTGTTAGCCAGCGAAACTTACAAGTGGTCTGTAACAAGAAGAAAATGCAGGGCTTTCTGGTGGTTTAAGAGGAGTTTCTTTTTTTTGTTGTTGGATTCACATTTGCAAGTGGCTGCAGACCCCCAGTTGAGAATCTTCCTGCGGGGTTTGGGGGCAATTTCAGGACTCGCTGCAGGTGGGGATGAGTGTGGATGAGAGTTGTGGGATAGTCCCCTCCTTTTTGTGTTTTCGTGGAAGTGGCCAGGATCCTCCCCCCAGGGGAGCAGGTCGGTGAGCAGGTGACAACTGTGCAGGTCTGGGGGGCCTGTGTGTGCAAGTGTGTGAACCCCCTTTCTGAAGGGAGCTGCTGAGTTATGTGGGGAGGGGGTGATGGTGGGGACTTGGGCGTTGCACCGTGGGATGGAAGAGACTTGAAATTCAGACTTGCAGGATGAGGCTGGATACACTCTAACCAACAGCCAGGGAGGCCCATTTACTGTAAATATTATGAATGGAGTTGGCCAGGCTGGGAGTCCACACCCTTCCTCTGAGGCCTCTGGGAGCCCAGCAGAGCTGGCCTCCTCAGAAGGCAGGCAGCCGGGTGCACGCTATAATTTGCGTGGCTGAAGGCTGGGGCACAGGAAGCCGAGTCAGCCGGCTGGCGAGACAGATGGGAGCTTTTGATACGTGTGGCTTCCTGCCCCTGCCCGGCGCTACCCTCAATTATATCCTCTGATGGCAAAACACTGCTCTTAGGAGGGACCCCTGGGCTGGGGGGCCTCTGACTCGGGCCATCTGAGGGGCTCTCGGGGGTGGGGCTGGGGCCCATCGTGGGGGAGCAAGGAAGTACATTTTACCTCTAGTAAATGCTTACTCATCACAATTTTTAAGGCACAGTCACGAATCTTCGAGACTAGCAGGATCTGCCAAGTGTGTAAGCTCGGGGAGTTTGCAGGAGGAAGGAGGGTGACAACGAATGAGAAAATTCAGGGCACCAAGCCCGGTGGGCATTGGAAAGAAAGTAGTGATGCAGGCCACCCTCCCCTGAGGACTCACTTCTTAGTGGGGGCCATGAGTGATGGAAGACAGGAAGAACGCAAGTTTGTAACTCTTTGCAGTTAGGAAAAAAAAAAAAAAATTGGGGTTAGAGATGGACCCAGACAAATCTGACTCCCATCTCCTTTTCCTTCGGATTTTGTTTTGATTTTGTTTTATTGTTGCAAATGAAATGCAAAAATTGCCCTGATCCTCAAAGTGATTTTCTTAACTCTCCGGAAGGTCATAAAAATAAATGGAACCAGTGTTGTTTAATACTGAATCTCCCTGAGTAGAGCCGGAGCCCAGCAGAGCCCAAAGGGGGCCCCTCACCCATCTTCCTGTTAGCTGTGGGCAGGTCAGACTGCGACTCTTGACAGGGCAAAGCCGCTTGACCAAGGTCACAGAGCAGCGGCTTATAGGTAAAGGAGTCTTTTCACTCCTGGCTTCTTAGTGCGAGGGAGCCGGATTCCACACTTGGGGACAGAGTAGGCATAGCGTTTCCAAAGTGGGCTCTGAAGGACACTTTGTTTTTCCCTCTGGCGTTTGGAGAGGACTGGTGTAGCTTTAGAGGCCTGAGGTGGCTGCCCACCCACAGCTCACACAAGGCCGTATTCTGGCCTTGAACCCAGCTCTGCCCTTCAGCAGGTGATGGGTGCCTCCACCTGCCTTGTTCCCCCTCCGTTAACATCAGGATGTAACACCATGCAGCTTCACGGGATCCCCTTTGTGTGAGCCTCTTTCCACTGGGTGTAAAGTGTCACCCCAGAACCCTTCTCCCATTTGGGGTGAGGTGGGGGTGGGGTGGGGTGTAGTCTGCATTTTCTGAGCACTTAGAGAACGTTCGAGATGATCCGCCCCCTAAAAGTTGAGAACCTCCAGTGTGGCTGCTGGCCAGGCCCCGACCTCTCACAGACTTCTAGCAGATTTTCATAACACCAGTGAGGCCACTACTGGGAGCTCCGTTTTAGGGAGCCTTGAGAGGCAGATTTGAAGGGAGGTGTCTGACTCCATAGCTGGGAAATTGGGCCCAGGGATCTGAAGAAGCGCCCTGGCCTTTGAAGGAGAGCCGTTGGGACCCCCTCCCCATCCCCAAGTCCAGCCACCTTGGTGGAGAACCTCATTGCCAAGCTTCCAGCCAGAATTCGTTCTTGATCCCTTTGATGCAAGAGCTTCGGGTGGTGGTGATGCATCTCGTCTCAGCATTTGCCGGGTACCTGGGAGTTAACCTGAAGCATTTTGAATTAGTTTCAGCCCCCATGGTGAACTTGTACTAACCCCCAGAGCTGTCTTTGCTGCCCCCGGAGTCTAGGGGAACAGCTCTGGCGCCATCTTTCGAGCTCTGGATGAGATTGGAAACGTGGCCAATTAGAGCTGACCCCAGAACCCAGACTGAGCTCAGACGGCGCAGCAAGCGTTTGTGTGTTGGTTTTAGTTTTTGGCCATTTGCTTCCCGAAAACTGACAACCAGTGAGAAACTTTTCGCTAATTGTGTTGGGGGTGAGATTGGATGGGACGGGTTGGCACTGTTATCTCAGTCCCTGTCCCTAGAGTGGGCTGGCTGCTCTCAGAACAGCCAGTTTCCTGCCCAGGGTGGGGACCCAGGCTGACGGGAGCTGTTAACCTTTGGGATGACTGCTTAGGGGGAGGACAGGATGAGGCAACCCTCGGTGGCGCCGGGAGTCCCGAGGAGGGAGGACCCTGGACCTGAGAGGCGAGGCGTGGCTGTGTTTGCGTCCCAGGGCTGCCGGGTGTACTGCTGGGCCTGCATGGGGGCCCTCCTGTTGCCCTCCTCACCTGGGTTCCATCCCCAGCCACCTGCCCCACTGGACCACTTCGGGGGCAGGGCAGGGAGGGTGGTGGCTCGCAGACCCATCCCACTGTTGGTAACGAGAATGTTGGATAAGAGAGGTTAGTTTCTTTATAATCCAGGTGCCTCTCAGAGAAGAGCATTCCAGCCCCCTGCGGCCCCTGGCAGTGGGCACGTAGGGCTCAGTGGGTGCCTGCTGCTGTGACTCTGTGCTATCTCAGTTTCCCGAGAGCATCCTTGTGAAAAGTCAGCTGCCCCTCCCCCACCCCGTCAGCACCCCTTCTGTGTGTGGACCCAGCTCGCGTGCGGCGGCCTCAGTTCAGGTGTTCGCAGAATCCCCCTGGGCGCTTCGGAGCAGCTCTGCCCCTCTGGCCTTATGGTCACTTTCCTAAGCTGGAAACTGGACATGGTACCATCGAGGCCCTGACCTTAGCCTTTTCCCTGTCCCTCCAGCTTTTTCTTTTCTTCATCATCTCCTCACATCTTCAGCTAAAGAAAAAAATTCCTCTCTTACCTACAGTGTGGCCTTGAGGTCTGGTCACCCTGTGCCATTGCCATTCCAGGCGTGAGATTCATTCATGAGCCTCTGGCCTTCTAGAAGGGTCTGGTCTGTTCATTCATGACCAGGGTAATTAAATAACTCTTTGTGCAAGGCAGGGAGCTCCTTGTTAAGTGGTCTTCCCTAATGCAAGTGCAAACACGAGGCAAAGTCCTTCCCCTTCTCCACACCACCTCCCCCCTTTTCCTCTTAAAGGGTAGATTTTTATGCGTTAAGGGAAATTGGGAAGTAGAGGGGGAACAACCTTAAAGGAATTTTAGGCCGATTCAGCACTTTTCTGGGGTTGCTCCAAAAATTCCCTGCACTGTAATAAAAAGAAAAAATTGTGAGCAGGCATCTGATTAGTTCGCTTTTTACAACACAGCTTTTCTTTTGGATGCTTTTAAATGCACAAATACGGTTTTAAGACAAGCCCCTGTACAGTTTTCTGAGGAGGGAGAAGTTGTTGAAAATACCGGAAAAGGTTATAAAAGCTGAGGGAAATTAACAAGCGACGGCGAGCTGTGCCTTTGGAGGTTCAGTATCAGCCCCCAGGATATGAAGACCCTTCCTTGGTCCTTCTAACAAGGTGGAGGGACTTGTTTTTCTGTACCTGGCCCTCCTGGCTCCTCACCTCGAAACCTGGGAAGCCCCAGGAGCTGAGCGTCTGCACAGACCTTTGTGGGGAGATGCTTATGGGCTGTGGGCCTGGTTCAGGGAACTATGTTTCTCTGAAGATACTGCTGAGGGCTTCCCAGAAATGTGCCCAGATGCCGAGAGCCTGTTTTTGTGCTCAGGGTTAGAGTTCAGGAGCAGCAAGGAGAAGAGGTATCAGGGTACCAGGGGACTGCAGGGTGACATGGGAGGGTTGGTGGGGGTCCTCCTACCCTCCGCTTAGGGCACTTTCAGTGGGCTTGCAGGGGGCCTTGTTCACATCCAGGGACACCCGCATGCTGCCGTTTCTCTGGGCTGGGCCATTCACCTCCACAGAAAGAGGCTCTTTGCAGGGGATGTCTGGACGCAAATTGCTGGGTGGACTGGCAGGCTGCACAGATGAAAGAGAAACCCACCAGAATGCACCCTCCCCTCCCCTCTACTGTCCGGACATCAGGCCCCAGCCCCCACCCAGCTTCCCCTGCCCCCCTGAGGCCCAGCAGGCAGACCAGGCCCACACCCAGCTTGATCTTCAGCCTCCTGCCCTCCTCTTCCTCCTCCCCCCAGCCCCCACAAGCCCTCTGCTGGAGAGGGTGCCAGGTTTCAGGGGAGCCACGCCAAGGGTCTCCTCAGCCTCCCTCCCAGCAACTCCTTCCTTTCCAGGCCAGTTTGTTGTCTGGGGATAATAGCACTTCTTACAGTCTGAAACACTCCCGCTCCGACAAGCAGGAGGGGAGGGCAGGCGGCCCGTGCCTTGCAGAGGAGTGCCTTCTCCCCCCCAGCAAACTTGGACGGCAGAGCGTTTTTATTTACGTGGCTGTTCTGGGTCTTTGGTGTGGCAGCCGTCAGAGCCCAGCTCCCTCGGCAGGAGGGTTCAAAGACTGCCAGCGCTCACGAGCTTACTAGCAGTTGATGGATACTTTGCAGGAACAAGTTAATGCCTGATGACTCACCTCCTGCTCCGAGCCCTTGTCCCTCTCTTGCTTTTCCATATGTTCCCGTGTGTGTGCACGCAAACACACACTCAAAACACACAGTTGAAGCACATTCACATTCAGGCACATAGCCTCTCTCGTGCTTGTGGTTCAGAAAGTCCCGTGAGGGTGGGAGTGGACGGGCCGGGTTTCTGGTGTTGATTTTAGGGGTGGGGTTGCGGGGAGGCTGGGCCCTTAGTCTCCCCATTTTGTGTAGACGATGGGCCAGACCTTTGAGAAGGCTGGGTGGGGTGTCTCGGGGACCACTGCTTAGGCTGTCCCAGGGGGTCACCAAACACATTGGTACAGACTTATTCACGGGACAACATGCAAGGCAGGCTGCTGCTTTAAAAACAAACAAAAAAAGGTAATGGAGCTGACTGGTTCCCAGGTCCTGACATGCCTGTGAACGTTGGAAGGAGTTGGTGTACTGAGCGGCGCTGGTTCCCCAGCCTGCTGGGGCAGCAGGACATAGGCCCCATCCCTGCTCCAGCCCTGGCCTCTGTGCTGATACCCCAGCATCGCCCAGGCGCTAAAACTCAGGGGTTCCGCAATCAAAGAGGCCCGAACCAATCTAGAGATGTCTCACACCACCCCCAACTTTGGTGTCCCTAGCCCCCCACCCCAGTAAGTGAAAGGCAAGGACTGCAGGGAGGGCGGGGGGAGGAGGCTGACTGCCCGGCCTTTCCCCATTTTTGTTAACAAATACAAGACTTCCGGTGTCCGCCCTGCCACCACAAACCACAGCGTTCCTGCAGCCTGGCCGGGCTGGGGGAGATTTATGGTTCCCAGTCTGAGGCCTGCCCCGCCGGCTCCAGCTTAAGGAGGAAGGAGGAGTTGGAATGCCAGCCGCTGGAGGCCCCCCTTCCCTTCCATGGATCCCCCTTTTAAAGACACCCACCCCTATCCCCAGCGCCTGTTCAGGAAAAATGACCTTGCCAGAATCACCCCAGTCTCCCCTGCTGCCTGTGGGTAGAAAGGCAGGGGTGGGGCCTCCAGGGGAGGGGAGGAGGGGGATGGGAATGGGAGGGGGCAGGGAGCAGGGTTGAGTTGCTTCTTGGGAGGGAGGGGGAAAGGGGGGGACGCCGGCGAGAAGGGCCTGTAAGCGTGGCCGAACCCACTGTAGACGTGCTGTCTTCTGTCTGGGCTGTGACACCAGGATGCATGCTGTGATTTGGCGTGGAGACGTGAATTCGCCCTTTGTACAGATCTGCTGCTGACGGACACGCTGAGAGTTGCTTTTCTATCAAGAAGCTGGGTTTTTTTTTTGTTTTGTATTTTTTACCCCAAACCACCTCGGTTAAAGTTTTTCCGGACAGTAATCCCTTATGACGAAGGCACTGATCTGAGAACCGAGTGACAGGCTCAGAGACTCTAGCAGGTGTTCCTGGGGTCCAGGTCTGGCTCTTTCGTCCCTGGAGCCTGAGGGAAAAAAAGCTTTCTGAGTCCAGGTTTTCTCATGAGGATGACTTGAGGCTGGAGCCGCTGGCCTTCAAGGTTCCATCCCGTTGAAAAGAACTGAAATTCAGGACCATCCACGTATAACACCTTCTCTAGCCCTAAAACCAGGGCCAGCCAACTTACTGAGAGATCTTGGCTTCTGAGCTCTGCAAGGATGGGGCTTTGGCTTTGGCCAGGTGGGCACATGTCCTATGTTCTTGTTAGAGTCGGGGGAGGGGGGTGGGGGGAATGGAGGGAAGAGACTCCCCAGGGAGCCCCGCACATAGAGGCAAGGCTCTTCCATCATGAGGTCGAGCTTTCCAGACTCCTGTCCAGCCTGCATCACAGCCAGCCACCTCATACCTCCTTCTGTCTTGCACCGAGGGACAGACCAGTCGAGGGGGTATATGTATGTGTGTGTCTTGGTTTCAGGAGGAAGAGGAGAAGGCCAGTCTCCATCACCACTGATCATGTCTGCCTTTTTTCTGTCTCTTTTCCAGATTCCCAACTTCTTCTGGAGCCTGGGGATCGGTCACACTGGTGCGTGGTGGCATACTGGGAGGAGAAGACGAGAGTGGGGAGGCTCTACTGTGTCCAGGAGCCCTCCCTGGACATCTTCTATGATCTACCTCAGGGGAATGGCTTTTGCCTCGGACAGCTCAATTCAGACAACAAGAGTCAGCTGGTGCAGAAAGTACGGAGCAAAATCGGCTGTGGCATCCAGCTCACGCGGGAAGTGGACGGCGTGTGGGTGTACAACCGCAGCAGTTACCCCATCTTCATTAAGTCGGCCACACTGGACAACCCGGACTCCAGGACGCTGTTGGTACACAAAGTGTTCCCCGGTTTCTCCATCAAGGCTTTTGATTACGAGAAGGCGTACAGCCTGCAGCGGCCCAACGACCACGAGTTCATGCAGCAGCCGTGGACTGGCTTCACCGTGCAGATCAGCTTCGTGAAGGGCTGGGGCCAGTGCTACACTCGCCAGTTCATCAGCAGCTGCCCGTGCTGGCTGGAGGTCATCTTCAACAGCCGGTAGCCACGTGGGGAGAGGGCAGAGCGGGAGCAGAGCGGGCCCAGTCCAAACTACTTTGCTGCTAATATTTCCCTCCTGAGTGCTTGCTTTTCATGCAAACTCTTTGGTCATTATTTCCCCCCTCAACCGCCCACCCTCCTCCTTCTCGTCGTCCTTGTTTATGTTCTGTTTTGTTCTTTGAGAAATAGCTTATGAAAAGAATTCTTGGGGTTTGGAGGGGCGGAGAGTGGTATGGTTGGCAGAACACTGCGATACGAGAAAGGGGAAGCAAAAAAATCAGTACCACCGAACACCATGTAAATGGGGAGCAGGCCCCACCCTTGGGGCCATCACTGCCCTTGGGGGGGGGGTGTGCGTGCACGTATGTGGACGAGGGAAAGTGGTGTGCTCTGTTTCCTACGCGTGTTGCCTGCTGAGAGGTTTGTGTCTCCTTTGCCCTTTGGACACGCTCAGTGGGGCAGCGGGTGTCCCAGCAGAAGGCTCTGTCCCCAGAGCCTGGGGAAGCCCCCACCCCGCCTCGAAGGCTTCTCCGAAGCCACCCCGCCAGAGGCCGGACCAGAACCCGTTTGCCCGTGCTGCCTCACTCCCCTCTGGCCACCCCGCTGCCGTCGTCGTAGCTGTCCGTCTTGGCCATCTGCTCCTGGACGTCCCTGAGGTGGGCTTCCCAAGGGTTGCCGGGGCAGCCCCGTCACAGTATTGCTCACCCAGCGCCCTCTCAGGCCCCTCCGCCTCTCCCCTGCCCTGGTTACATCAGGTTTTTCCTGGACTCACAAAGCCAGCTCAGCACTTTCCTCCCCTCCGCAGCCTGTGTGTTGAGCTCTGCTGTTAGACCAGCGAGGGGAGCAGCCCTCCACCCCCCACCCCCTAGCCCTTCCCACCAAGAAGGATTCGGTCCATCTTAACCCAAGGTACCATCCTGAGCTGACACCTAACCCTATCATTTCTTCTACAACTCATACACTCGTATGATACGTTGACACTGCTCTTAGCTCAATGAGCATGTTTAGACTTTAACATAAGCTATTTTTCTAACTACAAAGGTTTAAATGAACAAGAGAAGCATTCTCATTGGAAATTTAGCATTGTAGTGCTTTGAGAGAGAAAGGACTCCTGAAAAAAAAAAAAACCTGAGATTTATTAAAGAAAAAATGTATTTTATGTTATATATAAATATATTATTACTTGTAAATATAAAGACGTTTTATAAGCATCATTATTTATGTATTGTGCAATGTGTATAAACAAAATAAAGAAAAGATGCACTTTGCTTTAATATAAATGCAAATAACAAATGCCAAATTAAAAAAAGATAAACACAAGATTGGTGTTTTTTTCTATGGGTGTTATCACCTGGCTGAATGTTTTTCTAAAGGAGTTTATGTTCCATTAAACAATTTTTAAAATGTATACTTGATTCCATGTTCTCCAGCTCCTTTTTCTTCTGACAGGAGGAGGGTGGGATGCAGCTATCACAATCCAGGACTCTTGGGAATCTCCCAGAGCTTGGTGGGGGAGGAAGCTCGGTCGGGGGAAGCAGAGAAGGGAGAGACATCCAAAACCTCTTGGTCTTTCTCAGATCCTCAGGCAGGTGTCCTCAATTTGTAATGGGTCAACCTTGGGGAGTCCTCAGTTGCAAGGGCAGCTGATTTCTTAAGCCTCAAGAGTTGAGAAATGGGGATGTCATCTCAAATGACGGGGGAGGAGGTTGCCCTGAGAGAGGTAAAGCCCCAAGCCCTTGGGCCCCTTGCTTTCTGCTTGTTAACTCCTTGATTTACATTAAATCCTGAGACTAGTGCAGCTTTTCCAGAGGAAGGTCACTGCCACCCTGGGTTCCAGGACAGATTCCCTGAGGGCTGAAGCCCTGGGGTTGAGATGAGGCAGGAGCTGAGTGTTGGTGGGTGGAGGTCTCTCCAAGGTCTGCCAAGTCCTGTACTGGGCACTTGGGGAGCTGGAGTTGGCTGGAAGGAGTCCAGTCCCACTCTGCCTCTGCAAACACTCTTCCAGATCTCTAATCCCTCGGCCCAGACCAGCTTAGCTGTAGTGGCATCTGCTGGTAAACTGCCCCTTCGGGACTGCCCCTGGGATTTCCACTGCTTGATCTGAGCCACATTTTTAGGCCTCTCGCGCAAGAAATTGTCCAAATCAGGCGCCAAACGAGGCTGTTTTCGTGTCTCTGAGAGAGTCTTGAACCTTGAGATTTTGGATATTGCAAACTGATACAGTTTCAGAAAAAAAGTTTTTGGAGGGCCAAAATAGGATGGCCAAGTTTTCGTTTTGCCAAATGACGCAAAGCATTACGGCCTACTGGCACCACTACTTTAATTCAAGGGAATTCTACAATTGTGTAGCAAGAAATGTGTGTGTGTGTGTGTGTGTGTGTGTGTACTTAGTGCCTCAGACATGCCAGATTCTTGGCAACCTCATGGACTATAGCCCACCAGGCTCCTCTGTCCATGGGATTCTCCAGGCAAGAATACTGGAGCGGGTAGCCAGTCCCTTCTCCAGGGGATCTTTCCGACCCAAGGATTGAACCCAGGTCTCCTGCATTGCAGGCAGATTCTTTACCCTCTGAGCCACCAGGGATGCCAAATGGTCATTTGGGCCAGCTTGTTCCATGAGGTAATGGGGAACTCACCACCACTCGAGGCAGCTCTTTATCAGCTGAACTGAAACCTGCCTCGGTTTATTCTCGTTCTGCAACCTGGAATAAGTGTAAAATCCCATGTCTGGAAAACACCCAAGGAGGGCTCTAATTAACTCCCGGGTGGTAGTGGTGGAGGAGGGGTGGGGTGGAAGGTGTTACATTAGGGAGCTGTCAAAGGCATTTTTGTTTGCTCTTAACTTGCATCAGCATGCCAGGAAGCTCTTTAATAATAATAATAGCTACCATTTATTGAATGCTTAGCTGGTTGCCAGCCATGATGTTAAGCATTTAAGAGAATTATTTAATCCTCACTAGGACCCCCTGCAAAACTGAAGGCTCTGAGAGGTTAAAAGACTTACCCAAGGTCACCTGGTGAGGAAGTGCTTGGGGTCGGGGGCAGGGCCCAATTCTGGCCCTACTTTTTAGTCCATACTCTGTAGAGATGTTATTTGGGGTGCCTCAAAGCAGGCGGAGGTGGGCCCCTTGCTGCGGGCCAGGCAAGCTGCATGGGCAGGGCTTCTGGGTCCAGAGGAAGGAGCTGTGGCATCACCTTCACGCCCTCCTCTGTCACCTGGACTTGACTCTAAGCTCATCAGGCTGGAACTGGGCTGCTGGCAAGTGGACCCCCGTGGGACTGCTGACTCTGAGTCAGGGAAAGAGGAGTACTTAGGGGAGACCCCATATTTCTAGTATGCAGCACTGAGTGGCCATCAGAGCCAGCCCCTGGGCACCTGCCGTGTGCCAGGATGTGTAGGGGGCACGTGGCCTCGACGGTGCTGGAGGACAAGACGCCTGCACCTGAGGGTGGTCAGCAACACGGGCGGAATGTGTTGAGCAAGGAGCTAGGACCTCCAGCCCAGATGGGAGTTCAGATTCGTGGAGGGAAGGACCAGACCAGACGCTCCCTAGGAGGGACGTTTTCCTGCCGCCTGATTCTCCTTCCTTTCTCAGCTCACCAGTCAGATTTGGGGTGCATCACAGGTTCTGCCCTCTGCTCTCTTCTCAGGCCACATCCTGTCCCGAGCTGGCAACACCACTCAGGTACCTTCATCTCCCCCAACCTGCAAGGCCTCAGCTGCCCACTCCCATCATTAAGAAACAAACCAGATCCTGTCCTTCCCGCCTCAGTCCATCCATGGTTAGAAAGGCAAACCTTTCTCACGTTATGTTGCCTTGCTCTGCCCCCACTAGCACGATTTAGTTCAGGACCATCTAGAGCCTCCTTGGCCTTCCTTCCTCTGCTCCAGGTTCCCCTTCAGCATCTGCCCCCACCAATTTTGTGCTTTAACCCCTCAACACACACACACACACCCTCGGTCTTGGTACCCGCATGCAGGGTGACTTGTAGGTCACACCTTACTTGTGTTTCTAAGCAAGAGCTTTCCAGCTCCTTCTTCAATTGACTTCTTATTCTTCAAGATGCAACTCAGACTAGACCTCCTTCAGGGAATCTCTCCCTTAAAAATTTCTGCTCTAAAGAGACATCAGTGGTATAGGAGCCTCTCTTCCCTACTGAACAGTAAGTTTTTTTCTCTCTGGGATCTCAGTTGGGGCCCCTCTTAGGATCCAGTGCCCTAAAAATTTCTGGTACGGTGTTCAGACAGGGCTTGTCCCAACAAGGGAGGGAGAGGCAGAATTGTGGGCTTAGCTTGGAATGGAAACAATAATACCCAGCACTGACTGTGTTCTGATTATGCAGTAAGTAGTGTCCCAGGCATTTTACATTGGTATCGTCCCGTATAATTCTTAAAACCGTCCTAAAAGTAGCTACATCATCACAAGGCCCTGTTCGACATGAAGAAATGGAGGTTAGAGAGCTGCCCAGGTCCCCCAGGTGGTAAGGGACGGTGTCAGCTTTCATCGCTTCTATGCTGTCTCATCTCCATGGGCAGGCTTGGGCCGAGAGTGATGGAATAGGGCTGATACTTCTTTTCTAAAACGAGGTCCAGCTGAAAGGACCAGGCTGATCTGATTGCTGAGCACCTGAGTTCTGTACAGGTACAGATCGGTGTTCACCACGGGTCTTCCCGGTGCACGCCCTGCCGGGACCCCACTATGGCAACGCAGAAGCCGACCTTGGCCAAGCGCCCTCCCACAGGTGAGTGACTTGCCCAGGACACCCACATATATAGTCCGGGGGCAGGGAAGGATGGAACTGCACCCAGGCCCACAGCAAGCAGACTTCCTGATGGTGAGGCCCCCACCCTCAGCCTCCAGAGGATCTTTCTGTCCGCTTGCGTGTTGTCAGAGCCGCTGCTCTGGAAGCACGGCTCTAGACAGTGACCCCACGAGCGCCGGGGCAGGTGGGTGTGGGGTCTGACTCATGGGATGTGACTCAGGGTCCTGGTGTCGGAGTCAGAGAGACTGCGGCGGGGGCGCTCCTTGTGTAAGTCACTTAACCTCGCTGAACCCGTTTCTGAAACATCAAATGGGCTTTATACCTGCCTCATGGGGCCAGGGGAGGGGGGGAATTAGTAAGGAAATACATTGAAGAGCCAGCCATTGGGTGGTTAGGCTGAACCAGGTGGGGTTGCTACTATCTGACGGTTTAAACCGCCCTAAATGGCAATTTCATATCATTTAATCTACTGGATGCTCAATTCAAAGCAGTGGCAGCTAGGAGTCCCCAGCCTTCTTTTTCCCTAGGAGCTACGGGCAGGGGCTGTGCAACCAGAGGGCTGAGAAAAGGTAGCAGGGGTGATCAATACTGAGGCCATTCCCTGCTCCTCAGGGTCCCAGCGAACTGCCAAGTCCAGGTCAGAGCAGGCAATGAGGGCCGGCAGGAGCCCGGGGAGGGGCCCTGGGGTGCCCCAGGCTCTGGAGGAGGGGCCGTGGGCCCGGGGCAGCACCCATTGAGCTGAGCAGCCCGCATGGCCCTGAGTTTCCTGGAGCTGGAGCAGCAGGCTTGAGTTGCCAACTCAGCAGTTTTCTCAACCAGAGGCGCCCCCCTCTCTCTTTCCGAAAGTAATGATTTTCTAAAAATGGATTCCCTCCCCTCCCCCCCAGCTGCAATTAATCCAGTGAATGTGAAGTAGCCGCTGGAGGAGGCCCTCGTGAGTTCAGACCAGGAACGATTCACGGCTAGGGATGAGGGGTGGAAGAGGGTGCATGTCCTGGGGGCCAGATTGGGCTCACTGTGGGGTTTGTTTAGTGCCCTTTGGAGCCACAGAGATAAGAACTGCGGGGTTCTTTCTAGGGAGACTGTGTGAGGAGACTTCCTTGGGATTTGAGAGTGGAGGAATCTCAGTCCCAAGCTCCGAGGTCATCCCATGGACACACATGCCCGCCCCAGGCCAGCCAGACGGAGTTGATAAATAAACCTGGGGCACTTATCTGGAGCTGCCTTTAAAAAAAAAAAAGAAAAAAATAAGTTGAAGTATTGCAAAGAGTTGGACATGACTGAGCGAGTGACTTTCACACACACACACACAGTTGATTTATAATATTATGTTCATGTCTGCCGTACAGCAAAGTGCAGCAGTTATACACATATACACATAGGTTAAGTTATACACATATACACATCCTCTTAAAAATATTATTTTCAGTAGGATCTGTCTTTTTAAGGAGCTTTGGGGGAGAAAGAATGTGATTGTCATATCCTAAGACAAGCCCGAGTGTGTTATGCAGAACAATGCAAATGACATGAATACTTCAGTGAAACAACAAGACACAGGGAGGATGTGTCTTCGTTCCCAGAGTTGCTTTTAGCATGGGTCCAGGCCCATGTGGGCACTTCAGTGGAGAAGGATAAGGTGGAATTTGTGCCCTGGATTTACAGGTGGGACACAAAGGCCCTGGAGGTAGAAACAGACTGTAGGGCTGCACTGAACCCAAGAAAAAATATGGCTGATCTGTAGATAGGGATATGACATTTGTTCTCAACAGTGCAGAGATTCCTTTCACACACATTCTCTTAAGAGAGTCCAGATGTGACCTTCTGGAAGAAGGAACAGAGGTTGGACTCAAGACACCCAGCCAAGAGGTAGCAAGAACACACCTGGCTGTTCTCCCGAAATCTCTCCCAGGGCTTTTCCCCGCCCCCCGAGCATGGCACTTGCCTGCTCTGTGCAACACCCCTTTAAAACTCCTTCCACTCCATCAGCCTTCGGGGTCCCGGTATCAATAAGTGGCCGTGGCAGAGACATTTCATTCGCAGACATTTTCTCCGTACCCCTGCGACCCCCATTTCCCAGCCTCCCTTGCAGTTTGTCTGCGGCCATGTGACTAGTTCTGGCCAATGGGCCTCAAGGGGAGGTACCTCATGCCCACTCTGGGCTAAAGCCCTGAAGAACTAGTGAGGGGTGATCCAGCGTCTCTCTCTCTCTCCCTCTGTCACCTGGAAGAGGGAGGCATGAGATGAAATCACTGGATCCCTGAATCACTGCCCTGGAAGCCGCTGCGCCTGCAACAGGCTGTGTGAAGGTACTTTTTTGTGTCACTGACTGAGATTGAGTGGCTTGCCATCCAAATGAACCCATGGCCCATTCCACCCACGCAGACACTACACCCAATCTGTCTTGCTTTCCTCTTTTCATGGAGATTTGTCCTGTATCTCTAACAGCACTGGAGTTCCTTGAGGTCAGGCAGCAGCTTACATTCTTACTTGAATCACATCTTTTATCATCCCAATCCCAGCTCTGGGCTCATAGTAGGTGCTTAGTAATTGCTATGATTGATGTGAACTGAGGGGCTTTCCCCACTCGTGTCCCTGGAGGGGTTGCTGGTTGCCCTCCAAGGGCAGTCTCCCCAGGCTCTCCAAAGCTGCATGGAAATTCCCCCTTGCTCACGCTTAACCTCCTAAAACCCACTGGAAGCCCCTCCCCACCCTCCTCCTCAAACCACTCATCTCCACAGGAGCAGGAAACTATTCTAGCTCAGGCCACCATCAGTGTAGATCTTGCCAAGGCCAGAGCCTCCTGGGCTCCCTCACTCAGCCAAGGAGAGAGAAATTTCCAGAGCTCAGCTGAATGCATCAGAGAGCATTCCCAGCACACAGTTCCTCAGCCCTCGTCTGCATTATTTGTGCCATATGAATTACATGTCTGGGGCGTCCTTGGTAGCCCAGATGGTAAAAGATCTGCCTGCAATGCAGGAGATGCGGGTTTGATCCCTGGGTCAGGAAGATCCCCTGGAGAAGGAAATGACTACCCGCTCCAGTATTCTTGCCTGGAGAATCCCATGGACAGAGGAGCCTGGCGGGCTACAGTCCATGTGGTCCCAAAGAATCAGACATGACTGAGTGACTAATGCTTTCAATTTCACTTTTCATTTACATATTTAACATTTTGTTATCTGTCTGTTAGTTTGGTTATTGTCTGACTCCCTTAGCAGACTGTAAGCTCTGTCCTGCCACATCCCCAGTGTCCAGTACAGTGCCCTGGACATAGTAGGCACTTCACAAATGTTCCTTGGATGAATCAGCGTGGAATGATTAGTCAACTTTCCAAATGAAATACATTCAAGTTTCAGATGAATTCAGTTTTCCCCCAAGAAAAGTAGGTTTGTACTGTCCTTGCTTCACAATATTTGTGAAAAGAAAGAGTACATTCTTATATTTTTCCCCCAAAAGGTATATGCAAAACTTTTGCCTCTTGGGACTTCCCTGGTGGTCCAGTGGTTAAGAATCTGCCTGCCAATGCAGGCAGGCAATGCAACCGTTCTGTCTCCAGTCTGGGAAGATTCCACATGCCACGGGGCAACTACGCCCAGGCACCCCAACTACTGAAGCCCTCATGCCCTGCTCTGCAACAAGAAAAGCCACTGTAATGAGAAGCCCAAGGACCACAACTAGAGAAAGCACGCAAGCAGCAGCAAAGACCCAGTGCAGTCGTAAGTAAGTAAAAACTCTGCCTCTTCGAGTAATGGTAACAGCTGCCACCACGAGCATAATAACAACAGCAGCCTGTATACAGAGTTTTTGTACCAGGCACTCTGAGCAGAGCACTTGGTGTTTTCTTTAAAGTAAGGGTTGTCATTAGCCCGTTTTACAGGTGAGGAAATGGAGAACCAGGGAGGAATAGAGCAGGAATCCCTGTCTGCTTAACTCCACGGTTCTTGTTCTGAGTCCTGAGCCCCAATGGGAGGCTGCAGCTTTGAAAGAGCAGTTTTTCTGGTTTCTTTCCTTGAGGTTAAGATACATCCTGAGGCCAAGGTTCTGCAACTGGAGACTCCAGGGGTATCTCTCCCAGGAGACTTGCTATGTAGTCAGGCTGTCCCATCCCATCAGGGTCTGGAATCTTTGCTGCGTCAAGGCCCCATGTCATCAGCACCAGATCTTCTAATGACACACTGAAGCCTGGGAAATTACAGTGCCCAGGAGACTTGTCCCAGAGGCCTTGCTCAGGGTAATTCCAGAGCAGGAAAGAATGCTGGGAATAACAAGAAAAACAGAGTCAGGCTGCCAGCCTTAGGTAATGGAATGGTGTGTTGTGGCCATGGAGCATGGGGGATGGAGAATTTTATTTTCTAAAACAGATTTTT
Source organism: Oreotragus oreotragus (assembly GCA_006410675.1). Classification (NCBI taxonomy): domain Eukaryota; kingdom Metazoa; phylum Chordata; class Mammalia; order Artiodactyla; family Bovidae; genus Oreotragus; species Oreotragus oreotragus. The sequence goes on along the minus strand of SJYX01005862.1, from coordinate 323,859 downwards.
TTCCCTAAATTTTAAAAATACTGAAAAATGCAAAATCAAAAGTAAAAATGATACTCAGTCTTATCATTTAAAATTATGGCTTTCAATGTCACTCCCCAGAAATGATGACTATTACAGGAAGCTTTGATTCATCTCCTTCTGAAGCTGGCCTCTGGTTCTACATACGCACATAGACAATTTTCATGAATGGAGTCAAGTTTTGCATATTGGCCTGCAAACTGCTTCTGTCACTTAATGATGCATCAGATATTTCTTGCTTGACTAGTATTGGAGCTGAACTTGGAGGATACTAGTATTCATTTAAAAGGTGAATACCACTTGATGCTGAACCGGAGTGAAGGTATGGAACAACTGGAACTCTTTTCTGAGGATGGTGGGGATAACAAACAATTGGTTTAACCATTTTTGGAAAACTGCTTGCCACTGTCTACTAAAGCTAATCATACCCGTATCAGAAATGCATACATACATTCACCAAAAGGCCTGGGCAAGAATATTCCCAGCAGCACTATTCAAATAGCTTCAGTTCAAAAGTCCATCAAAAACAGAGTGAATTTTTTAAAATGCAGTGTATTTATACAGTGGATGTCATATAGCAGTGGAAAGGAAAGAATTATAACTGCACACAAGAGCAAATCTCTCAGGTGTGATGCTCAGCTAAAGAACCCAGACACACAAAACCCATACGGTATGATTCCATTTGTATAAAGTTCAATGTCAGGCCAAATGAGTCTATGTTTTAGATGTCAGGAAGGGGCACGAGAGGAACTTCTGGGGGCTAAAGTGCTGTTTCTTAATCTTAATCTACTGGCTATTTACATGGGATGTTCCATTTGTCAGAATTCATTGAGCTGTACACTTACACTGAAGATTTGTGTACTTTTCTGTATGTGTCATACTTCAGTTACAGTCCATTTTCTAAAGAGAGGCTCAATGGCATTCAATCCCTTCCCCTGATCAGTCCTGTTTCCCCTAGGTTTGCCCCTTTCTCTCTTCTAGAACCTTCGAAGCGCACACAGCAGGCATGGTGTGTCGCCACTGGTCCTGTGGGGCAGAGAGAGGAAAAGTCGACCTTCAGGTCCTGGAAGCCCTGGTAGGACCCGGTGGCCAGCCTTGGAAGAGCACTCAGGCTGCACCGCCCCCCAGGCTTGCTCCAGTGGTCAGTGGGTAGCAGGGGGAGGAGGAAGCGGAGGAGGGAGAGCTGTGGGAGGAGGAAAAGGGGCTACTGTCCTCGTGACTGTTTTGGGGTCTGACAAAGAGCCTTGTGGCTTGGCAGCGTCCTGAGTGCTGGAATTTCTGGGGTCCCAGGCATCATCACAAGGTAACTACTTCTACTACTGTCATCATTGCAAACAGTAGCTAATGCTTCTCGCGCACTTAAAAAGTGCCAGGTGCTGTGTAAGTGCTTTATATACATCTCTCCTTTCAATCCTTTTTTTTTTCCCCGTGCCACATGGCATGACGTTTCAGTTCCCCGACCAGGGGTCAAACTCATGCCCTCTGCAGTGGAAGCATGGTGTCTTAACCCCTGGACCACCAGGAAAGTCCCCATTTTAATCCTTTCAGTGTAGAGTTATATGTACCCCATGTACATGTGAGAGGCTCACATATGTGCAGTTAGGCCCCTGACCACGTTCCACCCCCCTCTGCTTAATTTTGATTCTCTAGTTGTTCATTTGGGGGCCTGCTAGGTGCCAGCGGACCCTGAAGTATACAAACTGGTGTGGTGCATTCTCTGCACTGTCTCAGCAGGTTAGTGATCAATCGCTTGCTTTTTCAAACCAATGTTCATTGTTCTATGTCGTATTTTAAGGTGCTCCAAATAGGTAAATGTGTAAATCAAATTTCATTTGTTTTGCTGTTCAGCAAAACTTGGCAAGTTAGGTTCACTAAAATTTAGACTAAATTAACAAAAAGGAAAAAGAACTTTAAAAATTATCTTTGGTTCCATGATTACGTTGAACCTGTTGACATCCGAGCAGGACTTTTTAAAGAATACATTCACGTGTGACCACCATAGAAGTAGGTACTCAAAGAAAAGTTAAACTGTTATAAAATAACACTATATTGTTTTGTAAACTGTACCCTCCTCCACGCATTTGATAATCTAATGAGATCATGTTCCAAGTCCATGAATGCACAGCTACTTCTAATGTTTTTTCCATCATTAGAGGGTGAGGTGGTGTGTGTATCAATTTTTTTCCATATATTTTGCATTTCTTTTGTGAATTTCTTATTTGTATCTTTGGCCTGTTTTTTCTTTGGTTTGTTATTCTTTGTGGCCACTTATTTTTTAAGGAATTAAAATCTTTTTTTCAAGTTTATGCACAAAATTTTTAAAGTCAAAGATAATTGAAAGTTTTACAATGAAATATAGCAGTCCCTCATCCGTCCTTTCTTCCCCTGAGTTTCCCAGAAATAGCCCTTTCAACCCTTCCAGCTGTTTCTTTTGGTATTTATCACCATATCTCTTTTTTATTTTAGTATATAAAAGTATTTTATTCATTTAAAATGTAAAAATAATTTATATTCATTATCAAATATTCAAAAGCTACAAAAGTATGTTAAGAAAAATGTTAAAGCCTTTTCCAGCATCTTCAGTGTTACTTTTCAGGGGTAAATTACATTACCACTATGATTTTATCACCACATTTCTAAATAATATTATGATATTTCTTAATGCATTAATTTCGAATATTATTTGTTAACTTTCTACTAACTTTCTAGGTCGAGATCATGGTCTTGAATCTTCATACTACTTGTCTTCTCATCAGTAGTCAATACTAACACTACTGGAGCTATGCCCGTCTTGTTCACTGTGATGGATGGAGGGCACTGTGGCTTCATTTCTTCCCTTACACGCCTCTGGTGTGCCTGGAGTTAAGCTTTGCCTAGATTCTTTTCACTGGTTTAGAGTTCACTGTGGGTCCTGCCGTTGCTTTCCACGCCCTTCAGGCACTTCTCAGTGAGCCTCTAGCCCTTCTAGACCTTTCCTCGAGGTCAAACGTATCAGACAATTGGCCAGCGCGATGCTTTTCCCCCTCAGGTCTCCATCCTTCTGCTCTGTCTGGACAGGTTGCCTTATGGACCTGACGGATGCGCAGCAGTCACCCCGAATCCCCCGTCCAGCTCTGTGTTGCCTTGAGTCTCTTGCTCCCCGGATCCCATGAGGGCACCTCCCTCGACTGAGCCCCTCGTGTGGGTGCCAGTCGTCTTTGAAAACTGGACCATGCTTGCTTTCCTTCCTTCCCTTCCTCCCGCCTCCTCCCCACTCCCTTTCCTCTCCTTCTCCTCCTGCCTAATGACCATGCGACTGAAGGACAGGGAAGGGCTCCCTGACAACCTCAGCCTTCTCTCTGTTGTCTCAAGCGCATCCTACAAAGGGGCCTGAATGTGGAGTTCAGTTCTCAGATCCACCTGCCAGAAAGCAGAGTCACCTCCCTCCCCTTCCCCTCTGTTCCTCCCCATCTGGTTTTCTCTTGCCCTGGACTGCTAGTTTCTGGGTTTTGTTTGTTTGCTTTGGGCCATACCATACGTCCTTCGGGATCTTCATTCCCTGACCAGAGATCGAACCCACCCCTCATCAGTGAAAGTGCAGAATCCTATCTACTGGACCTCCAGGGAATTCCCTGGGAGTTTTTGGATCTGAATTAGTTTTCCTTTCTCTCCCACTCCCTCAGCTTAGGCACTCCTGGCCTCCGAGCCATTGTCCCTGTACCCACGCTTGTCAAACCCCTGCTGACTGATCCTCCTGGGTATGGCAGAGGGCACTCTGTAAACCCAGATCTGAGTGGTTTTGTGTGTAAAAGCCGTGTACTTTCACGTCTCTACGCTGTTACACAGACTCTTGGTCTGAATGCCTTTCCCCCTTTCTTTAGCTGATGAACTCTCTTCTTTCAATGTCTGGCTCAAGTATCTATCTACTCCTCCAAGAAACCTCCTAGTCTGTCCTGTTGGCATGAAGCAGATTCTGCAGCAGTTTATATGATGCTTTTTTTTGTAACCCCCGTTCTTGTCTGCCTTGGGCCAGATCCTGACACCAACTAGCTGAGTCCCAAGTCACCTTCCCTCAGCTCCTGCATCTGCACACTCCCTGGGGAGAAGAACCCGGCTGTGCTCCACACCGACTGTGCGCCATGTCCTCTGCTGAGAATTTTCCCTACACAATACAATTATACACTGGGCTCTTAAGTCCTTCAGTAACACCCCTCTGTGCTGCGTGCGCTTTTGACAGTCTGGGCAGGGAGTGGGGTGAGCAGTGACTTGGAGGAGATGGGGGAAGGTGAGCGAGAGGGCATCTGTTATTGATTTGCCCGTAGATCCCCTGGGCTCTTTACCTGGTTTGGGAAATTCTCTTCCCCTGAGGCTGTCGAGCGATTAAAGAGCAAGACACTTGCTTCCTCGGCTTCCCTAGCGGCCAAGTATAGGCACGTGACCCGGGATCGGCCAATCAGATGCTCCTGCTCTGGTCTTGGCGTCAGGATGGGGGAAGGGGAACGACTCTAGGGATGGGCAGTGGCTACATCCTGTTTCTGGGGAAAGGCCGCCTCCGGGGGGCCAATAGCAGGGTCCAGTGTGTGGAGTCGAGTGCAGACGTCAGTGGGGAGAAGAGAGTCATCTAGGGTTCCAGGGGGCCCTTGGGTTCTCAAGAAGCAGCTCTGGGGTGTGGGTTTGGCAGCCTTCCCCACAGTGGAGTTCTCCAGCCTACTGTTGAACCTACCCAGGGTCCTGTCAGAACTTCCCTTTTGTGTTTAACTCAGCTAGACTCGCTTCCCAGGTGCCGCAGTGGTAGAATTCACCTACCAATTCAGGAGCTGCAAGAGACAGCGGGTTCGATCCCTGGAATGGGAAGATCCCCTGGAGCAGGAAATGGCAACCCACTCCAGTATTCTTGCCTGGAAAATTCCATGTACAGAGGAGCCTGGTGGGTGGGCGACAGTCCACGGGGTCTCAAAGAGTCGGCCTCACTGAACATGAGCACACACAGCTAGAACAGTCTTTTGCAGGTTGCAGCTACAGAGACTGAGTGCAGATAGAGGCCAGGAAGGGCATAGGGCATGGTTGGCTCCCAAGCCATCCCACTGGGACAGGAGACCTGGAATCTCTGCCCCTCCTGATAGTGACGATGGCCCTGGCATGCTCCCGACCTGGGTGGTCACTCAGATCCCCAAGCAAGCAGAGGCCACTCAGCTCGGGCAGGGTGGTAAGGTTACAGAAGCCCGTAGGGACACCCCAGGAGGACTCAGGCTCTAAATAGAAATGTCCTAGGCAGTGTCCCTTCGTCATGAGAGCCACGCAGCTTTAGAGCCACCCTTCAGAGTAGCCGGGGGCTGGCCTCCCCCGGTCAGGAGGCCTGGGTTCTTGTCTGGCTGCAGGTAGTGCCCCGTGTGGCTTGGGCCAGTCGCTCCTGTTCTCTGAGCCTCAGTGTCTGTGTCCTCACGGGGAAGCCTGGGAGGGGGACAGATAACTGAGAGGCCCCCTCTAGGACTGGTGCTTCCAGAACAAGCATCCGGAGCCTCTGGGGCCTCATCCCCAGCCCAGCCCCTGCCTCACCCCCTGAACTCCTGCGAGCTCCCTGATAGCAGACCACTGCCACACGCATAGTAGGCACTCAAGAAGTGTGAGTTGGCAGCACCAGGGGCAGGCTGGCTCTTTTAGGGGTGTGGGGGTGTTGTGGGGGTCTGTGGTGATGCCAAGGATCTTTTCCTGGGAACTCCAGCCCAGCCTCCCACTGGGTCTTTATGGAGGCGGAGGGGGAGGAGGAAGAGGTGAGTGGCAGCCTCAGCAGCGGCCCAAGGCAGCCTCCGCAGGCACTTTCTGGGAAACCGCCCCTTGAGCTGGAGCCAGGCGGTCCTCACGCATTACTCACTGGCGGGGCGGCCCTGGCCCAGGGCCAAGGCAAACAAGGCCTCCAGCCTGCCTGGGGGCTGGTCGGCTCGGGCTTGGGCGGGGAGGCGCCCACGCCTGGCCTCTGCTGTGGCCAGCCCGCTTGTGTCCCTCAGCAAGCCCAGCCCCAGCCCGGCCCAAGGGTTAGGCTTTGGGCCCCCCTCACCCCCAGGGTTGGGCCTGGCTGTCCCTCTGGAGCTGGTGCTGCTGAGGGCCCTTTTTCCTCCAGCGTCTGGATCCTCCTTCTCTGCCAAGGGGGACGCTGACTCCTGCCTGTATGGCCAATGCAGAGGCTTCACCCAGGGCCTGCCATTGACCCGGCCCTGGGAAGGCGGAGGAGGAATAAGCCAAGACCTTTACCCTTCCTGAATCCCAGGTCTGCATCTCAGGACAGGGACATCAGGGAATGATCAGGGATGACCAGTCCATCAAATATTGTACATTAGACAGAGTGTAGGAAAGGGTCAGGCTAGGAAGACTTCCTGGAGGAAGTAGAGCCTGACAAGGCCATGAGAAATGGGGAAATTTTGCATAACCTTGATGGAGGAAGAGAGAAGAGGCTGTACGGTGGGTGTCAGTCTCTGGATGTGATGGGTGTGAAGATGGGGGGCGGGTAGGAGGAGAAAGGAGGATGAGGCCAAGTACTAGTGGTCCTGAGCAGGACCAGTCAGCTCCTTTGTTCAGAACCAACCTGTCCACCCATCTAGACATTCATCCACCATGCCACCCATCCATCCATCCATCCATCCATCTATTCATCTGTTCATCCATCCATCCATTTACTCACACACCCATCTACCCATCCAACCATCCACCCGCCTGTCTATCCATCAATCTATTCATCCATCCATCCATTTCTTCCATTCAAACTACAATTAATCTATTGAAAACCCACAATGAGCCAAGACCTGTAGTAAATATTTTCACTGACTTATGGATTAGGTAAATAGGCTCCGCAAGTGTTTGTTTAAATAGATGGAGAAGTGATGATTGAGAGAAACCTGTCTCTGCCCTCAAGGAGATTACTGTCTTGTAGAACAAAAAATATAACTTTAGAAATTGTGACAAGTGCTGTAAAGGAAAAGACCAGGGTGCCAGGAGAAACAAGGAGGAGGTCAAGGCTGTGGCTGTTAAACTGTTGTGAGATCCTTGGCAAGTAACTTGATGTCTCCAGGCCTCATTGTCTGAATCTGTGAAATGGGAATAATGATAATGCCTACTTTACAGAGTTGCCAATCGATTTTTTTTTTCAGTTATCAAAGTCTGAAATCTTTAATATTGACCAATTTTCTAATCCATGGTCTATATTTAGTTTTTATTTTCTTAAAATGTTTTTTTAACAGTTTTATTGAAATATATATCTAGGTCATATACCACACCTTTTCCTGGTTGTGAATAATGCTGCTATAAACATGTGTGTAGACATTTCTGTGTGACCATATATATTCATGACTCTTGGGTATAGACTTATCTTGAAGATATTGAGGGCTCAGTTCCAGATCATTACAATGAATATCGAAATAACGCAAATCACACAATTTTTTGGTTTCCCAGCGCATACAGAACTTATATTTCGACTTCTCTGGTGACACAGTAGATGAGAACCCACCTGCCAATGCAGGGCATAGAGGTTCGATCCTTAGTCCAGGAAGGTCTCACAAACTGCGGAGCAACTAAGCCCCGGTACCACAGCTTCTGAGCCCACCCTCTACAGCCTACGAGCCACAGCTGCTGACACACACTGGCCTGGAGCCTATGCTCTGCAACAGGAGTACCCACCCCAATGAGAAGCCTCTGCTTGTTGCAACTAGAGAATGCCCACAGACAGCAATGAAGACCCAGGGCAGAAACAAAACCAAAAAAAATCACAATTGTTATTAAAAATATTTTATGTTATGATGTGTCTATTAATTGTTTAATAGCATCATGTCTAAAAACAAAGTGCATACCTTAATTAAAAAACACTTTATTGCTAAAAAAAGGCTAACCATCACCTGAGCCTTCAGTGAGTTGTAATCTCTGATTATTGATCACAGATTACCATAACAAATACAAAAATGTTGAAAAAGTTCGAAATATTTTGAGAATTACCAAAATGTGACACAGGGAAGACAAAATGAGCAAAGATTGGAAAAACAGTGCTGATAGACTTGTTCGATGCAGGGTTGCTAAAAAACTTTGACTTATACAAAATGCAGATCTGTGAAGCCCAGTTAGGCAGAGTGTAATAACACAAGCTATGCCTGTGTATACACGTAGTAGTGGAATTGCCGGGACATATAGTAACTCTATGTTTAGTATTTTGAAGAGTTGTCAGACTAATTTACAAAGTGGCTGCACCATTTAACATTCCCACCAGCAATGTATGAAGAATTCTGATTTCTCCACATTCTTCCAATTTTTGCTATTATTAGACCTTGTGAGTCTAGACATCTTAGTGGGTATGAAGTGGTATCTCATTGTGGTTTTGATCTATATTTCTCTGATGACTAATGATATCAAATATCTTTTCATGTGCTTATTAGCCATTTGTGTGTCTTGGAGAAGTGTCTATTCATTTTCTTTGCTATCTTGAAATCAGATTTTTTGTGCTTTTATTGTTGAGTTGTGAGGGTTGCTTATATATTCTGGATGCAAGTCTCTTATCAGCTCTATGTTTTGCAAATGTTTTCTCTGATGCTGTCAGTTGTCTTTTCACTTTCTTGGTGGTGTCCTTTGAGGCACAAAAGGTTTTTTATTCTCTTGAAGTCCAACATATCTATTTCTTCTTTTGTTCCTCATACCTCTGGTGTCATACGTAAGAATCCTTTGCCAGATCCCAGGTCATGAAGGCTCGCCCCTAGTTTCTCCTAAGAGTTTCATAGTTTTGACTCTTATATTAGGTCTTTGACTTATTTTGTGTTAGTTTTTATATATGGTGTGAAGTAAGGATCCAGCTTTACTCTTTGCCATGTGGAAATCCAGTTGGAAAAACTGTTTTCCTCCCGTTGGATGGTCTTGACAAGCTTGTTGAAAATCGGCTGACTGTAGATGTCTGAGTTTATTTACGGATTCTCAGTTCTGTTCCATTGATTTATACATTTATCCTTGTGCCAGTATCACATTGTCTTGTAGTAAGTTTATAAACCAGGAAATGTGAGTCCTGCTATTTTGTTCTTCTTTTTCAGGATTATCTTGGCTGTTCTGGGTCTCTTGCGATTCCATCTGAATTTTAGAATCAGCTTTCCAGTTTCTACAAAGGTGTCAGCTGGAACCGTACGGCATCTGTGTAGATTGCTTTGAGAAGTAGTGCCATCCCAACATTGTGGAGTCTCCTGATCCGTAAACGTTTTTCCAGTTATCTAGAGCTTTCATTTCTTTTACAGTTTTGTGATTTTCAGGGCATAAGTTGTTGTACGTCTTTGGTTAAATTTACTTCTAAGTATTTCACTCTTTTTGATGCTTTTGTGAATGGCATTGTTTTCTTCATTTCCCTTCTGGACGGCTCATTGATTTTCAAACAAATGCTTATTGTGCTCAGCCCGTGAGAGATGCTGGGGATGTAGCAATGAGCATATTATGAGGATGAACAAGATATTAAAGTGTAGTGATGGACCCTTATTATTGCTTTCCTGTATCTTCCCTTTTCTCTAAGTATGTCAACAGACGGCTCCTGCAGAGGCAGGAGGGGAGCTATTGAATTCTGAGAAGAGTTGATGTGTCTGGAAGGAGCTGGAGGATGTGACCATGGACAGTGGGAGCAGACCTGCTCAGTCTGGGCAACTGTGAGGCCAGAACAAGACCCCAGGGAGGCCAAGGGTACTGCTCTCAGGAAATGGGCATCCTTGGGAGGCCTGGGAGTGGCCAGAGGGAGGGCGCAGTGGAGGCCTCTCAGGAGTTTCTCAGGAAGCAGCTCACTCCCACCCCACCCGACGGGGCTTCCTCCTCCACGGGTTTTCATCATCCGTCTTGAGGCTTCCCCTAGTTTTCACATCTCCTAGAAGATCTGACTTTGGTGTCGTCCTGTGTCTCCTTGGGGCATCTTCCCCTCCTTCCCTAACCATGCCTCTCTAGTAGACACAGGATGGGCGGCAGGATCTCTTGGGAACGCTTGGATCGTGGAAAGTCCTGCCCTTCAGGTGTGGTGGGGAGAAGGAAGGGTCCCTCCTTCCGCACCGTCTCCCCGCCACAGAAGCAATGGGCCAGCAAGCAGGGAGATTTCTCACTGCACCAGCTGGCTCCTTCCTGTGTGTGGCTCCAGCCGGGGCCCCTCACCCTGGCCAGCTGTCTCACAAGTGGGGGAGTAGCTGGAGGCCTGGCCAAGCAGGGGCCTGCCTCCTCTCCCTCCCTGCACACAGGGCCTCTTCCTCCTGCCCTGCTGTCTGCAAGGCCCTGGCAGGTTCCTCATTCCGAAGGCCGCTTCCTCTGCAGCCAGGCCCTGCGGCGCCTGGAGGTGGCCTGGCGGCCCTGGCCTCACGGCTCTTCTGCAGTCATCCCCGTCTTAAGTCTGGGGTGGAACGTCCGCACTGACACCCTCGTGTCGGAGGTCGACCACAGAGGGCTGAGTGAGGCCCAAGTGTGGACGAGGGCCTTGGACCTGGAGCGGGGGGAGCAGGAGGAGGCATGGGCCCTGCTCCCACCGCCTTTCTGCCCTCCACACAGATCTGCACGTAAGCCGGCCAGGCCTCACGCATGGGGCTGTGACTCCCAGTTCAGAGAAGTGAGGTCGGCGTGGGCCGCAGCAGGCCTGACACAGGATGTCCTGGGTTTTCAGGGGGCGTAGACTGTGGCTAATCACTCTGGGTCCCTCAGCCGGGCCCTGGCGGGTCTCTTTCTCCCTCTGACGGACAGGTGATGTCAGCAGAGCTCTCCACAAGGCAGGGAATCCTGGCCACTGGGCTGACGGGAGATGCCCCAGAGTGAGCCCCCAGACTGCCTGGGCTAAAACAACCTGCTGGCTAGCTCCGTGACCTTGGCAAAGTCACTTAAATTCTCTGAGCCTCCACTCTCTCAGTGAGACAATAAGATGATAATCATGGACAACATCTTAGACACTAAGGTCTAGAGCCAGGCTTCTCACCCTCGCCTCTGTGATATTTGGGGCAGGATGACTCTGTGCTGTGAGAGGCTGTCCCGTGTGTGCCATAACCCCACTACTCACTGGATCCCAGTGGCATCTGCTGCCCCCTTTGCCCCCCATGCCGCCGCCATGACAACCAAAAAGGTCTCCGGTCATCGCCAAATGTCCCCTGGGGGCAAAACCGACCCCCCCCCCCGCCACGGAGAACTGCTGGCTTATATAGGACTCAAATGAGTTAATACATGCCGTGCACTTACAACAGTGCCTGGCCCAGAGGAATCACTCAATAATTCTTATCTGTTATTATTACAAGCAGGGAACAGTGGGGAAAAATAAAATGTAAAACAAAGCACAGAGGCCAAGCACAGAAGAGCATATCTGATACCCTGAGTGACTGGAGGGCTTGGGGTGAAGCAGGGGAGAGACTGCGTGGGTTATTTACCTGAAAAAACATAGTTTATTTATTTATGTATTTGGCTAAGCTGGGTCTTCGTTGCAGCACACAAGATCCTCGACCATCGTTGTGGCATGTGAGATCTTTGGTTGAGGCGTGTGGGGTCTAGTTCCCCCACCAGGGATCAAACCCGGGCCCCCTGCAAGGGGAGCGAGGCATCTTAGCCAATGGACCACGAGGGAAGTCCGGAGACTGTGTATTAGTTTTAAAAGAACACCATTGGCTTCACCACCTCACCCCCTTATCAGGCCCATTCACCAGAACGTGGGTCTGGAGCTCCCCATGGGTGCCTGGGGGTGTGCTGGGGCCTCCAGGGACACAGGGTAAAGGAGACTCAGCCCCGCCTGGCTTCTGGGGCCCAAGTCCTCTCAGAGAAAAGCCCAAACACTTTCCATTTCCCTCCAAGGGGTCAGAGGACAGAGCCACTGGCTAAGGCGAGGGCCCGCTGGGCAGGCCCTGGTTCCCTGGCCACCCGCTCATCTGTTCGTTCGGGAAATGCTCACTGAGGTCCCTACGAGCCAGACACGGAGCTGGGTACATCAGCAGGAGGCAGGAATTGGAGCAGTGATTTGAAAGCTGGCCAAGCTTCCCATGGAAGGAGATGAGCGGGGAGAATGCCACTGACCGTGGACAGGGTGATGCTGGCAGTGCTGGGAGCTGATCAAGCAGAGGCCCCGAGAAGGTGACTTTCTGGAAGTGTGGTGTGGTCCGAGGGGCGCATGGAGTCAACTTGTGAGGAGCGCAGAGTACCAGGGTAGAGACACAGTAGCTCTTTATTCCGGAGTCCCTGAAGGGTTCTGAGCAGAGGTCTCAGTTCAGCTCAGTCCCTCAGTTGTGTCCAACTCCTTGCGACCCCATGGACTGCAGCACGCCAGGCCTCCCTGTCCATCACCAACTCCCGGAGTTCACTCAAACTCATGTCCATTGAGTCGGTGATGCCATCCAACCACCTTTCCTCTGTCGTCCCCTTCTCCTCCTGCCAGAGGTCTAGGGAGCCCCAAGTCTGCTCCTGGGAGACAGGAGTCTTGGTTGTGTCCCAGCCCCAAAGGTCTCCCCAGGCAGGTGTCGCAGGGTGGGCCCTTCAGGCAGGGCTTGGGCCTGGGTCCCCACTCCTGCCCCCGCCCCAGGGAAGGGCCCTGAACAGAGCCCCCGTGAGGCTGTCCAGGCTGGGCCCTGGCCCGACTGAAGCTCTACCCATCTCCCCAGCTGAGCAACGGGACCGTCCACCTGCCAGTCCATCACCAACTCCCGGAGTTCACTCAAACTCATGTCCATTGAGTCGGTGATGCCATCCAACCACCTTTCCTCTGTCGTCCCCTTCTCCTCCTGCCAGAGGTCTAGGGAGCCCCAAGTCTGCTCCTGGGAGACAGGAGTCTTGGTTGTGTCCCAGCCCCAAAGGTCTCCCCAGGCAGGTGTCGCAGGGTGGGCCCTTCAGGCAGGGCTTGGGCCTGGGTCCCCACTCCTGCCCCCGCCCCAGGGAAGGGCCCTGAACAGAGCCCCCGTGAGGCTGTCCAGGCTGGGCCCTGGCCCGACTGAAGCTCTACCCATCTCCCCAGCTGAGCAACGGGACCGTCCACCTGCCTCCCTAGGCCGAACCTCCACTTGAGCATAATTGGACGTTGCCTCCAATCGCTTTGAACCCCATGGCAGTCAGACATTTGCTAGTGGAGCAAAAACACCAGGTCTGACCTTCAGAGGTACATGGAGACTTGGGGGCCCCAAGGAAGAGGCAGGAGCCCTTTGGGGGTTGGGCAGGGCCGGGCAGCAGGAAGCCAAGGCTCGTGAGCGCCTCCATCTGGGCCTCTCACCTCCTCTGGGGCGCTGCGCTCTTGCTCAGCGCACCCGGCGGGCAGCCACCTGGGTGGGGGCCACACCCACAGGGTTGTTAAAACCACCTGGGCCTGGGCTGGCCTTGGGGAACAAGCTCACCAGCTCGCTGTCCTCTGAGGGGCCGAGTTCAGATGTGACTGCTGGGCTGGTGGGAAATGAAGCAGGCGTAGAGCCAGGCTCCTGGGGGCTGAGCTGAGGCTGGCCCAGGATGGCCGGGCTCTCGGGGACCCCGCCAACAGTCACCCCCTGGGGCGCCGCATCTCTCGGGCTCCAGAGAGAACTTGGGAAAGGTGAGCTGGGGTTTTCTGAAGGTTTCGCCTGCTCCTTGGCTCCGGCTTGCCCCAGAGAGGGCAGAGGTACCCGATGGAGGCCCATGTGAGGTCCACGCAGAGGGCCAGGGTTCCAACCGGGGGCACAGGACTGCCGTGTCACCCCAGGCGGGCCTGCCTTCCTCTTGAGCCCGTTTCCACTGGGGCCGGTGGGAGTCATGAGGTTTGCCCTCCCTCCCTTTGGGGTGATTGTGAGGATCAAATGAGATCACAAAGATAAAAGAATAGAAAAGAAGAAAGCTTAGAACACACGTAAGTGGTTGTTATTGTCATTGTTGTTATCCTTAGCTCCTCACCAGCCCCTCTCGGAACAGAGCCATCAGGCAGGTTCTCAGCCCTACCTGGGGTCACCAGAGGGTGCCAGGCTGGCCTGGGCCCTGCCACACCAGAGCTCTCTCCAGGGGCACCTTGGGGGTCCAGAATCTCCTCTGTCCCTCCCAGTCCAGAATCTCCTCTGTCCCTCCCAGTTCTCCAGCACAGCCCTGCTGGAGATGGACAAGCGAGGAGAGAGAGGCCTCAGACTGTCTGTGTGTGGGCCGGTCCCTCTGGGCACTGCTTGGATCACATGGACACACACACTCCCAAATACATACACACGTGCTGACACGGACTCATCAACACACATAAACCAGCACCCGCCCACAAGCATTCACCAGATCTTGACTCAACACAAACACACACACACACACACACACACACACACACACACACACACGTACCCACACACAAGCAGATGCCTCCTCCAAAGCAAATTCCATTATCTTGGCCTTCCATCCAGAGGCCAGCGGGCAGGCAGGGATATTATTACCTTGTTGTTATTATGATCGTCCTTAGAAAAGTCTCAACTCGGCAGAAAACATCAAACAGCGGCCAGCAGCCTCAGAGAGCAGAGGCGACAGGCCCTATGGGGCTCTTTCCAGTGCAGACCTGCCTCCTCGTTTGCAAAAATGACTTATTATTAATCTGCGATTGAAACTGTAATTATGCCATCACCGTGTCAACAAGCCAGAACACGGCGAGGACTGGCAGCGCCGCCTGGAAATGTGTCCTTACCCTCCACCACGACCATGCTGGCATCTGCCTCATGCCGTGGACGAGGACGCGCACACCTGCCAAGCTCAGGGCCCAGCTCTCCACAGGATGCCGGCTGTGTGTGTGTGTGTGTGTCTGCCTCTCACTCTCAGGTCTGGCGAGGTGAGGTCCAGGAGTGACCTGAGGGAAGAGGCACCCCCAGGAGGAACCCAGGGAGCTCTGGGGCTCCAGCCTGGGAGTCCAGCGGGGAGACACAAACATCCACATGTGCTTCAGGGCGTATGGGCTGCCAGGCCCGAGCCCCAGGCTCTGCCTTTCTCTGCATGCCCCACAGGGTGGGCCTGACTCAGGGCACCTCACAGTCCCGAGGGTCCTTCCAGTCCTGGCCCAGCCTCTGATGGCCCTGAGGCAGGGGTGGGCAAAGACCTGCTCATAAGGTATGACCACCTACTAATGACCGACTTGTACTGACCACTTACTTACTAGGCACCAGGTCTGGTATGAAATACTTTTATGTTCATTATCTCATTTCATCTTTCAAAACCATTTAAATAGAAAAAGGAGTAAACCTTATGTTCGTATGAGTTTCACAGAGGAGGAGACTGTAGCCTGGTGGAGTTAGGTGGTCTTCCCAGATACTGCAGAGCTGAGCTTTAAAACCTCTTTAAAGGGGTGATCTGGCTACCCACCCCACCCCCCAAACTCCTCTGATGTGGCTCACACCCTCCCCACGAGCTTCCGGAGGCAGAACTCTGACTATATCCCTGCCTGCCTGTGGCCTTGGGTGTAGCAGATGCTCAGGAAACCGTCCATGAATGAAGGAAGGAGGTGAAGGTCCAAGTTCAGGATGGGGTATTCAGGACTGGCTTGAGAAACACGACCTTTCTCTCTGGCGTTGGCATTCTCTGGGGGCACTCTACCTGCAGGCACTCAGGGCTGAGACTTCTGGGTTCGGGAGGGGTCCTTTGGTGCCAAAGACCACTTCTTTGCCATGGAGTGGATCCCAGTGTATGCAACTAAAGAAATGACAACCCTAAATCACCTAGGAGAGACCACGGGTGTGTGTGTGTGTTTATGTGACTGTACCCACACACCTGTGGGCGTTATTTCAACAGACAGCAGAGACGGAAGGTCACAGAGCCAGATGGCGAAGATGAGGTAACAGCACAGGGCTCCTAACTTCCACCCAGGCGTCTTCTAGGCTTTAGACTGGGAGGATCCCAGGCCCAGTGCCTGCGTGGTGGAGACAACGTCCACAGGTTAGCCCTTTCAGAGCTCATCTGGAGGGTGGCCACAGATGCTGAATCCACACTCGGCCACCTCACAGTGCGCTCCGTGGGGAGGAACCATGGGTAGAACAGCTATGCGTGTGCCTGCCTGCTAAGTCGCTTCAGTCGTGTCTGACTCTGCAACCTATGGACTGTAGCCCACTCCTCTGTCCATGGGATTCTCCAGGCAATTCTCCAGGAGTGGGTTGCCATGCCTCCTCCAGGGGGATCTTCCCAACTCAGAGATCGAAGCCACATCTCTCACGTCTCCTGCATTGGCAGCCGGGTTCTTTACCACCAGTGCCACCTGGCAAGCCCAGAAGCACTACACTCGATGAAAAGGGCAGGGAGGTACAGAGCAAAGGGGACGGGTACTGGAGTAAGGTGGGCCCTGGGTTCAAATCCTGACTCAACCACCTTCTAACTGCGTGTTCGTGGGTAAAGTACATTTTCTGAGCCTGTTTCTTCATCTGTAAAACGGGGATAAAAAGGCCTGTCTTACAAGGTTCTGATGGGATAAAATAAAATAACATAATATGAAGTACTGAAATGGATCCTACGTTCACAGTGTCCCCTGTGAGCCTAGCTGTACTGGCCTGGAGCGTTTCGTAGGGGATATTCCAGGCAGGTCANGTAAAACGGGGATAAAAAGGCCTGTCTTACAAGGTTCTGATGGGATAAAATAAAATAACATAATATGAAGTACTGAAATGGATCCTACGTTCACAGTGTCCCCTGTGAGCCTAGCTGTACTGGCCTGGAGCGTTTCGTAGGGGATATTCCAGGCAGGTCAGAACTTCAGCAGCACAAGCCACATCCTCATCTACAAGGTGGTCTTAGGTCTGGAAACAAGGGCCTGAACACTGTGATACCCCCTCCTCCAGAAGGCCACTGCTCCCCAGTCCATGTCCCACAGTGTCTCGTCACCTGCCAGGCCTGGCCCACCCTGTTCCCTGGTGTTTCATTACTCTGACTTAAGGCTTAATGTAGCACGTTTGTATGAGAGCCTAGGCCATGCGCCAAGACTGTTCAGATGTAAATGTCCCCATTCATTCATTCCATCAACAGGCAGTGAGTGGGCAGACCATAGGGAAACTGAGAGGAGCCAGGCGTCTGGGAGCTGAGGGCAGGGTGGGACACGGGGCAGGGGGAGAAGGGCAGGAGAGAGCGAGGGCCTGCGCTGAAACCAGCCTCGTGCTGAGCCTAGTCGAGACAGACTCTGACCCCAGGGACTGCAGCTCTGTCCATGGGATTCTCCAGGCAAGAATACTGGGGTGGGTTGTCATGCCCTCTTCCAGGGGATCTTCCCAACCCAGGGATCGAACGCAGGTCTCCCGCGTTGCAGGAGGATTCTTTACCAGCTGGGCTGCCGGGGAAACCCTAAACCAGCCTTAACTGGGCTTAATTAGTCCTCCGTAGGTGCTGCAGAAGCAGTTCAGAGCAGGGCAGAAGAAGCCGGCCAGACTGGGAAGACTGAGGAACGAACAAAGCCGTCTTTGGGGACACATTTTTTTTTAGAGAGCCACAAGAGTCCAGGAGTGAAACCACTGCGGCAGTGGGAGGCTCACCTTTCCCAGGCTGGGCTGGGGTGGGCGGGGCAGGGCGCTGGTGGTCTGGTGAAGAGGCAGCGGCGTCCCGCGGGCTCCGTGGGGCCGGCGGAATGCGGGCCGAGCTCGGGTTTGGGATCCGGGGCGGGAGGGCTCCGAGCCGGGGGTGGTGCGAAGCGCGGATGCGCGGCGGGCAGGTGGGTGGGGATCCGCCCGCCCGTCTACCGACGGTCTACGCGCCGGAGCAGAGGCCACAGTGACGGATGGCCCGCCGGCTCGCCTGGGAACCGACGCGGCGACGCGTCTGCGCCAGCCCGAGGGAGCTGGGGTCAGATGGGGGCCCTCCCTCGGGAGGCCCAGCCGAATCGTTCTCAGGCTGGGGAGGATCCTGGCTTTCCTCCCATCCCTTCTCGCGTCCTCCCAGCCGCGGCGACTCCGGTCTCCGGTGCCTGGGGAAGCTTAAGGCCTGGATGGAGGCTTGGGATGCCGGCACCTTCAGGGCCTCGGAGGCCTCCCCACCTCCTTTTACAAGAGGAGCAAACTCCTCCCGACCCCCACTAGGCCTCCCAAAGCAAACGCCAGCTTCTCCTTACAGGAGCAGGGACTAGGCCGTTGGCACCCAGAGAGTGGAAGTGACTTGCTCAAGGTCAAGCAGCTGGAGAGAGGCAGAGGATGACTCCACTGACCTTCCTCTAGGTCCAGGCCACCCTCAGGAACAGAGCTCTGTGTCCTAGAGATGCGTGTGACTGAGGCAGGGCTGGGGCCACACTGATGGCCAAGCCTCACCGATGGAACATCGGGAAGAGCAAGGCTGAGCCCTGCCCTTCCACCCGAGACCAGGGATTCCCAGTGTCCCGGAGAGTGAACAGGCAGGCCAGGGGGTGGTGTGTGGACCTGATTTTCCTCAGAACAGGGCAGATCTTGCGCTACATCTGCTCAGCGACTCTGAGCCAAGCTTGGTGAGCTCCAATGAGCCCCACTCTGTTCAGCCGTGTTCCCAGCCCTGGGGTTGGTGTCAGGGTTGACAGAATGATCCTGGCAGCCTGGGGTCAGGTATCTGGGGCTGGAAAGCCTCGGGAGCACAAAGCACCTCTTACTGATGCCATCTCCAGTGGTACCTCCTCTGGAGGTACTCCCAGGTGCCACCAACAGTGCTTTACCAGCGGGGAAAGAGCCCGCAGGCAGTCACAAAGTGGGACAGAACTGCGCCTGCCAATGCAGGAGGCGTAGAGATGCTGGTTCAGTCCCTGAGTTGGGAAGGTCCCCTGGAGAAGGAAATGGCAACCCACTCCAGTACTCATGCCTGGAGAATCCCATGGACAGAGGAGCCTGGCGGCCTATGGTCCATGGGGTCACAAAGAGTCGGACACGACTGGAGCGACTTAGCACGCAGGGTGGAGGGGGTGCCTGCTTCTCGTGTACGACACCTGCCAGTAGGCGCTGGGGCAAGAGAAGGGCTCTGGGATTCCACATTTGGGGTGTAGATTTGTTTGTGACTTCGGGCAAAATGTTTCCCCTCTCTGGATCTGTTTCTCGTGTGGAGTCTGGGGAAAGCTGTGTCGTCCTTCCTGTGTTGTCTCTTCCTGCTCAGGGCTTATGTGTCGAGGGCGGGCCCAGGCCGGGTGCCCCTAATAGAGGCAGGGTCCCAGCCCCTCCAAGAGCTTCATGCATGCACTCTGGCCCTGTTCCCACAGGGTGGGGAAGGTAGGGGTGGGGTTCTCAGTCCCTCTGGTTCCGGGGTCCCCTCCCCTTCAGGTAAGGGCAGATATTTAGAGAGGTGGGGCCCACCCACCTCGGATCTTTGCCCCTGGGGCTGGGCAGGCTGAGTCCCCGAGGCTGACCCTCTTGGTGATGTGGCCCGTCGGGTGAGGTGCCCAGGCCTCAGATGGCCGCCTAGTCTTGCTTACCTGCTCTGTGTTAACCCGCGTATGCAGAGCTGACTGGAACACTGACGCAGGCTCAGGAGGCAGAGCAGACAGGCGATAAGCTTAATTAATAGAATCAGGACATATAAATAGTCTCTCCCTGCCTCCACTGCGGCGGGCTGTGCCAAGGGCTGGCTTGGCATTCTGGGGAACTGCCTGTGAATCCAGGGACTCCTGTGTGCGCAGCCTCTGCTATGGGAGGCAGAAGGCAAAACGTGTCTCTTGGGAGCCCAATGCTGAGTGGGGATGAGACATTTAAACCACTTAGGTGCCTTCCTGGGTGGTGGGATTCTAAGAGACAATGAGATTCCAAGGAGGAGGGAGAGGGCTGTGTGAGCGAAAGCCAGGAAGACGTCTCGCAGGTGGTGGCTGCTGATCTCAGGGATGCTCTGACAGGAAGTGGTGAGGAGGGGTAGGACGGAAGGAGGAGAAGCAATGGGAGAGGATGAGAGAGAGGTCTGTGTGTCCCCTGTTAGCAGAGGTGGGCCTGGCATGCTGGTCTCTTCCCCGAGTTGAGAACCTCCCCAGATACTAAAGTTCTAGGCCCCAACTAGCTGCTTCATTAGTCATAATGGACTTACTACCTCCTCTGGAAATGGGTGTTTTATTCCAAGGAAATCGAGGCATGGAGAGGCTGATCTGTTTGCCTGTGGCCTCATGGGAGTGGGGAAGGTGGTCAGGGTTGCTTTGGACCTCTGACTCTAGTTCTCCAGCTGTAGGAGCAGACGTAACCTAGGCCCTAGGGCCTGTACACTAGAATCCCCCTGGTGTGGCCCATAGGCTGCACCCACCCTGGGATTGGGGTGGTGGGGGTGGGAAGGACACTGAGGCAGGAGGCAGGTGACTCAGTGGCTCCTGACAGCCTTGCTGAGCCTTCCTTAGACCGTGGTCCAAGGTGCTTCCATCCAGACTTCCTTGCTTGAAGGGTTCTTTCACACTTTCCCATCATCTCCCCCATTTTCTTTCATGCTTCATCCCATTTCCAGAGGGAGTGTTTGAGGACTCTTGACTCACACAGCTAAGCCAGGGCGCCTGACCTTTGGGTTTTCTCTCCAGTCCTGTGTGGAGACACCCTGTCAGGTGGCAGCATGTTATACCCACTTTACAGATGGGGCCGTGGGTCGCCCTCCTGCAGTTGCACTGGTGGGACCTCGAGGAAGGGCCCTCTCCACTGATCCCCGCTCCCTCAGCTTCCTCTGCCCTCAGCTCTCAGGGGAGAAAGAGAGGGGGCCAGTGAGGAGGGGGTGGGAGGCATCTTCCCAGGCTCATCCTGAGAGGCTGGGGGTTGCTGTGGAACCCCTGACCTCGCCTCAACTCCCCTGATCAAGCCTGGCTGCTTCTCCTCATAAAAGCTAAATTTACTCCTTTAACAAGTACGGCACTGCATTAAAACACAATGGAATGCGTGGGAAGGGGGGGACGTAGTCTAGGGCCTGTGAATCAGGACCGCTGGGCTCAGCCTCCTCAAGGCCAGCAGCGCCTCCTGCAGAGAGGAGGGGAGGGTCCACGTGCCCTGTCTCCTCCTCCTGGGAGGTGGGGGTGGGGTGGACCAGAGTCCTGGGTTCCTTGTCCTGGGGCAAACCTTCCCAAGACTCTGCAGACTCCAGTTCCTCCCTGCTCTGGGTGAACGTGAGGGCTGCGGTCCTCCTTGGTACTGGGTGTTCATCGGAACACCTGGCATGTGTTTGCAGGTGGAGATGCCAAAGAGCCAGCAGTGATGACTGAGCTTCCTCACCCACCCTGGTTGACCACTAACATGAGTCCCTTCCCTGCCCTGGACCTTGAACTCAGTTGGACTTCGGAGACACCGGGGCTCTGATTCCATCTGATTCCCTCTCGTCCCTCTTTCTCTCCATCCTGAAAGGAGTCCAGCTTTCTACAACTGTTCTGGACTCTCACCTCTTCCCCACATCCCTGACCTGACACAGCTTCCTGCCCCTCCCTGGACTCTGCCCCTCCAGATGTGTGATCACAGGTGTGCCTGGCCTCAGCCTTTGCCTCCAATGTCCCCAGCTCCCCGCAGACTCTGCTTTTCCTGAAGTCCTCCCGCCGAGGACTGCTTTTCTCTCTTGCACATCCAGCTAAGGACCCGCAGGTGGGTGGACACCGTTTTTACTCACACTATCACTTCTTTTTTTTTTTTAATGATTTATTTATTTTAATTGGAGCCTAATTACCTTACAATATCGTGGTGGTTTTTGCCCATTGACATGAATCAGCCACTGGTGTACATGAGTCCCCCATCGCACCCCCCCCACCTCCCTGCCCATCCCATCCCTCTGGGTGGTCCCAGTGCACTGGCTTTGAGGGCCCTGTTTCATGCATCGAACTTGGACTGGTCATCTATTTCATATATGGTAATACACATGTTTCGATGCTTTTCTCTCAAGTCATCCCACCCTCGGCTTCTCTCACAGGGTCCAGAAGTCTGTTCTTTACATCTGTGTCTCTTTTGCTGTCTTGCATGTAGCGTCATCGTTACCATCTTTCTAAATTCCACATATATGCGTTAATATACTGTATTGGTGTTTTCCCCTCTGACTTACTTCATCCATCTCATTAGAATTCACTCAAGTGCATTCTTCTTAATAGCTGAATAATATTCCATTGTGTATATGTACCGCAACTTTCTTATCCATTTGTCTGCTGGTGGGCATCCAGGTTTCTTCCATGTCCCAGTGCTGTGATGAACGTTGGGGTACCCGTGCCTCTTTCAACTCTGGTTTCCTCGGTCTCACTATCACTCCTGACCCTCTCCCCTCTCTCCTCCTTCTGAAACCCCAGCTCTTTCTGAAGATGCCCCCTGCTCTTGCCTGCGTCACACACCCTCGCGTCATGCCTCCTCCCGGCTGTTACCTGCTGTCACCCTCTTCATTATTTAGGATGCTGACTCTGTCACTACCCGCCGGGGACTTTCCACGTGGGTGATCAGTTCCTCAGCTGCCTTGTCTCTCTCATACACACCCTCCCCAGACCGTCCGAGGCACAGCCTGACCCAGCTTACCACCAGGAACCGCACACCTCAGGACCCTGATCTCAGGCTTCTCTCTCTCTCTGACCTCCCCTCTCCCTCCCCTCCAGGTCTCTAGCTCTGTCCACTGACCCTCAACGGCAATCATCCTCCACTCTCACCATTTTTGCTCTGAACTGCCTCCCTGCCACCCCCCACCCCACCACCATTTGTAGCTTCTTGAACTCCCTTGTGTCTCCCTGGAGAATCCCAGCCTTAGTTGAATCCATCTCCTTCCCCAAGAACTGAACTTTGCCAGGGAATATCCTGTGGAGAAAGCAATGGCACCCCCCTCCAGTACTCTTGCCTGGAAAATCCCATGGATGGAGGAGCCTGGTGGGCTGCAGTCCATGGGGTCGCTAAGAGTCGGATACGACTGAGCAACTTCATTTTCACTTTTCACTTTCATGCATTGGAGAGGGAAATGGCAACCCACCCCCGTGTTCTTGCCTGGAGAATCCCAGGGACAGGGGAGCCTGGTGGACTGCCGTCTATGGGGTCGCACAGAGTCGGACACAACTGAAGCGACTCAGGAGCAGCAGCAGCAGCAGAGAATATCCTGATGGGGAACATCACAGACCTCCAAAGGGCAGGGACTTGCCCTTGCCTGGAAAGTCTTGACAGGGTTCAATCCTTGGTCCAGGAGAACTAAGATCCCGCAGGCTGAGAAGCAACTAAGCCCACGTGTTCTGGAGCCCAAGCTCCACAACTAGAGAGAAGCCCGCACGGCAACGCAAGACCCCACATGATGTGGTCAAGACCCCGTGTGCCGCAACTAAGACCCAACGCGGCCAAATAAGTAAATAAGTATTTGTGAAACATCTGCTGCCCGTCCAGACTCCACACTTCCCTCCACCTCCCATCCCCTGCCCACTCTCAGCTGATGACTGTCCCTCATGCGTCGGCGAAGAGGGAAAAGCAGAACCTCCTTCTCGCCTCCACACCCTCCAAACTTCCTTGTCGCTTCTGTCTCTCCATCGTCGGAGGTGAAGCCTGTGGGCACCTTTCAACCCCTCTACCTGGGTGTTCCGGGTACTTTTCCCATGTGAATGGCTTAGCTGATTTGTTGTCTCCATGTTTGTTACCACTAGAAAGGTTCTATCATAGTGCCTGGGACCAAGTGGGCACTCGACACGCATCCATTCAGTGTATAAATGGGTATGTATTAGGGACAGTTAGGTTGAGTTAATAGCATTTTCAAATTGCAAAATTAACGTTTCCACACTCAATGCAAAAAAAGTTCAAGGCAATCGAAAAGTAAAAAGAAGAAAAGATACAAGTGAATCATATTCTTTTATCCCTCATTAATAACCACTATCAACATTTTGGTATTTATGCCTTCAAAGATTTCTGCATATATATATATATTTTTTTTCTTCACAAAATGGTAGTAGATACAGATTATGACAGAAGGGGATGACAGAGATGAGATGGTTGGATGGCATAACTGACTCAATGGACATGAGTTTGAGCAAACTCCAGGAGCTGATGAAGAACAGAGAAGCCTGGTATGCAGTAGCCCATGGGACTGCAAAGACATGACTTAGCAACTGAACAACAGCGTAACAAGTGGTTACAAATATCTTTCTACATTTTAAAATATTCTAAATATTTTAATAATGACACAGTATTCTGCTGTATGGATGCCCTTAACTTACTTAACTACTTCCATAACACTGAACATTATATTGTTTCCATACTTTAAAAGGCTTCCCTGGTGGCTCGGATGATAAAGAATCTGCCTGTAGTGCAGGAGACCCGGGTTTAATCCCTGGGTCAGGAAGATCCCCTGGAGAAGGGAATGGCAACCCACTCCAGTATTCTTGCCTGGAGAATCCCATGGACAGAGGAGCTTGACAGGCTACAGTTCACGGTGTCACAAAGAATCAGACACGACTGAGCGACTAACGTATGAGATAGACTTAAAAAATTCCCTAGTCTGTGTTCTTATACATAAAAATTATGTATACANCCCTGGAGAAGGGAATGGCAACCCACTCCAGTATTCTTGCCTGGAGAATCCCATGGACAGAGGAGCTTGACAGGCTACAGTTCACGGTGTCACAAAGAATCAGACACGACTGAGCGACTAACGTATGAGATAGACTTAAAAAATTCCCTAGTCTGTGTTCTTATACATAAAAATTATGTATACATTATTTTTCCTGTAGCCGAATTCCTAAGTGGACCTACAGTTCAAAGGGTATGCATATTTTAAGCTTTTGATTTACATTATTAAATCACAAGAGACCATTCACTTTGGAAACCAAATAAACACAAACACAATCTTGTACTTCGCCAAGCATAACAACCCTTTTCTGAGGCTCTGGAAGCTTCATCCCCTGTATCTTCATGGCTGGTGCCATCTTTTCCTTCCACATTTTGCTGAAATCTCCCCTTATCAGAGAGGTCTTGGTGCCTCCCCCACACAAAATCACATGTGCCCTTCCCTTTCAACATCCCTTTTGCAGAGGTGTTTTCCTCAGCTTCGCCCAGCACCTCTGACAGCTTTTATGTTTGTGTTTCTCTCTTCCCAGATCCAATGAGAGCAGGGGCTTGGCCTATTTTGTTCTTCCCATATTCCCATGTCTTCCCCATGCACAGCACAGAGAAAGTATTCAGTAGGCAGGCATTTTATGCATCAGTGACTGAGGGTTGATACTTTTAGTTTCAAACTAAGAGTGATGATAATACTCAGGGCTTCGTAGGGGCTATTTTCGGCAGTAGAGGCTATCTATAGATAAGAGATAAGAAAATAGACCAATAAAGTGACTTCTTAGTGTAGTAAGTGTCATGAAGGGGAATGTGATTAAGGCAGGACCATCCAGGACATCTCTGAGATGGGATGCTTGAGCTGAGACCTGAAGGATGACTAGGATGTGAGAGGAGCGTGGACGAATGCCTCCCAGGCACATGGAACAGCTTGTAAAAAGGCCTGGAAAGGGAGAAGAGGTTGGCAGGTTACAGAGTAAACAGAACACAGTGGCTGCTCAGAGAAGCCGGTGGGTGAGAGCCACAAGTGGGAGGTAGGGAGGTCACCTGTGTGCTGTGAGTCAAGGACACAAGGAAGGATCCCTTACTCCAAGTTCCTCTCCTCAAAGGCCTCCCTGCACCTGAGGTCCCACCACCTGAGAGTCATTCCTGGGAATTAAGTGTTGCTCTCTCCCTGCATTGTTCCTTCCGAAACACTCCACTGATGACTTACTAGGTGCAAATGAATATATCAGATGCTTCTCTAGGGTGGGGTGGGAGCTGAAAGGTTTTCTGTCTCCTGCAATGGAGTGGGGAATCTAAAATCTAGACACTTCCCTGGAGGAAGCACTCCAGGTCTGGAGACAGATCCAGGGGAAGTCAGCTCCTGACAAGTGAAACAACGCCCTTTATCCCGTTGCTAAGTGCCCACTGGGCATCACGCACATAACACCGTCTACTTTAATTCTCATCACAACACCATGCAATGTTTATAGATGACAAAGGGACCTCAGATAGATTATGTGATTTGAGTCAAGGTCTACACACAGTAGGAGACAGAGCAGGATTCGGGCAGCAGGCTCCAAAGCCTGATATACCATGGAGTCCATCGGACTCATATTTAAGGCATCTGGCTTCTTATCTTTCATGCAGTTAAATGCAATTAAGTAATTTTACATATGCACTCTTTTTTACAGACTGTTCATTATTACATACATACACAAACACTTCACTAAAGTGTGCTCTACATGCAAATCATGCTTACTGTGCTTTATGAGGGGTGAATTTAGGGATTTTTTTTTAAGTGACTTTTTTATTATGCTTGATTTTATTTTCTATCAAATTTTCTCACTGTGCTATAGTGCACAATATATATATATTTTAAGATAAGGCTGTATTTTATTTGGCTATGCTCTGTCTTCACCGTTGCGCCTGGGCTTTCTCTAGCTGCGGGAAGTGAGGGTTACTCTCCAGAGCAGCGTATGGGCTTCTCACGGCAGTGGCTTCTTTTATTGCAGAGCCCAGGCTCTTGGGTTCACAGGCTTCAATAATTTTGGCACATAGGCATAGTCACGCTGTGGCATGCACAATCTTCCCAGACCAGGGATCGAAGCCATTTCCCCTTCGATGGCAGGTGGATTTTTAACCACAGGTCCACCAGGAAAGGCCCAATGCTCTATATTTTATTCTGCCTGTTTTCTGGTTCATTAACAGTCTCTTAGCTGCATCTTCATTGCATTATTTTCTTTTTTATCATATGATTACATTTATTTATTTATACTTTATTATTGGAGCTAATTGCTTTACAATGTTGTTGTAAACAAAGTCCATTGCACAACACAGTGAATCAGCTATATGATGCATCTATCTCCTCCCTCTGGAGCCTTCCTCCCACCCGCAATGGACTGTCATTTTGATCACTGTAGTTTTCATTTCTAGAATTCCATTTCCGTTTGATAAATTTTAAGTTTCCAGTTCTTTGCTTAAATTCCTGATCTTGTCTACTTGTAAAATTTATTAATCACAATTATTTTAAAGTCTGTTGTTTAAATGCCAGTATCTGGATCTCCTCTGGGTCTATTGCTGTTGTATGTTTTTTTTTTTTTTTTTGCTCTTGGTTTCATTCATATGGTCTTTTCTTTTGGTGTGACTAGTAAACTTATATTGACTATGTGTATTTATGAGATACTGTGTTTGGAAAAATTGTAGAGGTAATCTGAGATTCTGACAGATCCAGAGAGGCTATACTATTGCTTCAGGAAGGAAGTTAGAGGCAGCTCGACTTAATCCAATCTGGAATTAAGTTAATTTGAAATTGGGTTTAAATCTTTGTGAAGGCTGATCTATTTCTAATGTGCTCTTCAAAGCTCCCAACTGAAAGCCCTTAGAAAAAAAAATAAGGGTCCCCTTTCCTTGGAGATGCTTGAACTCCCCAGCCCCTCTTTTTCCTAATACCGTGAGACTGCAAAAACTCGGTCTCCACTTTCTGTTCATATTCTCAGTTTCATAGCTGCTGCTTAGGGGAAAATTAAGGCCAAATGTTGACATTACCTCTCTAGATTTCTCTCCAAGATCATGGCCTGCAGACCTCTTCAATACCTTCAAGCAAATTTTTAAAATATATTTTATCCATCTTTTCTGGTTATTTCGGTGGGAAAGTTGGTGTGAGATAAACTAGATAAGCCGTAGCTGGAAGGAGAAATCTGCACAGACCATAGAACTGATCCCTGCAAAGATACAATTCTAGTCCTCGGCTGCAATTGAATTTTCAAGGGGCTAGCCTCACGCTGCGTGGAGTCTTCCTCTTGCCCTGTGCACCAGCTTGCCCTTCGTGTGGAGCTTAACTGCTAGCCCACAGGCTGCCTCGAGGCTGGCTAGTTCGGATGGTGGTCTGGCTTCTGTAAAGCCTCTGTCACCGTGGGAAGCCAGGCCTCCTCTCTGCTGACCCCCTCCACTCACAAGCCACACCTTCTATAGACTGGGCCCTGTGGCGCCAGGTTCAGGGTTCAGTGCTCAGCATAGGTCATCTCATTTATTTCTTTAGAAACACCAGCAAACAACTAGAGTTATCTCCACTTTACAGACGAGGAAGCTGATGCTCCCGAGTGTTGGTCAGAGTCCCTGCCCATCTCATAAAGGTACATACTTCTTTCTGTGTTTACTTGTTAATTTTCTTGTGCTCCGCAGACTCTAAATGACACAAGGGTGGGGACATGTCTGCATGTCTCTCTTATTCCTCACCATGTGCCCATGCTTGGCACAGAGTAGAGAGGATATAACAAGCCTGGAATGAATAAACCAAGCCTCAGCTCCCAAAGCTGTTTATGGTGGAGGCCAGATCCAGATCCTTGACTACTAGCTCATCATCCTTGCCCCTCATGTCACAGCTGAGGATGAAATATATTCATCCATCTTAGAGTTATCTAGCACCACCTTCTATGTATAAAGATCTAGTTGAATCCCCTGCCATTTTATTTTCTCAGGCTCCAAAATCACTGCAGATGATGACTGCAGCCAGGAAATTAAAAGACGCTTACTCTTTGGAAGAAAAGCTGTGACAAACCTAGACAGCGTATTAAAAAGCAGAGGCATCACTTTGCCAACAAAGGTCCATGTAGTCAAAGCTATGGTTTTTTCCAGTAGCCATGTATGGATATGAGAACTGGACCATAAAGAAGGCTGAATGCTGAAGAATTGGTGCTTTTGAATTGTGGTGCTGGAGAAGACTCTTGAGAGTCCCTTGGACAGCAAGGAGATCAAACCAGTCAATTCTAAAGGAGATCAGTCCTGAATATTCGTTGGAAGGACTGATGCTGAAGCTCCAGTACTTTGGCCACCTGATGCGAAGAGCTGACTCATTGGCAAAGACGCTGATGCTGGGCAAGANTGTGGTGCTGGAGAAGACTCTTGAGAGTCCCTTGGACAGCAAGGAGATCAAACCAGTCAATTCTAAAGGAGATCAGTCCTGAATATTCGTTGGAAGGACTGATGCTGAAGCTCCAGTACTTTGGCCACCTGATGCGAAGAGCTGACTCATTGGCAAAGACGCTGATGCTGGGCAAGATTGAGGGCAGGAGGAGAAGGGGGAGACAGAGGATGAGATGTTTGGATGGCATCACTGATTCAATGGATGTGAGTCTGAGCAAACTCTGGGAGACTGTGAAGAACAGGGAAGTCTGGCAAGCTGCAGTCCATGGGGTCGCAAAGAGTCGGACACAATTTAGTGACTGAACAACAAGCTGGCACCTCACACCATTTCCTCCTTGATGTCGGGGCTCTGGAAACCTTCACCAGGGTCTGTGGACCCACATGGAACTGAGGGATGGACTAGTAAGGCTTCTAAAACTATAGTAGAAATCTGCAAGCGTGTCATTATTTTTCTCAATAAAAGGTCCATGGTAACCCTCAGATTCTCAGAGATGCCTGAGAATCCCCAAAATTAAAAGATCCTGGACATGGGGCTTGATTTCTGTCTATTCCCCAACATTGTCTGTTCTGCCAGAAAGGAGTTTCCTGTAACCATCCACAGGTTGATGGGGGCAGGGGGTGTCTGGAGAGGTGTCCAGGGCATGAAGGGGGCCTGCTTCTGCAGCCCAAGCTGGGTGGACGGAGCGGTGCCCAGAGCCCTCCAGCTGGCTTCCTCAGAAGCCCCCCAGTTGGGGATGGGGTGCCACTTGCCAGAAGGCTGTGAATATCAGTGGTCTCTCCACACAGCAAAGCCGTCCTGCCGGCTGGGCGGCATATTTGTGCGGCTCCTGGTTCAGAGGTGCCAGCCCCGTGAGGCCAGGGTGGGGACGGACTCCCAGGCCTCAGCTCACCGCTGCAAAGCCCACGCAAGGAGGAGGAGGGACCCTGAGTCTCTGGAGGATAGGGGTCCGGGAGCCAGGCACTCCCCCAGCCTGGGGTCTGCAGGGCCTTCTTGCTTGGTCTTCAGCATGTGAAACTGCGGGAATGTTATCTCTTAGAGATTTCTACAGGGTTTAAAAAAGATGTCCCAGGGCTTTCACGTGTTTCTAAAGCAGCAGCAATCTTTCATGGCTCCCACGCCCCGTGTGTAAAACAGTAAACCCAACAGTTCTGGGATGCACCAGCCGGACCCAGCTTTCTCCCCATCTGCACAGGCCTCCTGTCTCAGAACCCGCAGGAAAAACCTCGCCTCCGGTCAGCCTCCTGCTTTTCATGGAGGAACTGAGGCGAGGGGGTGAGACCGGCTCAAGGCGCCCTGGGCAACAGGTCAGTCAGCGCAGTTCAGGAGGGTCTGTCAGACCCATCTGCCTCCTGTACTCCGTCTGCCTGCTGTGTGAGAGAGGCTGGCAGGGAGGGGGCCCTGAGCTGCAGGGGCCAGGGGGCTCTGGTCAGGGGGCTGCAGCCCTGGGGCTGTGAGGGCTGCAGGGGTCTTTCTCCCACAGAACTTGCCGGCCCCATGGATGATGTGGGTCCTTGTCTTGGTGAGGTGGGGGTTTGTCCAGAGGTCCTGAGAAGGGGACGAGCCTCTGCCTTCTTTTCAGGGGGCTGAGGAAGGGTTGAGACAGCCACCCATGAGAGCTGATAGAGGAGTGTGAGAGCTGTGGAGGGGGACATGGAGGAAAGTTGGCCGGGGAGGCCACATGCAGGAGGGGAGGAAGGGTGAGCAGGTGGCCTGGTGGAGAAG
Source organism: Oreotragus oreotragus (assembly GCA_006410675.1). Classification (NCBI taxonomy): domain Eukaryota; kingdom Metazoa; phylum Chordata; class Mammalia; order Artiodactyla; family Bovidae; genus Oreotragus; species Oreotragus oreotragus. The sequence goes on along the minus strand of SJYX01005862.1, from coordinate 293,397 downwards.
GGGCAGGTGGGCGGCAAGGGGCACCAATGTGCTCCACACATAAAGACTCTGTCTGCCCTGGGCTCCCTGCTGCCCCACACGCATCCAGGGCCTTCTCTGGGCCATTGAATGCCTGCATCCCACCCCCCCTCCCTTCCTTCCCTTCTTCCAACCCGACTCTGCTCCGTGCCATGCTCTCTCGACCCCGGAAGATGGCTGTGGCTGTTTCCTTGACAACGGGGCAGCATCCTGCCCAAGCTGGACAAGGTGCCGTGGGAAGAGTGTGGACTAGGACGGCCCCAGGCCCACCCATTGCTCAGGGCCTGGCTCCCCCCTTCCACTCCCTCCAGCCCAGCCCAGCCCTGGCCCAGCCTCTGAAACGGGGTCCAGGTCTAGACCGGCCTTGCCCCCTAGTTCAGCAGAAGTCTCTCTTACGCAGAGCTTAGAGCAGTTTAAGGAAGAGGAAATGTTTAAGGAAACCTAAGAAAGCCAAACTGTCACCTTTGTCCAGGGGTGACATGCTCGGTGCCTGTCCTCTGACCCTGAAACCAGCTCCCCTCACCCTCTTGCACCACCCCAGGGTGCAGTGGGGGAAGGTGCCAGGAGGGTGGACGGTCGCTGGAAGGTCACGTTGGGGTAGGCTCTGAGTCTCTGGTGTTCTCTGAAGGGCCTTCTCTGGGCCATTGAATGCCTGCATCCCACCCCCCCTCCCTTCCTTCCCTTCTTCCAACCCGACTCTGCTCCGTGCCATGCTCTCTCGACCCCGGAAGATGGCTGTGGCTGTTTCCTTGACAACGGGGCAGCATCCTGCCCAAGCTGGACAAGGTGCCGTGGGAAGAGTGTGGACTAGGACGGCCCCAGGCCCACCCATTGCTCAGGGCCTGGCTCCCCCCTTCCACTCCCTCCAGCCCAGCCCAGCCCTGGCCCAGCCTCTGAAACGGGGTCCAGGTCTAGACCGGCCTTGCCCCCTAGTTCAGCAGAAGTCTCTCTTACGCAGAGCTTAGAGCAGTTTAAGGAAGAGGAAATGTTTAAGGAAACCTAAGAAAGCCAAACTGTCACCTTTGTCCAGGGGTGACATGCTCGGTGCCTGTCCTCTGACCCTGAAACCAGCTCCCCTCACCCTCTTGCACCACCCCAGGGTGCAGTGGGGGAAGGTGCCAGGAGGGTGGACGGTCGCTGGAAGGTCACGTTGGGGTAGGCTCTGAGTCTCTGGTGTTCTCTGTGCTCCTGAGTGCTCCCTCTGTGGCTGGCCTGAGGGACAGTGGCATTGCTGGGCATCTGGGCTCTGGGAGGGTCCTGACTGGGCAGCATTACCCCAACAATGTGGTTGGGTCATGGTGTCAAAAAAAATATGTGACCCTTGGTGGCACTGATTGATGGGAAGTGAGCTGAATCGGGGCCTCTGAGTCACTGGATGTGGCAGCCGTGGGGACGGTGGTGACTGGCGGGGCATGGGGGTGGGTAAGAGGGACGAGGCTGGACAGATAATATTTAGCAATTGCTCTGGAAGGTTTTCGAGTCTGATAACACGCACACACATGGTCAGCCAGGGGGTGTCTACCTAGATGTCGCCAGCAGCACTTGCTGATCACCCGTTCTCATCCTGCCCAGTGCTGTGTGGAGTGACGGACACACATCAGCTCGTGTGATACTTGTAGAGGCATCTTTATTGAGACATAAGTTGACAGACAAAACACTGCATATTTTTAAAGTGTACAATCTGATCAATTGCGACACAGGTATATACACAGGCTTTTGGTGTCCATGGGGAATTTTTCCCAGGATGCTTGCAGATATGAAAATCTGAAGATTCATGAGTCCCTCGTACAATACGGAGCAGTATTTGCATATAACCTACACTCAGCCTCCTATATACTTTAACTCAATTCTGGAATACTTATTATAATACCTAATATATTGTAAATGTTAAATAGTTGTAAATACAATGTAAATGCTATGTAAATAACTGTGGGTGTGTGGCAAATTCAAGTTTTGCTTTTTAGAAATTTCTGAAAATTTTTTTCCTGAAAAATTTTTTTCTAAATATTTTTGAACCCGGCTGATTGGATCTCCAGAGGTGGAAGGCGTGGGTGAAGAAGCCCAACTGTGGGCCTTAAAATCATCTTAACTACAGTTAAGATAATGAATAAATCCATTTCCCTCCTAACCTTTCCTGGCATTTTCAGGCAGCCATGGATCTGCTGTCTGTTATAGATTGATTTTCATTTTCTAATTTTGTAGATAGAGGTAGTTCATGTAATGCTTACAACATCCTCTGAAGTAGCTGCTCCTATTATTGTCATCATCCCCCTTTTACAGATGAGAAAACAAAGGCACAGAGAAGACTTGCACGAAGTCAGGCTGCGAGGCAGGGGAGGAGTGGAGCCAGGATTTTGACCCAGGGAGCGGGGCTCCGGAGTCTAGCCTCCAAACCGCTGCACCCCACTGCCCCTCTCACAGCAGCCCCCTCATTGCTGGCAATCAGGCTCATTTCCAGGGCTGAGCCCTGCCCAGGTAGCAGGAAGCACAGGTGGGGTCCCTTCCTGTGAGGAGAAGTAGGAGGATGAAGGGGACCCTCACCACTTACCTTCTCTGGGCCTGTTTCCTCATCTGCAAAATGAGAGTGCTCATCACTGGATGAATGAATAACAAATTGTGATAGATCCATACAACAGAGTATTCAGCCCTAGAAAGGCACGACATTCTGATACATGCTTCCATGTGGATGAACCTCAAAAACTTTCTGCTAAGTAAAAGAGGCCAGACACAAAAGCCCACAGGTTGTTTGATTTCATTCACATGAACTCTCAGAATAGAAAGCAGATTAATGGTTGCCACAGGGTTGGGGGAGGAAAGGAGTGTCTGGATGACGGGTGCAGGTGGATGGGAGGGTCATGTTCACGAAGACAGACATGAAGGGGCCCTCCGAGGTGCGCAGCATGTGGGAGCCCCGAGGAGGCTGGTGGATGTGCACACGGTTCTGGCACCAAGGACGAGGGGCAGGCTGGACCCAGAGGGGAGGTGCTCCCCCAGTGGGTGAGAGCGCCATTCCAGGTCCAGGCCCGAGCCCAGGAAGGCCTCAGAGCCGCCTCTGAAAGCTGGCCCTCTTTCTCAGAGCTGGAGGGAAGCGAAGAGGGTTTGGAAGAGGCCCCAGGGACCCCAGGATGGTGAATCTGGTGAGGGGAACGTAGGTCTTGGCTGAAGCCAGCAGGGGGCCCAGAGCATGGCCTGCTCATGGTCCCAAACCAGGGTCTGAGGAACATCTTACCAAAGGCGGAGGAATCCCCTTCCTGCCGCAAGAAGGGGCCAGGAGGGTTTCTGCATGTCTTTGGCGCCAACTCTGCCAACTGCAGTCTGGCCAGGCAGGCTGAGGCCAAGCCAGGGGGTGGGGGGCAGTGGGTGGTCTTGAGGGTCCCTCTGGGTTCCCTCTGCCTGGGCTTGACCTCTGGATGAAGAGGCCGTGGTCATCTAGAGTCTCCAGAGCAGATGGCTCAGGGCTGGGCACATGGAGTGGTGTCTCTTTTTGTCTTTATCATTAAAAGTTTATTTCTTTCTTTATTTGGCTGCTTTGGGATCTTCACTGTGGCATGTGGGAAATTTAGTTGTAGCCTGTGGGGTCTGGTTCCCTGACCAGGGATTGAAACCAGGCCCCCTGTGTGGGAAGTGTGGAGTCTCAGCCACTGGACTACGAGGGAAGTCAGCATGATGTCTTAAGGGACACCAAGAGCCTAGCTAAAGACTTGAAAGCTCTGTCTATGCACCTTTCCAGAGCAGACCTCGGATGAAGTAAAAGAGACCCCTTGGGTGTCTCTGGGGGACTCAGGAGGGGTGCAGAGGAGGTGAGTTTGGAGCAAGGCCACAAGGAGGGCTATTGGACCAGGACCACACGACAGCTGCAGGCTTTCCAGACCTTTGTGATTGTCACCAGGAGTGAACAGCCAAATCCGAAACAATAAATACTGACAAGAGGGCAGTAACAATCATGGTTTCAGTTCAGCTAGCATGTCGCAGGAGGGGCAAGGACTGGATGGTAAATAATGAGCAGACACTGTAACTCATGCTGGGAGACCTCATTGATCCAGTGAGATGCTTGACCCAGCTCCCTGACCCGGGAGGTGTCAGGGCTCATCCCAAGGGAGATGGCTGGAGAAGGGGAAACCCTCAACTGGGAGACCTGAGCCTGGACTTCAGCCTCTGCTCCGCCAACAGCTTGCTGCGCTGCCCGGGGCTGGCCAAGGTCCCTTTCTGGGCTCCTCTTCCTTCAGCTGTGAGACAGCAGGCTCTAATATTCTATGATTCCAAGTCCCTTCCCCTCCACCCCGTTTCCCAAGACTCCTGGGCTCCCTGGACCCTTTTAGAAAGGGTCAGCCCTCTTCAGCCCCCTAGGCAGATTAAGGAAGGACAGAGGGGCGGGAGTGAATGAGGGTCCTGCCAAGGCCCCTACCCAGCCAGTGACAGGAAGACAGCAGATCACGGCACCGGGAGCGATTTTACTGGAAAGATGAAAGGAAATTGCATCTTTAATAATTCACCGGGCCGGTTTGGAGGGAGGCAGGTTGGCGGGGCCGTGGAGCCGCCGGGCGATCCCAGCATCTGTTCCTGGAAATCCGCTGGCTCCAGAGCCTGCCCCAGAGAGACCCGGGGTCCTCCATCTCCTCCCGGCTGAGGGACAGCGGGAGCCCGCGGAGTCTAGACCGGGGTGAGAGGTTAAAACACAGCCATCCCAGGAACCCGCTAGATTGATATCCCCAGCAAAAAGGGAGCCAAAATAATCGATACGACAGCAGCCCAGGAAAGCCGCCAAGCCCAGGCCCCAGCCCCGTGGAGTCGCTGCAGGAAAGAAGAGCTAGGGCTCTGCGAACTTGCATAGGGCTCCAAGAGCAGAGCCGAGACCGGGGCCCTCTGCCAGTGCCCGTCCGGGCTCAGAGGGGGCCCACATGCAGGGGCCACGCTGCTGGGCAACCTGTCCAGCTGGTGGGCGGGGTCGGGGGGGGACACACGGCCTCGGGCCTTCAGCCAATCACCACTTTGCCTTTCTTCCTGGTCCCGCTCAAGTGGGAGGGCCCTCAACTGGTCTGCGAAAGGCCCGACCCACTTTCTGCTTCCCTTCAGAGGGACCATCCTGGGGACCTTGAGTGCCAGACGAAGACAGCAGTGGCCTGAAGCCAGAAGAACCAGCCTGGGACACAGGTGGAAGGCGCCAAGACAAAAGGAGCTGAAGAACTGACTTCAGAAGCCAAAGATGTCGCTTTGACTCTTAGCAGAGCCCTTCGCCCCTCTGCGGTCCCTCCTGTGAATGGGATGGTAACTCCGGGTGGCCAGACCCTTTGCTCTTGGAAAGAGCTTTATTCCTGTCGTTGTTCAGTCGCTCAGTCATGTCCAGCTCTTTGTGACCCCAGGGACTGCAGCACGTCAGGCTTCCCCGTCCTTCACCGTCTCCCAGAGCTTGCTCAGACTCATGTCCGTTGAATCGGTGATGCCATCCAACCATCTCATCCTGTAGGTCGTTATTATTATTAGGCCTTTTCCCCAAAGCCTGTAGACTCTTAGTTGACTAGTCTGAAATTTAATAGCTTCCCTGGGTGGGTCATAGGGATGAACTAGGTCGGGGAAGGGGTGCAAATCCAGGGACTGGGGAGAATCTGGGGGCCCCAGGTAGGGCTCAGGCAGAGCAACTGTTAACATCTCCCCTTTCTCCTTCCTGTCCTCCTTTCCTGCCATCCCCTTCCCTCCGCCCACTAATGAGCAAAGACAGCTCAAGAATTACAGAGAGGATTCTTCACAAATGAATATAGTCATCCTTCTCTTACAGATGGAGAAACTGATGCCCAATGAAGCAATGGCTCCGTGGGCGCCCAGCTGGTGAGTCTGGCACCAGGACTAGACTTGGATCTGCTCACTCCCAGTGCGGGTCTCTTTCCATCAGCCCAGAGGCCTCTGGTTCCCTCCTCCCACATCTCTTAAGGAGGGAGGTCTGGTGGCCTTGAGGCATGGTGACCAGGCCCGTCCTGAGATTCCTCCTGACTCACTGTCTGACCTTGACCCACCCCAGCCCTCAGGCTCAGCTTTCCTCCCTGAGGAAGGAGGGTGAGACCCACCCCATCAGCTTTGAAGAAGAAGGTCACATGGGCTGATACAACTTAAGTTCGGCCAAATCTTATATATCTGGCTGATCCACCACTTTTGGAAGTCACGGAGGAGGGGTAGGGGGAAGGACAGAAAATAGGCAAAGATGGTTTCTGAGTGGGTGAAATGGGTGCTTGACAATTCATTCATGCAGTGAAGCGCCTCCTTTTGCTTATAAAAAATGTCAGTTGGGCCCTCCCTCAGAGTCCATTTGCTCCAACTCGACAAACAGTGCTGACAAGTTTGGTGGTCTGGTGTCTCAGGTCACAACAGGCACACTGGCAGGAACCAGAAGAGCTGTCTGATGAGAGAGGAGGCAGAGAACCTGTAAAAGGCAGATGCAGTAATTAGAAAAGCAAAGCAGACTGGATATGCCTTGATAATCCCCGAGGGTGACCCAGTATTACAGTCCAGTCTACTCATTAGTGATGTCGAAATGAGCCTGAGTCATCAGGAAAGGGCGAGACACACGAGCCCTCTGTGAGAGGACTCGGGGCTGTGTGTGATCCCCCCGTGGAACGCTTTCTACCAAATAATCAGTTATGACAGTTTTTCTGTTTAAAGAGGCAGATTACAGCAACAGAGAGCAAATGTATGTGTAACAACATCTCTGCTCTGGACGGCACCAGGCGCCTAGGATGGGGAGAGCTGACCTTGGGTGACAATCAGAATCAGGGAATTCTAGTTTAGTCCCCCTTCCCCATCGAGGTGCTTCCTGCCTGTATAATTAACTGGTTTTCTTGATGTTTTCACTGTTTCTCTTCTTTTTAATCCATTCTGCACGTGGAAGGAAGATTAACCTCCCCTAATTTCATTTCTTCTCTGTTTAGGAGCCTCCCGTGACTCCCATTTTCTCCTGCAGGGAACCACCCCTCCACCTCCCCACCCCCCCAACACGCCGACACACACACATTCACTAATTCTCTATCACATAGAGGGCCTCGCAAGGAATTTCTCCTACCTGCCCACCCAACCCCCTCCCAGGGTCTGGCCTGTCCATCCTCCCATAGTTTGGCCACCCGTCAACTGTGACCAGCTTTAATCGTCATCTACCTGACCACCCGGCACTTGCTTACACACTGTGAGCCCACCCTGAGGTCAGCCTCATGTGCTGGGTTCCAGCTCTTCCAATCAGATCATGCCAGGAGACAGGGTCTCCAGGTCGCCACCTCGCTGGGCTCTCTCTCCCCTGGAATGATGACTCTTATCACCAGAAGGTGCAGCTCTGGGTGGTTACCTGCCGTACTTGGCTGTCCCTTCCTTACATGCCCACCTCCTCTGCCTGCAGCCCCCACTGCCTGGTTCCCCGCTGTGTCCCTACTCCAGCATCCAGCATGAACCCGGCACACACTGCTTTATAGCATCGGCCTGGACGCCTCCTGGTTCTGAGTATGGACAGGGACCTAGGAGTGGGGGTCTCTCTTGTGTGTCCCCCAGGGCACTCAAGGTCAGCTGATGGATGCTTGGAGGAGAGTCGTGTGCGGGTAACAGGTCAGCTTGCCCATCAGTGCCACAGGGCGAATGGCAAGGCCAGTGCTCGAAGTCCTGCCTCCAGCAGCCCTCATGAGGGCAGCCACACCCACCCAGGGTGGCTTTACTTCCCTCTATTCCCTTTACCTGGGAGGTGATCCCAGGTAGGAAGGCCAGGAAGGCCAGAGAGCTTAGGGGTCAAGAGAAAAGAGCTGTCATATTTGAAGGACGCAGAAGACAAGCACTTTTATCCCAAACTTCCAACAAGATGGAAGGTAAATCTCATATTCCCATTTTTGGTAGAGGAAGCTAAGACTCAGAGACACCAGGTGACTCACCAGCCTCTCTAGACTTATCCTGGCTGTCATCACTGAAAAAGACTGTCTGCATTTCTCAGTGGATGTACCTGATTTTATCGCTATGTGTGGGACACTGAGGTATGAGGTTCAGGTCACCAGCAAGGGCTTTGGTAGCAGGGGGAACCTGTTAGAACCCTGCCCCTCCTCTTTTTAGTGGTAGGACCTGGGGCAAATGACTCTCCCTTGGTCTGGGTAAATTGAAGACCGGACCCTCAGGAGTTGTAGTGAGAAGCTGGGAAGTCCTCAGCTGGGTGCCTGGTTCAACAGGTGCCCGTGAATGTTGGCACTACCGTGACCTTGAGCAAGCCCCTTTTCTGTAAGGGCCTCGGTTTCCTCACCTGTCACATGGGAGGGTGGGCTCCAAGTTCCCCTCCATTCCCTGGTAGCCTGGAGAGTTTGGAGGGTTAGCTGGGCGAAAATGGACTAAATAATGTCCAGGGCTGAGGGCAAGTGCAGTTCCTGGAAGGGAGGCACCCCGAGAGGCGCTGCTGCCGTCTCAGAGCCTCAGAAAGGAAGGGATCGCTTGGTGTTTTTCCTAATCCACACCCTGCCCTGCAAAGGGGAGCACCCTCCTACACCATGGGGTCCACATTGGGTCCCGGTTTCTGCTGGATCATGTCCAGTGTTGGGGGGCTGTTGCTCAGATGCTTGTGTTACCCTTGGCCACCCCCTGCCACCAGTGCACGGGTCCCCACGGAGTCCTTGGGTCTGGGTGTCCGAAGTCCATTCTCTGTGCCCAGCCCCCCGCCCCCGGTTTTTCCTTCCTCTCCCATGTTGACTTGTATGTCTTCTGAGGTCAGAGGCGCACACCTCGAGCGTCCTCAGGTACCACACTCTCGGCTCCTGCGTCTCCTGGGTCGTCAGGCGCTGGTTCCTGTCTGGCCTGCTCCCCATCCTTGGCCACGTGCCTAAAACAAGCTAAGATCCCAAAGAGGAATCCGACATTCCTGGTGCAGCTTGACCAGGAGGAGCAGAGCAACCTGTCGCTTCTAGATGCTCCGCTGCTCTGCCATCGTTGTTGCTTGCCTGTGCTGGGTTTTCATTGCTGTGTTGGTTTTCTCTAGCTGTGGAGGCGGGGTCTACTCTTCGTTGTCGTGGAGCCCAGGCTCTAGGCGTGCGAGCCTCAGTGGTTGTTCTCGCCAGCCCTAGAGCTTGGGTTCTGTAGTTGCAGCTCCTGGCCTTAGCTGCACTCCTCAGCATGCGCAGTCTTCCCAGACTGGGGATCGAACCGATGTCTCTTGCACGGGCAGGCGGGTTCCTAGCCACTGTACCACCAGGGAAGTCTGACCTGTGTTGTTTTTAGCATATTTTTGGAGAGGGGCATTATCTCCCCAGCAAAGTCAGTTAAGGGCACCTGCTCAATCAAATTCCCTAAGGGCCACAGATGGCTTTCCAGGACTGCAAGATCTCACCTCCAGTGCCAGGTGAGGATCAGAAATCGGAAAGGAGAGGCTGCCTGTCCCCTGGTGGCCTGTCCTTAGCGTCACTGGGAGAGATGGAGACGCAGGTCCTGCAGTCTCCAAGATCCTGTTTCCAAAGATATTTCCCCTCCCAGCATCTGACACAGGGGCCACTCGTGAATAGAAGCCGCTGCCTGGGCGGCTAGGCTGTTTATAACAGGCACACGGAGCGTTCTGAGCTGGAAACTGGAGTTTTCCTTGGTGGTCCCATGTGAGTCCTTGTCGTCCTGCTGGGTGGGGCACCCCTGCCCCAGATGAGTCAGGCTCTCTCCACTGGCAGGGCCTCTGGTGACCACAGTAGAGGCCCTCCCCGGTCTCTCCCTCTGATCAGGCCCCCTGACCCCCTGGGGAACACTTTGCTCTTTCCCCTTCTAATTCCTCTTTCTTCTGCCCAGACCGTTGCCCTCACCTACTGAAGAATAAACGGAGGGAAGGAAGGCCAGCTTGTGGCCTGCCCACCGGGGACCAACAGCATGTTCTCAGCATCTTTCAGGATCCGTGTCAGCCCTGTTCCCAGAAAGCAGGGTGAAAGCCACGGGGACCTCTTCTGAAAGACACCCTGTGTCTCTGGTTCTGGGAGGCAGGACCCCCACACTTCTGCTTCCCACCTCTCCTTGCTCAGAGGCCAACCAGCCAGGGAGATTTAGAAACTGCAGAGCAGATTCAGACACATCAAAAACACACCTCTCTCACACACACACACATGCACTCACTTCGTGCATGTACCTCACACACCCCAGAGAACCTCATGTGCACACACTCACACACACACATACACACACCTCACCTACCCCAGAGAATCTCTCAAGCAGTGCACAGCTGTGGCCTCCCCTACGGGCCTAGGGGTCCGAGCAGCTCCCAGAGTCTTGGGCAGGGCTGGGTGCCCCTGAGGGAGGAAGGGCACTTTCTCATTTGCACAGAGGCTAGGTCTGTGCTCCCCGGGCCTCTGGCCTGCCCCCTACGGCACAGCAGTGCCCCCACCTGCAGCCCTCTCTGCACGGTTGGACCTCAGGGCCCTGGGGGCACCCCCGGCCTCCCCACTGGAAGTCCCTGTCCCGTGTGGGGACCGCTCCACTGCTCTGCGTGCTCCCCTACAGGACCTGGCTTAAGGCACAGCTCAGCTCTTCCCTCCCTGCGCCCCTGTGTCCCTTATCACCTGGACCTCACTGTCAGGGTTCACCTGTTTAGCCCCGACAAGCTTGTTAAGCTCCTGCTTGAGCCAGGCCCTGGGCTCGGTGCTGGAGATGCAGCATGGACGAGGTCAAGTTCAGAGTCAGTGGACGTCAGCCCCCTGCAGGCCAGTGGTCACTCACAGTGAGCTCGGTCATGGTCAACGCATCCGTGGGAGCTGCAGGAGCCCAGAGGGGGCACTGGAACCCTGACTAGGGGGGCAGTCATGGAGAACTTCTTGGAGGAGGCGCATGGCTGTAACTCCAACCACTGTCCACGGGACATGAGACCATGCTTAGGTCCTCTGCCATCCAGCCAGTGTCATCCACACCCCAGCCCATCTGCAGACCTCTAAACAAGAGCAGTGAACATCTATGTTGTAAGACCTGAGATTTCAAGCTGACTGGTTACACAATTCGTTTTGCAGAGTTGTGTGGTGTAATTAATGGAAATAGACCCCAAGCACCCTTCCTGTCCCTGGCATGGGCCTCAGGAGTTCCTGACCCCCTCCTTAGCCTGGGCACGTCTCCTTTCCCTCTGAGTCAAGCCTGCGACAGAGGCCTCTCCTGGCCCTGCTTAAACAGAGAAAGCACTGATTACACACCAGTCTATGCAGCATCGAGGGCCACGTCCCTGGATGTTCTGGGGGTCCAAGAGCCCTGACCTGAACCCTGCTCGTCCGTGGGAGCCAGCAGGCCGATTAGAGTTGAGGGACAGAGCGGGGTGAGGAGGCTCAGGTCCCAGGGCGGCCACCAGTCCCAGAGGCCAGGAACCTGGGTCTTCAGCTTGGTCCCCATGCACGCCCACCAGGCCCCTCTCAGGACTAAGACGACAGCATTTCAAGGCCTGGCCCTTGTGCGGGGGGCGGGGGGCGGTCACATGACTTGGACTTGCCACGGCTCCCCTGAGTCTGTCTCCTCTACGTTTCAAACGGAGTGAAAAGTGTCTGTCACCTGCCAGGACTATTTGTGAAGATCAAACAAAATCGTCATATATTTTAAAGCTACAGGGCGCTGTCCAAGCAGATGGCGTGGTTCCCTCCATGTTTCCCCAGATGTGAAATGGGTGTAAGGATGGTATTTACTTCCCTTGCAGGGGCCTGGTGAGGCCAGATGATGTGTGCCAAAGGGCGGTGGCAGGGACCCAGGGCTGTGTGGCGGGTTGGGCTCTCTGGGCCAGTCTCCTTGGCCAGGCAAACACAGCTGTTTGCCTCACACTCCAGGCTGGCTGGCTGGCGGCCAGTCTGGGCAGAAGCAGCTACCGCATCTGCTTCCAGAGTAGGCCAACTGCTTCCTCGGGAGGCGGCGGCGTGAGCGGCCTTCTGCCCACCCTCCCCGGCCCAGGCTCGTGCTGAGACCAGGTGGGCAGGGGAAGGTGAGGTTTCAGATGTCCACACGGAGTCAGCCTATGCCTCAGGGACAGTTACCTAGGGCACGAGAAATTTAGGGGCCTGGAAGGGGTTTTCAGCTTTTTTAAAAATTTGCTTTTGAAAAAAAAAAAAAATAAAAAAAAATAAAAAAATAAAAATTTGCTTTTGGCTGCTCTGGGTCTTCATTGCTGCTGAGGCTTTTCTCAACTTGCGGCAAGCGGGGGGCTGAGGTCTCGTTGCAGTGCTCGGGCCCCTTGTTGGGGTGGCTTCTCCTGCTGAAGAGCACGGACTCTCAGGTGCCCAGCTTCCGGTAGTCGCAGTAGGTGTGTTCAGTAGTTGCGGCTGCCAGGCTCCGGAGCACAGGCTCAATAGCTGGGGTGCGTGGGCATAGTTGCTTTACCACATCTTCTCGGACCAGAGATCAAATCCGTGTCTCTTGCATTTGCCAGGGGGATTCTGTACTGTGGCGCCACCAGGGAAGCCCCGTTTTCAGCGCTTTAAAATCAGAAACAAATGAATTTTTAGATTGAAAAAAAAAGTTTTAATAAGGAATATTATTATTTCCATCTTTGTGCCAAGATAGTCATAAAATACAATTTTTATATATTTTTTAAGGAGGATGGGCCTATGTAGGCACACAAGGGCCCAGGGCCTGTGAGAGTCATAGCGTGGCCTGGAGTCCATGGTGTATACTCTGTCCACACTCTAGGACTGTCCTGGAGCCCTTTCCACCGTTGCTAATGTGCTGGGCAGCCTCGTCTCAGCTCCAACGACAGGTCCCAGTTCTGCAGACTGAGGTGAGAGGGCGGCAGCATGGCCCGCTGTTCCCACGGGCGAGTCCCGCCTTCCCGAGAGCACTCTCTGCGGCCCGCACATGCCGTGTTCGCGCCCGTCACTCAGAGGGTACGGCCCGTGCGTGCTCACCAGTAAGAGGGGCCCCCTAACCCCAGAGTTCTGAAAATGTTGGCATGTGTGTGTTCTTTCTCAGCATGTAGTTGGGAAAATTTCCCAGGCAATTTGAATATTGATCTCAGGCCTGGATGTGCCCGTCTCCAGAGGGTCTCCCTCACCTCCCACCCACCTTGAGGACCTCTGGCCTGGAGGAGATCCAGTTTGCAAGACGTTACAATGTATTCTTTCACAGAATAGCACCGAACTTTGCAAGCTGGCTCCTCTTCCTCGCCACCCCTCTGCAATCATCTGATCTGAGGGTATTTCCTCATGCTCCTCCTTTCCTTGGATGAGGAGGAAAGGACCATTTAGCCTGCCCATGGCGGGCTCAAGCCAGCAGCTGGCTGCTCCTTCTGCCTGGTGGGTGGGACTGGCCGGCTCCCTGGGACTGTGCTCACTGCAGTCAGAATGGAGGCTGTTGAAAACACACTCACTTTCTGGGCTGAGGGGAGGGGGGCCCCTAACTCTTCCGCTGACTGGCTGGGGGCTGCTCGACCCCGTGGAGCCGCGATTTCCCTGACCTTGGGCTCTGGGTCAGTCACATCACCTCTCTGAGCCTTGATTTTCTCATCTGTAAAATGGGAATCAAAAATGCTCACCTGCCTACACCCCTGAACCACCTGAGACAGTGTATGTAAGGCCCTGAAAAAACCATGGGGATGAGAGACAAGCTTTAATACTAAAGTATAACCACTTTCTCTTTACCGTCTCAATCCCTGCTTCTTCTGCTATCTTTGCCTTGGTACTACAAGTCATGTGTGTGTGCACACACGTATATTCTAGTTCATTCATTCAAAATAGTCTTCCCGTCCCTCCCTCCTACAGACCTTAGGACAAAGGTAACCCACCCTCAGCAGGACAGATAACACAGATAAGCAGAGTTAGTGGTGAGATACAGAATGGAAACATTTATTATTCAGAATATTTGTTTCGTAGTTTTCAGCTTCTGGAACCAGAACGAATTAACCCCGAAAAATCTCTTCTGATGAACAGTGTTTGGTGAGATTTTCCCTTCCCTACCTTTTCTTCTGGGCTTCCCAGGAAGCACTAGTGGTAAAGAACCTGCCTGCCAATGCAGGAGATGTAAGTGATGCGGCTGTGATTCCTGGGGTGGGAAGAGCCCTGGAGAAGGGCATGGCAACCCACTCCAGTATTCTTGCCTGGAGAATCCCATGTACGGAGGAGCCTGGCGGGTTACGGCCCATAGGGTGGCACAGAATTGGACACGACTGAAGGGACTTAGCACTCACGCACACTTTCTTCCACCCTCCAACACCTTGCATTTTGACCTCACTTTCTACGCCAACCCTTTTGCATTTTTGTAAAACACTTCAGCTTCACAAATGACAATCATCTAATTAAAAAGTTGTCTCCCTCTACCAATGGGTGTACTTCAGGCCAGAGCTGCCTGCCTCATGTGGGTCAGAAATCTCCGCACACTCTCCACAGGCTGCCGAGATGGCCTGGCTGCCATCCTGGCCCAACCAGGGAATCACGAGGGGTGTGGGTGTTCCGGTCGCCACTCTAAGGAGCTGAAGGCCTGGCAAAGTCTAGCCAGAAAGAATCCCTGGGGGGACCTGTTGCCAGGAGGCAGTGTCCCCAGTGTCTTGTCACGGACGAGATTGTGCAAAACCAAGAACATGTCGCCACAGGAAAAGAAATCACCGGGGCCCTTTGGGACCCTCGGATGAAAGACTGACTTGACCTAGGGGACGGGACGGCCACTTGCTGCTGGCTGCTGGAAGCTGCTTTGCCCAATTCTCAGTCTTCTTCAAATGAGTCATTGCCAAGTGTCACAGCGACTTTTTCACAGGAGGGGTAGGTCTGGGGAATGAGGTGGTTAAACTTGCAGCAAACCAAATCTTCAGTGGAAGTTTTGTGCAGGACTGGGTTGCCCCTCTTACCTTGGACAGGCCATGGTTCCCGGCTTGGGGGCGGGGGGACAGCATATCCCTCCCCCATGTTCTCCTGGGCCACCCCTTCCCAACCTTCTCTAGCCCCTGGGCCCCGCTCCCCGCTGCAGCCCAACTCGGGGAATCTTCTCACCAGCTCATCACCTGGGTAGGGGTTCCTTCGAGGCCTCTGCCAGGACCCACTGAGGCACAAAAGCTTTGGGGAGAGATTTCCTTTGCTGACCGCGCAAAGAACAACAGATTCGGGGCATTTCTGTTTTTTGGTGTGGTTTATTCTTAAACCCACTTGTAGTTTGGGTTGAGCTGGAAAGCAGGACATACCAAGGGAGGGAAGGTGGTCGTCGCACGAGCAGGGTTCTGCCGCAGCTTTGGCGGGAAGCCCCCGGCCCCCTGCTCTGGGGAGGTAGGACCCGTCGCCAGGCTCCCAGCTGGCTCAGGCGAGGCAGGCAGCCCTTATGTGCCAGTGTCCCGAGCAGAGGAGGAGAGTTGCCGTTTCTCTGATCTGTGTCCTCAAAGGCCCAGCCTGCAGTTTCCCAACAGAGCGCCGGCCGCTGAGGGACAGGACTTCGCGGGCAGGCTGGACAGTCTGTCGGGACGAGGAACACTGGCCGGCTTCTGATGCCAGATAAGAGCCTGGGGCTTGGCGTCTGTGCGGCCCCTCGGGGCTGCTCCTGCGGCGGCCTGGCTGTCTGGGCCCCCGCCCCTGCAGCTGCCCAGGGCGTGATCAGAGCGGTATGTTTCCCACACCCCCTCCCTCCCCAGCCATCAGAGAAAATAAAATAAAAAATAAAAATTAGAATAAATACCAACTCGGCCCACATTTACATTTACACGGATGGACAGGACGATCCCCAAACCTTATAGGTGTACAGACAGGTTAAGGAAGGGTGAGTAGACGAAGAGTGGGTTTGGGGGCGCACACCTGCCGGGGAGGGTGCTGGGGGCTCCCGCCTTGTCCAAGGGAGGCTGCGGGTGGTGAGGGGGCGCCTGCTCGGGGCTGCGGTCCCAGAGCTCAGGCAGAGCCAGGGGGCCCGTGGGAGCAGGGCTGTGGCGAGCAGGCGGGCTGCCTGAGAGCAAAGCCATGACTGCCCGTCTTGCGGGACCTCCTCAGAGCTGAGGGAGCCACAGGCGAGGAGGGAAAACCACACAGGCCTTAGAAGAGGACTGAGTCCTCAGAGGGCTAAGCAACGCCCGGTTTCGCCTCCCATCAAGTACATTCAGAGGTCAACCCGACACGGCCTCCCTGTCAGCGGGGATCTGGCCTGGGGAGGGGGCGGAGGTCTGAGGGCACCCGTCTGCCCCCGAGTGCCTAAGTAGTCTCCCGTGAGAAGCTGCCTCAGAGTTTAGGCTTCACTCTTATTTCCTTAAAAAAAAAAAAAAAAATTTTTTTTTTTGGTGGGGGGGAACGTCTTCCTTCCACATCTGAAAACGTGGCAGCAACCTGCATTTAGAAAAACAGCTTCGACGGTTATGCGGATCAGTCAGGAAGCGCTCTCAAGCAGTGGAATCAACTAAGCGAACTGTGTATGTCTGGAGGCCACGGTGACACGACACGTAATTAAAAATATATTTATATATGTATACATATTTATAGCTCACTCCTTCCCACTCTGGTCCTAACAGTCAAGGCGGGGCTGGCCCTGAGGCAAGACCACCAAGGCAGGCTGTCGGGAGGAAGGGGCCCTTAGGAAGGCGGTGCCCAAGATGTTAACTTGCCCAGCCGTCCAGGGAACATCGCCCCCGAGCACGTGGTGTCTGGGGCCCCTTCAGGAAGCCAGCTCTCTGAGCCCAAGGCTGGGGTGGGAGATCCCCTCTTCTGCTTCCTCTACTTTCAGCCTCTTTCAGGCTTCAGCGTTCTTCCAGGGCCCTGCTTCCTTCTCAGTAGATGCACTCATGTAGACACACACACACACATTCACATGCACACTCACACACACCTCACTTGAGAGAAGCAGGGCCTTCCTTCAGCCCAGGTGCAGGTCTCAGAGGGTGGCCAGGGAGTGGCTGCTTGCCGGGCTGGGGGCTGCTCGACCCCGTGGGGCTGCGATTTCCCTGGTGCCTCTTTGAGCATCCTGACGTCAGCCCAGCTCTTCCCTCAAGCCTCCTGTGAGGCCTCTGCTGTCCCTGGGCCCAGGCTGAGCCAAAAGGTGCAGGAACGGCAGTGAGAAGATGGAGGAGCTTGGGAGGATGAGGAGGGAGGCGGAGAAGGCAAGGGTAGGGCAGTGTGGACTCCCTGGCAGAGGCCACTGACCCCTTCCAAGTAAACTGTGCCCCTCCCCTTGTTCCCCAACAGGCTCTTCCTGGGGATTGGTGGGCAGGTGGCGGCTGGTGGGATGGATAAAGCCAAGGGGGTACAGAGGAAGCCGCTCCCCACCCCCACCTGCCTGCTCTCCTAGACTCAACAAGGGTACATTTCCTCCAGCCTGATCAGACCAGTCAGCCAGGGGCGGGGGTTCAAGGTGACCTAGGCTTCAACTGAAGAGCAAGTGAGGACACTGCTGGGCTCTGAGGCCGCCTTCTGGGGCCTCACGGAAATGGGGGCTCCAGACCAGGAGAGGGGCTGTGCAGACACCAGAGATGACCCGAAGCCAGCTTCCCAGGGCCCGCCCCTCATCCTCTTCCCCAGCCGTCAGAGAAGGGGCTGCCCCCAGGACTTGGCCCCTCCAAGCGTCCCCAGCCTTGATGCCAGCCTGGAAAGTGGGCTGGGATCCCGATAGTCCTGCTCATGACTCAGCAAACACACCCCTCCCACCAGCCCTGGGGCAGTAGTACCCAGAGATACCTCCCCCGCCGGCCAGGGGGCACAGACCACAGCTGAGGACTCCGCTCGTTGAGTTAGTCCCCGGGAACCAGGTGTCCTCCTCTCCCCTGTATTCCCCCTCTCCCCTGTATCTGCCCCCCAGGGAGAGCTTGAGACAAAACCTGTGTGTGTGGCACGGGGAAGCATCACTGGGCTTTTCGGTTTTAATTCACCAGCCTCTTTCTGAGCCCGGTTCACTACCAGGCGCCAGGCCAGGACGGGTTTAATGCTCTCCCAGCGGCGACAGTATCGGCCCTTTAAGGAAGGAAGCTAGAAGCGGAGAGCAGAGAAGCCAGGGAAGCCAGGGGCCGAGGGGCACGGGGTTCCAGAAGTTTCCAATTACCCTAATTGGCTACTGGCAAGCTGTCTGTGGCTAGGATCCTTCCAGAGGGGGGCCGGGTTTGATCTCCCACTAATCAGGGGTTCTCGCGGGGCTGACTGTGTGATCACATTGCGGGGCCCTCGGCACTGAGAGAGGAGACTTCAAAGCAGCTGACTTTTGAAAACAGTGAAACACAATAAAACAAAAGAGTGCAGGCAGAACAGCAAACTCTGTCTCCCCTCGAGGCCCCTGGCCCCTCTGGGCCTGCAGCTCGGGGGCGGGGGGCGCCGAGCGCCGAGGGACGAGGCTGGAAGGCGGGAGGGCGGAACGTGAAGGTTAGAGGAGATGGCCCCGTCCCCCAGCCCGCCGGCCGCGCGGACAAAGGCCGTCAATTAGGGGCGGCTGGTGGGGACTGTGCCTGCCTTTGTCCTCCCGGACATCTGCTACATGTCGCCTGCTGCCGGTTGGCGACTGTGGCTGACAGCGCGCGGGAACAATGCAAGCCCGTCTCCGACCCACTTTCTCCAGCCTTCTGAGGTCCTTTCTGACCCAAGCTGTACCCCAGCATGCGGGCTGCCACGGCCTCTGAGGAGATGAACCCCTGCACACGGCACAGCCCGGCGGGGGGTGGGACGCCTTGCATGGGAGGGGTGGGGAGGAGGAGGGCCGGGCCACCGTGGAGAAGACACATGCTGCCCTTACTGGTGCGAGCTGCCGCATGCTCGGGCTGGGGGGCTCGTCGGATGGGGGGCCGCTCCTCCTAGGGCTTCGGTCCCTTCCCCGTCTGGCTCCAGACTGGCCGCCAGCTCTGCCTGCCTTCCTCCCCACGCCTCTCTCCCGCCAGGGCCACCCCTGTCTTCCCGCCTGTCCATCTGGCTCTGAGCACCAGGGCCCCAGCTGCCCCGCGGGCTGCCCGCCAGGCCCCCGAGCTGTCAGGCGGTCAGTTTCTGGATGGTTCTGTTGTAGTACTGCGTGATGGGGGGCGTCAGGGGGTTCCAGCTGTTGGCGTGCAGCTCGATGACCTCTAGCAGCAGGGACCGGGTCAGCATGGATTCCGAGGGGCACAGCATCTTGTCACGGGCGCTGGCCAGGAGCTCGGCCATCATTTCGGGCAACTGCTCCTCCAGCAGTCGGCCTGTGCTCTGCAGCTGCAGGCAGAGAAGTGGGGTTAGGATGCACGCGGGACCCCGAAAGGACTCCTGCTTTGTTCATCTCGGTTAGGGGTGCAGGGACAGGAAATCGCTGGATTATCCCAGGAAGGTGCCCAGGCCTCTTCCTCCCAGGACAGAGGGACGGAAAGGGTGGAGAGTGGAGACAGCCAGTGTGAGAGCCCACCTTTAACACCCAATCTGCCAGAGGAATGAGAGGAGTTGGGATACTGCCTGCTGTCCGGGGCTGTGAAGAGTCCTTACCAGGAACATGATGCTTCTCCCTTCATCCACTTGCCTCCCTTCTTACAGGAAGCCTTCCCTGACCATCACCCGCACCCTCAATGGCTATGTGACCTGCTTCCTTCGAGGGTGACCAGGTGGCCCCGCATTAACCTTCTCTAGCTAGGACGTCTCTCTGGAAACGAACTTGGTCGTTGTTACCAGCCATGTGTCCGTGTGGAACCCGAGAGTATGGATGAGGTCTCCTGTTCCTCTCCTCTCTAGCCCCGCCATCCCCACAACCGACCTCTGCCCACACTAATGACATGACAGGGAGGAAACAGGATCCTGGGCAGAAGGCCAGCCGGAGGGCCTGCCCTCTGGAGAGGCCCTGATGGTCTTGAAAAGCCCCCGGAGTTAGGGGGAGCCCGGATCTCCTGGATCAGACCGCCCTGCAGGCAGCCCCTGAAATCCAAGTCCTTGTTGCTGCCCCACCCCAGCCTCAGCCCACCCACTTCTCAGGGTGGGCTTCTTCCCCAAACTTTCCTTGAGCATCCTGGCGTAACCTGACCTCTCCCCTAACTCCTCAGAGTATCCACATGTTTTCTTCACATTGCCTCATCCATTCATGCATGTGAGCAAGATCTCTATCCACAGCCAGACCACGAGCTGCTTGGAGACGGGAACCATGCTTTCTCCTCCTCTCTTATCTTCCCTGCCTGGAGCCCCATGCAGGGTACCCAGGTAGAGCCCTGGCACGTCCTGGGTGTGGGCCCTGGAAGCCCCTCCCCTCACCACACTTCCCTCTGAATGTCCCTGGGCTGTTTTCTTATCTTTTTTTCCTTTTGGCCACACTATATGGCTTGTGCAATCTTAGTCCCTCGACCAGGGGTTGAACCTGTGCCCTTAGCAGTAGAAGTGCAGAGTCCTGACCACTGCACAGGCAGGGAGGTCCCCTTGGGCTGTTTCCTGAGGGCACAGCTTTGTCCCTGTAACTGAGCGCTAGCCAAGTGACTGAAGCAAGAGCTCAGAGAGCAGCCGCCACACCTTGCAAGCAGGGGTGGGACCTCCCATGGGGGCAGCTTGGAAGTGGGAAGTGCGACCTGGGGGTTCAACCTCAGTACCTCCCCTCAAAACCCCCTGCCACCAAAGCCAGGGGAGATACCCGGGGGCAGGGCATCACTTGGGATCTTCCAAGTCATTTGTGAGGTGCACCGGGCTGAGGAGGAGGTGGTCTTGGGGGCAGAGGGAATGTGAATGAGGCTAGCACCCCATCCTTCTCGCTGCAGTGGACGGAACCCTGGGTCCGCTCAGGAAGCCATCTCACACTACCAGCCCCGGACTGGTGGACCCCTCCAATGGTCCTTGGGCCCCTCAAACTGTTAAGCTGAGAGGGATGCACAGGGTCTGAGGTGGAAGAGGTCTAAGCCACCCCGCTTACCTCCATTGAGCAGCACAGGACGGCATCTTCCTTCACATCCTGAGATTGCAAGAGCTGGAAGAGAGGGGCAGAGAACAAGCTCTGAGGGGCGCTGAGCTGCTCTCAGCCCCCTGCAGCCTGGAGCAAGCACCTCCTGGGGCTGCCGGGCTAGAGAAACAGCCCACGAAGGCTGAAGGGCAGCAGGAGCACTGCTCCAGGAAGCAGTGATTTCTCTGATGGGACCAGGGCAGCTGGAGGACCGCTGTGGTCATGGAGTATGGGTACATCGGCCAGGACAGAAGGCCTGCCTACAGGCCCTGGCCCAGCAAAGCTGCAGGTGGGTTTGAAAGCGGTGGCAGGCATGCTGGGGTCACTGGCTGTGAACAGCTGGTCAGCAAAAATGAAATTCGAGTGCAAAGATTTCCTGATCAGTGCGAGGAGCTCAGCTCTGGACTCAAGGTGCTCCTGGACCCTGGCTACGGGAGGGCTTCCAGAAATCACAGCGCTCTTCCCCACAGGCCCAGCACTGTGAGTCTGCAAAACCACGCACACCGTTCCAGACTGGAACTGCTGGAATTGCTTCCTGACCAAGGCCACGGCCAGGCTGCTCAGCGCTGGGACCGGTCACTTTCGATCCAGGCTCCCCTCTACCTGCCACGCTACATTCTCTCGGTCTCTCTCTCACTCTTTAAATTGAGCTAAAACTCTGTCACAGCAAGTCCACAATTTCTAAGCATACAATTCAGTGGCTTTTAGTAGATTCACAAGGTTGCCCAACCATCGCCACTGACTCTAGAACTTTTTCATGGTCCCCAAAAGAAACCCGAACCCATTAGCTGTCAGCCCTCCTCCCACCCCCATCCCCCAACAACACCCAATGTCCTTAATCTCTACACATTTACCTCTTCTGGATATTTTATGCAGTGGAATCATATAATGTGTTCTTTTGTGATTCATTTCTTCCACTGACAATGCTTTCAGAGTATGTTGTAGCGTGCGTCAGTTCTTCATTCCTTTTTGTGACTGGAAGATACGACACTGTAGGATGTATATGATATTACACCACATTTTGTTTGTCCATTCATCAGATGACTGACATTTAGGCTGTTTCCACTTTTTGGCTCTCATGAACAACGCAGCTATGAACAACTGTGTATGAGCGTTTGTGTGGACATGTGTTTTCATCTCTCTTGGGTCCATCCATGGGAGTGGAACTGCTGGGTCGTATGGTAATTCCACATTCAGCTTTCTGAGAACCTGACAAACCGTTGACAGTGGATGTGCTGTTTTACGTGCCCTCCAGCAGGGTCCAGAGTTCTGATTTTTCCATATCCTCACCAGTATTTGCTGTTTTCGGCCCCTTTCCCCATTGTTCCTTGAACCCCCCAGTAAAAATTCTCTCCAGGCACAGCTTTACAGAAACTTTGTCATCCTCTTCTCCCCGAGCCCCATGGACCACTTCTTCTGCAGGTCCCTCTGCTGGTAATGCTTCTCTCCTCAGCCCCTAAGTACATCTCTACCCCAACCCCACCACACTCACCAGCCCATCCACCAGACCATCTAAGTGATTTTTCCACCTGCTGGAACCCTCCATTGCCACACTTCCCACCCTTCAAGGCCTGGGTCACGTTCCGACTCTCCCTGGAGAGCGTGGATCACTCCAGCATGGTGCCCACTCCTGCTTCTCACTCCCGAGCCCCCCGGCTTCCTCGCTGCTCCGCATCCCACACAAGGAGCAAGCCGTTTCCAGGGTGAACTGCGGCTTCCCGAGGGCAGGGCAGTGTGATGCTCATCTTGGCTGCCCTGTAACACCCAGCACAGCTCCCGGTAACAGCAGGGCTTCGCTACATCTGGGTCGATGTCTTTGTTTTAAAGGAAGGGGAGGAGAGTCAGGAGAGGGCACACAGGAAGGCACTTAGGGTCAGCTTTCTCGTCCACCGACCGAGAACTGGAATCAAGGTTTCTGGTCTGGGGCACGACGTGGTCAAGGAGGGTGAAACGACACACCACCCAGGGACTGTTCCTGCTACAGGCTTGGAATCCAAACTCCGCACACACACCTTCCCTTCCCGCTTCTCCCATCATATCACAGCCATCCATCCCCGGGAGAGGACACAGGCATTCACATCAGGGGGCTGACGATGCATTTACTAGATGTCAAAAGAGTCCAGGGGATGGCTCAGTGTGGGCTGCAGTGACCAGAGTCATTCTCAGGGACTGGACCTCCTCCCACTGTATCTGTCAGAACCGGGCAAGAACGGGTCCCACAGTAGACACGCCGAGAAGAAAATCATTTGGGGATGAAGGAGCAGAGGTGGGTTTCAAGCTGCTCAAAAGATGAGCTGGGGGAGAGCAAGGGACAGTCTGGAAAGGTAACAGTGTGGGCCCCGCAGCGACAGGTGTGGATGGCCACTGGTGGGCATGCCGGCTGGTGCTCTGCTGACTCGGGGCTTTTGTGCTCTTCCACCCAGGAATTCCCAGCCACCACCAATCTGCAGACTTTCCTTCCTCACTTTACTCGGGGTTCAGTCCCGCCATGGCCTCATCCGCCAAGGATTCCCTGATCAGCTTGCGTGTAAGTGACCCTGCCGCTCACCCCCTGGTTAACTTTGCTCCCTAGCACCTCTCACCCCTGACATATGACCTACTCCTTTGCCTGCCGTCTCCCCCAGGAGACGGCAGGCTCAGGAGGGCAGGGCCTATTTGGTCCATTCCCCAGCGTGGACACACAGCAAGCACTGGAAGCATTTGTTAATACATGTACCTTGAGTGGCAGGGGGAAAACCCACCTGGCCGGGAGGAAGTGTGGAGGGACTAACTTGAGAGGTGGCCCCTGGGCAGCTGACCCCAGTGCACGCGCTTGAAACGGCGGCACTGAGCGGGACGTGGACACCCCACCCCACAGACTTCTCCTGCCAGAGGGGACATGGCACGAAGTTATAATCGATACATCTGCAAACATACAGAAGTTGGTATAACTCTCTAGAAGGCAATTTGGGGATAACTAGCCTAGTCAGTAAAGAATCTGCCTGCAGTGCAGGAGACCCAGGTTCGATCCCTGGGTTAGGAAGATCCCCTGGAGAAGGAAATGGCAACTCACTCCAGTATCCTTGCCTGGAAAATCTCATGGACAGAGGAGCCTGGTGCTGCAGTCCATGGGGTCGCAAAGAGTTGGGTACGACTGGGCGACTAACACTTACTTACTGAACACTTATCAACATGACGAGTGTCCAAACCCTCTGACCTGTGATACGACTTCCAGGAATTTATCCTACACATGCCCCACCCATATACGCTCCATGAGCTGGATGGAAGGTTTTTTTTTTGTTTCACTTTTGCAAATAGCTTGAATGGCCACCAACAAGGGGACTGGTTCAATAAGGATATGTATGGCGCTTCCCAGGTGGCTCAGTGGTGAAGAATCTGTCTGCCACTGCAGGAGATGCAGGTTCTATCCCTGGTCCGGGAAGATCTCACATGCTGTGGAGCAACTAAGCCCGCGTGCTGCAGCTACTGGAGCCGGCGCCCCCTAGAGCCTGTGTTCCACCACAAGAGAAGCCACGGCAACGAGAAGCCCCTGCTCTGCAACGGAGGATAAGCTGCTCACCGCAACTAGGGAAAAGCCCGCACAGCAACCAAGATCCAGCAGAGCCAAAACTGAATTAAAAAAATGATGCGTGTGAAGAGAGGAATATTCTGCAGCACACAGCTGTCTCCCACTACACCCTCCTCAAGCCCCCCTCCCCCCGACACACACACACACACACACACACACACACACAC
>SJYX01005862.1:221368-260913 GCA_006410675.1 Oreotragus oreotragus | reverse complement strand
GGGAGCAGTGGAAGGAGACAGGTTTAGGGGGGAGAAGTTAGGGTGAAGAAAAGGACAACGCGGAAGATGGAGAAGGGGCATAGCGACCAAACCGACTGCAGGGCCGCCGGCGATACAAGGAAGGCAGGAGGAGTTGGTTTCGGAAAGCGGGAATGAGCGCAGTGCGAGAGATGTTGAGTCCACGGTCCTTGGGGGTTATCAGGGAAGATGAGCATCAGGAGACTGGCCGCCCGTGGTTGTCAGGCCACGGGTGTGAGTCAAGGCCTCGGCAGTGACCTGCCCTGGGGAATGCCGTGGAAGAAGAAGAGATGAGGGGAAGAGCTCGGAACCAGGAGACAGCAACATCGAAAGCGTGGCAGAGGAGGGAGAACCCCCAAGGAGGAAGAGGGTGGTCAGAGCGCTGGGCAGAGCAGGAAAAGAGTGACGTCATGGGAGCCGCGGGAGGCTGAGAGGTCAAGGTCACTTCTCAACCGTGTCAAAGGCTCAGAGAGGTCGGGTGAGATGAACAATGACAAGGGAGGGCCCCTGGATTTGGTGATTAGGAGAGCACGGGTGACCTCTGCCTGATGACTTCACGCGGGGAGGGGAGCCTGGGAAACGTGGGGCTGGAGAGGCAAATCGAGGTCAAGAAGTGGAGACAGAAAGAGCGAACCGTTTCTTTCTTCTTTGGGGGTTTCTGTTCTGAGAGTCAAGGGCGATGGGCCGTACAGCAGGAGAGACCTGGATGGAGGCAGACGTGAGCGGGTACCATGCAGGAGAGAGGAGAGTCGAGCACATAGGTGAGCCTTAAATAGGAGAAAGGCTATCGTTCCTCTGAAATGGACAAGAGGTGCTAGCGTGGCTGCGGATTCAGGTACCTGTGTAAAATGCTCACACTGCCCGGCCTGTTCAGGCAACTAGGAAACGAGTGTCGGTTTACCTTCAGTACTTATTATGGTCCTTCTCTGACGGCCTGCATTTCAGACATCCGCAGGATAGCAGGATTTGCCCCAACTGTCCCTTTTCCACTAGCCAAGTAAGAAGCCCCGGTGTGGCAGCTCTGGGTCAGATGTCAAGGAAATTCATGGTTCTGAACTGGACTTCGGTCCAAGCTTGTGCCCTGTGGTCTGGCTGTCAGCCCTCCTAACTTACGATGGCCAGGCACCCTAACTGCGGACAAGGTGCCCTGGAGGGAATAATTAACCTCCTTCCTGCAGAGCTTGCAAACCGCTCGTACAAAGTGGCCACAGTAAATGTCACATGGGGGAATGCTCCATCCCACAGCTGGCCCAGGGGATGGAAACGTAATCTGGGGCTCAGAGCAGACACAGAATCCTTCTGCAGACGCCAGAGCCAGAGGACGGGGCCGTGGCTCCAGAGCTCCTCTTGGGGGCCAAGCCCGGGCTGGTGGCCCAGACAGGAGGTGAGTTCTGTTCACGGAGTCCCTGCAGACGCGCGTTCCCAGGACCCCACGTCAGGGTTTGAAACAACAAGGACGTTGGCCACCACTGCTATCAACACCTCCCAGCTTCTTTAATGTCCTTGCCTTCCCTTCTAGAAGCCTTCCTTGTCTGTCCTCCTCTGTATTCACCACCCTGATGTCCACGGATCTCTCCTGAAGGGGGAGCACAAAACACCAGAGGCAGCCCCGAGGTTTTCCCTTTCAAGAGGGGGTCTCTGGGGGCTGAATCACATCTACAGGACCTTAATCTGGCTTACATTTTTGGAGCGCTTACTTCAGATGCCAAGCTCCATGCCTGTGCGTGTTTTAAAATCCATTTTTATCCTTATACCAGTTTATCATAGTTAAATATTGTAATTGTGCTTTATCGCTTCAATTGTGTCCGACTCTTTGCGAGCCCATGGACCGCCCACCAGGCTCCTCTGTCCGTGGGCTTCTCCAGGCAAAAATACTGGAGTGGGGTTGCCATGCCCTCCTCCAGGGGATCTTCCTGATCCAGGGATCAAACCCATGTCTCCGGCATTGCAGGAGGATTCTTTACTGCTGAGCCACTGGAGAAACCCAGATAACATTGTAATTATCCTCACTTTATACCTGCAGGAACTGAGGCACGGAGAGTGAAATGAAGTCCTCGTGAGCATGAGTAATGGAAACTGCCTTTGGAACCCAGGTAGAGTCTGCCTCCAAAGTCAAGGACATAACAGCTGCCCCACAAGTAAGCCCCACATCAATAAGGCTAATGGGGAGAAGTCAGCAAAGATGGGGTGACCACACACCCCAGGTGGCCTGGGATGGTTCCAGTGTTCACCTCAAATGACTAGTAATATTCCTTTAGCTTTCAAAAGTGCCCTGATTAGGATGACACATTATAGTTAATAGCCCAGACAAGGGGAAGGGCGGGGGGGCTGGGAGCCCCCTGCTCCCCAGTCACTGTTTGCCCAGTCAGGACACCTCTAGCCTGTTCTGCCTCCTTCCCTGGTGCCCAGGTGCTCATGCCTGTCTCTGGGGGTTCAGTAGGCGGGGTGGGGAGGAGGCCCCAAAGGTGACAAAGCAGCCCCGCTCTCAGCGGCAGGTGGTTCCTGCTGCTGGTCAGGACGCCTGCTGCAGTGCCCCGCCTGGCCTGCCAGGGCGGACTCCTTCCCAGGATGGGAGCCGGAACAGGACAGAATTACGGCAACACGAGCACCAGCCTCCAACTGAAGCACAAGCTGGAATCAAGACTGCCGGGAGAAATACCAACAACCTCAGATACGCAGATGACGCCACCCTCATGGCAGAAAGCAAAGAGGAACTAAAGAGCCTCTTGATGAAAGTGAAAGCGGAGTGGAAAAGCTGGCTTAAAACACGAGCACCAGCCTCCAACTGAAGCACAAGCTGGAATCAAGACTGCCGGGAGAAATACCAACAACCTCAGATACGCAGATGACGCCACCCTCATGGCAGAAAGCAAAGAGGAACTAAAGAGCCTCTTGATGAAAGTGAAAGCGGAGTGGAAAAGCTGGCTTAAAACTCAACATTCAAAAACACTAAGATCATGGCATCCGGTCCCATCACTTCATAGCAACTAGATAGGGGAACAATGGAAACAGTGAGAGACTTGACTTTCTTGGGCTCCAAAATTACTTCAGATGAGGACTGCAGCCATGAAATTAAAAGACGCTTGCTCCTTGGAAGAAAAGCTATGACCAACCTAGATAGCATATTAAAAACCAGAGACATTACTTTGCTGACAAAGGGCTGTATAGCCAAAGCTATGGTTTTTCCAGTGGTCATGTACGATGTGAGATTTGCACCATAAAGAAAACTGAGCGCCGAAGAATTGATGCTTTTGGAATGAAGTGTTGGAGAAGACTCTTGAGAGTCCCTTGGACTGCAAGGAGATCCAACTAGTCCATTCTAAAGGAAATCAGTCCTGAATATTCATTGGAAGGACTGATGCTGAAGCTGAAGCTCCAATACTTTGGCCACCTGATGCGAAGAACTAACTCATTTGAAAAGACCCTGATGCTGGGAAAGATTGAAGGTGGGAGGAGAAGGGGACAACAAAGGATGAGACGGTTGGATGGCATCACCGACTTGATGGACAAGAGTCTGAGCAAGCTCTGGGAATTGGTGATGGACAGGGAGGCCTGGCGTGCTGCAGTCCATGGGGCTGCAAAGAATTGGACGCGACTGGGGCTGAACTGAACTGAGCACCACCACTGCTCCTTGCCGGTGGGTGCAGGGGAGGCAGATGGAAATGAAGCTGTTCTCCAAGCTCCTTCTGGGGGCGCCTGGCCAGGAGAGCAGGCCTGGACGCACTGGGGGCAGCTGGGGCCCTCACCCCACTATAGCACCCTCTGGACGCTCCTTTGAAGGAATGACTGCATTTTGCGTCTGACTCAGCATCTGATGGCTCTCTGAGATGGGGCAGAGGGTGGTTTGGGCTGGCTGGGGACCAGGCCTGAGGCCCGGGGCAGTGGGCAGACACCCCTCACGGGGCCAGCCTCTGAACTCACAGGTCTCTCCTGGCACCCACCAGCCCGGGCCCCTCTGGCCAACGCAGGCAGGAGGGCAGGGACAGGGAGGGCAGCCCCGGCAGCCAGTCTGCTTTGAGCCCGCTGTCCTGGAGCCCCTGGCCCCAGGCCTTAGCTCCCCGCCGCTCGCCCCACCACAACCTCCTCCCACCTGAGGCCTGGACTTGACCTTGCTGGCTTTGGGGGAAGGGCGTGATAAGCGTCTTGGTGGAGGGAACTAGCTGCCTGCAAAGGCATTTTCCGCTCTCTAAAGTAAACAATCAAACAGGAAATTAATCGAGAAACCCACATCAACGGAAGGTTCAGGTTGTGATTTTCACAGCCCCAGAGCCAGGAAATTCAAAGTTATAGTTCCCATAGCAACTTGCCTGTAAAATGGGCCCCAGCCGCTGGGCTGGAACGAGACCTTGAGGGGTCAACTAGGCCAGCACCCTGCCTCCAGGAAGTGCAGCCCAACAGCAAGTCTGAATATGCTGGGGCCAGACTGTTCTTCTGAGGCTCAGCAGCGGGCCTGAGACAGAGTTAGGAGCGCCAAGGCCGGGGCTCTACGTTCAGCTCTCCTGAGCCCTGTAAACCGTGGAATCAGCTGACATCCCAGTTCTTCAGTCTTCTCTCTTCCAATTATAGTCCTATATCCCAATACTCTGTGAACTGGGAGTAAATACCCAGGCCTGCAAGATGCTAGTGCAAGGAGCTGTGTGGTAAACGCTTATTCTTATGTCTCCCACCCCTGTTCTACTCAGTCCCACAACGACCCCCGTCTCTTATCCCAATTACCCCTGAACCTAACGGTTGGCCTTTGCCTGCACTCCCCGCTCCGGCCTGCCCCAACTGGGCTGTTTTTCCTCCAAGAGAGATCTCAATATTTGTATAGCTGCTTCACTGCGCTGTGCTGTAGAACTAACGCAACGCTGTAAAGCAACTAGACTCCAATAAAAATCAATTAGAAGAAAAGATCTGCAGTAGGGCGTGGGGGAAAAAAAAAGACGGATCTCAGCTTATTGACAGGGCTAAGAGATTTCAGACAGCCTCCAGGGTGGCACCATTTTTTGGTGGTTCTCGTCTCTTCGACCTGTCCCTCCAACCCCTTCTGGACCCACGACATAAAATAAGCTCAATGTACACTGACAAATGGGTGGCNAAAGACGGATCTCAGCTTATTGACAGGGCTAAGAGATTTCAGACAGCCTCCAGGGTGGCACCATTTTTTGGTGGTTCTCGTCTCTTCGACCTGTCCCTCCAACCCCTTCTGGACCCACGACATAAAATAAGCTCAATGTACACTGACAAATGGGTGGCCTGAAGGAGCCAGTGGTGAGCCCTCCCCCTTCAAGCCCATCAGGGGGGTCGTGGGGGTTGTGCGTCTTGGGTGGGGTTTTCTTTTGTGTGACTAGTGAGGAGTCCCGCCTGGCAGGAAAGGAGATAAGGGCGGTGGAGCTCAGCAGAGAAGGAAACAGTCTGGAATCCTTCCCCGAGAGTCACCCTGCCCTCCCACCCAAGATGGCCACGACAGCCTGCGGGCCGGCTGGCCTAATCACAGTTCTGCGGCCCCGGCCTGGGGATCCTGTGACAGCTAGCAGGGCCGAGGCAGGAGCAGGCGTTCCTGGGCACTGGGCCTGCGGCAGAGGGTGCCCGGCTCGCCTGCCCGCCTGCCCGCCCGCCCGCCTGGCCCTGGAGCCGGGCCGTGAATTGAGCAAAGCCGTGGAAAGAGAAGTGGCGCCTGCTGGAAAGCAGACAGAGCGGCTCCTGGATTTCCTAACAGGCCCAGCCGCGTGCCAGGGCCGACGGGCCAGCTCAGAGCGCCTGCCCGGCCTTGCTTGCACAACAGGCCTTCCTCCCGTGGGTGAGCTTTCCTGGGTGGCCGAGCTGCTGAAGAGCCACATGTGTCCCTGAGGGAGTCCGCCCCTCACACCCACCGCCTTCCCGCCCTCTCTGGGGTGTAAGCACATCAGAACACGTTGGGCTATTTGGGAAGACAGGAGGCCTTCTGGGGTGCAAGACGTTCCCTTTTAAAGAAGCCAAAGAAATCTTGATCAGAAAGAAGTGGTAGGGAGGCAGGAATGGACGGAGGGCTGACTTCTCTGCAGGCTCAGAGGGTCACCTCCTGGTTTCCGAGGAAAGGCTGCCCTGTGCACAGAGTCCAGGGGCGTGGCCCTGCTCACTTGGTGGGCACACGGTCATCTGAAGGCCAAGCCCAGCCACCTTGTCGTGAGCCTGGGAGGAAGCTTCTCATGACACACCCAAGTCAACCAGAGGCCCCTGCTCCCAACTCCAGACTTTGCAGGGGTCCGAGTGGGGCAGGGCACCAGTAACCAGAGGGGAACCTTGAGGAGCTGGCACACGGGCACACTGGCCTCTTACTCTGTCCCCAAGCATAGAACGCTGAAGAAGCCTTTGCTTAGACCATGTCCTTCTTCAGCGCCATCATCTTGGCCTGCCCTACAAGGAATAAAAGCCGGGTTCCAGGCAGCGGTGCCAGTCTTCCCAGGGTGGTAGAGGTGGATGGAGTTTGAAGCCACACTGCAGCAGCTGGGCAGGGGGGTCTGGCCATTGGGTGAAGGAGGTTAGCTGTTCTGTGGTTTGGGTGTAAGGTGGTAACCAAGGAGCCACTGGACGGGGATAGCTGGGCCAGTCAAGCTGAGACAACAGGGCTGTGCTCCAGGCATGATGAGCATCTGCACTCAGAGCAGTAGCCACTCAAACGGAGGGGCAGACAGGTCTGGGCTGAGAAAGGGTCCAGGGCTGCCCGGGGACAGCAGAAGTATTCACTGACAAGTCCAAGGTTGGAGATAAAAGAGTATTTAACAGGCACCTGGGAGCTGGCTTGGGTTTCGAGCCTTACCCTTAGCAGAGTATACATTTTCATAATAGGTGAACCTTTCTAAATTGAGATGATCTCTTTGGGTGAGTGAGCAGGCGAATCCATGATCTGTGCTACCCACGCATCGTTACCTGGTCCAACTGACTGCGGGGGATCAAGGGCTCAGCCCACTGACCCACTTCCTCCCTGGGGGCCCTTCTTGCCTCGCGCCCTGCTCNAAATTGAGATGATCTCTTTGGGTGAGTGAGCAGGCGAATCCATGATCTGTGCTACCCACGCATCGTTACCTGGTCCAACTGACTGCGGGGGATCAAGGGCTCAGCCCACTGACCCACTTCCTCCCTGGGGGCCCTTCTTGCCTCGCGCCCTGCTCCCTCCCACAGATCGCTGGTCCAGCCAAAGCCGTCTATGAACACATCTGGTCCTTATCTGCCTCTGGCCTTTGCTCCTCACTGACTCAGCTGGGTCCGCCTTCTCTCCCCTTGGCTCCAGTTACCGGATCTAAGATAGGCTGAGAGAAATCCCTCCCCCAAAAGCCTTCTTTGACCTCCTTTCCTGACCCCCCTGGAGGGAGAAGCCTCAAGACTCACAGCCTGGGGGCAGTTATTTGGTTCTGCCCAGTTCTACCTGGAGTCTAGACTAGTCTTTGCTCACACGGGAACTTGGCGCCCAGCAGGCCCTCTCAGAAGACCTGTGAATTGGATTTGAAGGAAAGCATGTGCTGGTTGGGGCCGGGTCACTCAAGAGCCTCTCTATTCCCTGGACGCAGCCCCACCAGTGACACACAGGTCTGGGTCTGAAGGGATAGAACATCTTTCATTCATTCATTTATTCACCCACTCACTCATTCAGCAAGGAACATGAGTCCTGTCCTCACCTGTAGACCTACTAATCTAATAAAGAAGACAGACTTTGCACAAGAGGTAGGTGATGGCAGCTGGGCCTGTAAAGCGAGGCTGCCTGGGTCCTAATCCTGACTCGATCACCTGGTGCGTATGTTGCACAGGTAACTTTTCTGTGTCTCGGCTTCCTCATCTGGAAAGTGTGTGTGTGGGGGTGGGGTGTGGGTAGCACTAAACGAGATAATCTATGAGACATATTCAGAGCAGTATCTGGCTTCATCAGTGGCAGCTCTCAGTTCTGCTCAGAACTAAGGGTGGTCCGGGGTGGGTGGCAGAAAGGACCATCTTCATCTGTGCGGGGAGAGGAAGCCCAGAAGAGGCTTCCTGGGGGAGCTCTAAACTGACACTCTGATGTGGAGCTGGGGAAACAGTGGGATCAGGAGCCGGGGGGAGGGAAGAACGTTCCAGGCAGTGACCCCGCGAGAGTCCCATCAGTCTGGAGTCCACAGAGAGGGGGCTGAGCCCGGGTAGAAGGCTGGTGGGGCAATTCCGGCGAAAGGTGACTGAGACAGACATAGGAGAGGGAGCAAAGTGGTAGCCGAGAACCATACCAGAGCTGCCGCCCACAGTCCCTGGAACTGACGGGGTGGCGGCCAGTCGGGACGCCCCTGAGTCTTTGGGCCAAGGGGGAATGTCTGGTGGAGGCACCCAGGCCTGGAGATGCGCATCTAGCGTCTGTGCAGGCCAGGTGTGAGTGCTGCGGCTGCCCTGAGCATCTGCCTGTGACCACAAGCTTCCAGGCCCTTGTCAAGGGTCTCACTCATGGCCCACCTGTGTTAGCTGTGTTGCCTGTCCTTTAGTAAATTCCAAGGGACATCAACTTCTCCACGCTTCTGGCTAAGAGGCCATCAGATGAACTTCTGGCGAAGGACTTAACGATGAACACCCGCCCTTGGCGAAGGCTCCTACACTAAACTCAAGGTGACACACGCATCTGGAGCCAGTCTATACGTGCGTTTCTCCACACTCACCCACACACACATTATCTATCTACGCGTGTTATGTGAAGCATGACGAGAAAGGAGACTAGTTTCAGGGGGACATTAAAAAAGAAGTCAATCCTGTTGCTCTCTTTCCTTCTAGCTTCTGTGAGAGTACCTGCACCTGTGCAAGGACCCAGGCGAGACATTCTCCAGGTGGAGCTGAGCCCGGAGTCTCATCCAGGCCTTGGCAGCCTAGCACACCCAACTCAAGAGGGGCACTGGCTTGGAAACACCTCTGTGAGTCCCCAGTGGCGGCACACCTGCCTTCCAAGAGGCCTTTCATCTGAGATGAAGAGAAGAGGGGCAAAGAGGTAGAGAGAGGATCAGTTTGGAGTTATTTGAAGTCCAAGTCCAAGGTGATGGTGGCATGACAGGACAGAGGGTGGATGAGCTGCCTATTTGGGGGCATGGACGCCAGCTGAAGCTACAGGATTTGTATAGTGGCGGGAGGGGAAAGGGAGGAATCAATGGGAACTCATTTGAAAAGACTGATGCTGGGAAAGACTGAAGGCAGGAGGAGAAGGGGACGACAGAGGATGAGATGGTTGGCGGCATCACCGACTCAATGGACATGAGTTCGAGTAAACTCCGGGAGTTGGTGATGGACAGGGAGGCCTGGCGTGCTGCAGTCCATGGGGTCACAAAGAGTCAGACATGACTGAGCGACTGAACTGAACTAAAGGGGAACTCCCGAGTTTCTGGCCTGACTAAAATGGGTGGCCATCTACCAAGATTGAGGCTAGCTAGAGGGAGGGGGGGTTTGGCCATTTGGGTCTGGAGGTCAAAGGAGTGGTCCCGGCCAGAGAGAACATCTGAGAGCACTAGGTGCAATGGTACTGAAAGCTCTGAGGCCAGATGAGATTGTTCAGACCAGGACTTCTCAATGCGACTGACATTCGGGCCAAACAGTTCTTTTCTGTGGGGCCTCCTGTGCATGGCAGGACCTTGGCCCCTCTGGCTAGATGCCTTTAGTACTGCCCCAGTCACGTGGACCAAAAATGCCTCCAGATACTATCAAATGTCCCCTGCAGGGAAAACTGCCCCTAGTTCAGAATTGAGATCAGAGGTGGCTAACCTCTAGTTCACTGCCCAAATCCCACCTGCGGCCTGCTTCGGTATGAGGCCTGCTTCGGTATGCGGCCAGCAAGCTAAGAATGGTCTTCACGTTTTTTTTTTTTTTTTAACGGTTGACAAAAAATATCAGAAAAAGTACAATATTTTGTGACACATAAAAGTTACATGAAATTCAAATTTCAGTGTCCATAAATAACATTTTGTTGGAAGATAGTCACCGTCATTGGTTTACAACTCTGTGCGGCTTTTGTAACAGCAGCACAGAGGCCCGAGCAGGCCTCTGGATGTGATGATGTGGACGGGGACCACATTCTTGGCTGGACGGGGTGGAAGCAACCCAGAGACCCCATGTGGGGAGACAATTCTTTGAAATTTCTGGCTGTAAGGGAAGAGAGCAATGGGGTGACTTCTGAAGGGGTATGTGGGGTCAAGGGAAGGCCTGCTCCCCTGCAGAGCGTTTAGTGGGTTGATAAGAAGAAACCACTAGGAGGAGGGCGTGTTGTGAAGCGGGAGAGAGAAGAGAAACCCATCAGATGGAAGAAGCAGAGAGGTGATGGGACAGGCAACGCTCTGGCATCAGGGGTGTGCTGAGCAGAGTCATTGCCCCAGAAGACAGGCCACCCAAAATAGGCCAGGTCCATCCACCATGGCCGTGAAGAGGCCCGAGACAGCCTGTGGGCCCCACGAGATAATTAAAGAAAGCAGAAGTTACGTAAGCAGGCTTAGATAGCACCTTGGGTGTAGAAGAAAGATGCTTAAAACTGGCCTTTGGATTATTTTACAGTCTTACTCTCTTATTTATGTTTATATATAAATTACTCTTTCTTCAAGCTCAGTGCTAACTTAACTGCAAAATGATATAGAAAAATCCCACAGAGGGGTGGTGGTGATTTTAAACTGTGTTTCTAATTTTCTCAGCTGCATGTTTTTTGGGAGGACTTTGGCTGACGTATCACCCATGCAAAAACATGCACAGATCCTAAGCATGTAGGATTTACACAAATCACCATGGGCACATGAGCTCCGATGCCCTGACCAAGAGCGACAGTCTGGTCACACCCCACAGCCCTCTTGCGCTCCCTCTCTTCACTGACCCTCCCCAAGCGTCACCACAATGGCTCCTTATCACCAGAGCTTAGTTTTGGCCACTTAAAAATCCCTAGTATCTATGGGACTTTGCTGATGGTCCAGTGGTTAAGACTTTACCTTCCATTGCAGTGAGTGTGGGTTCGATCCCTGGTGAGGGAACTAAGATCCCCACACGCCTCCTGGCCAGAAAAACCAAAACATCAAACAGAAGCAATATTGTAACAAACTCAATTAAGACTTTTAAAAGATGGTCCACGTTCAAAAACATCTTTAAGAAAACCAACCTACTCCACATTCAAAAGTATCTTTAAGAAAACCAACCCGCTATTAAATTGGAAACAAACACACTGACCCTCGGGGGACCTCCTGTGACGCCCCTTGCTCACCTGGCCCCCGAGAGCCTTGCCTGTTCTTGGCTGCCCACTTTGGGTTTCCTTTCATGGGAAAAGGAAGTTAAGATCTGAATTAGCTGACCTCTGATGGGCCCAGGGCTACAGGTCAGCAGGGTCAGGGAGGTGATTTCCAAATCCAGGAATCTGTCTCAAAAGTCTGAAGCTCTCTTCTGTATTGTGTTTATAGATACGTGTCCTGTAACATGGAGAAGGCAATGGCACCCCACTCCAGTTCTCCTGCCTGGAAAATCCCATGGATGGAGGAGCCCGGTAGGCTGCAGTCCATGGGGTCGCTAAGAGTCAGATACGACTGAGAGACTTCACTTTCACTTTTCACTTTCATGCATTGGGGAAGGAAATGGCAACCCACTCCAGTGTTCTTGCGTGGAGAATCCCAGGGATGGGGGAGCCTGGTGGGCTGCCGTCTATGGGGTCGCACAGAGTCGGACACAACTGAAGTGACTTAGCAGCAGCAGCAGCAGTCCTGTAACTTTTCTCTTTTGGCATGGGCAGGGAGTGGGGGACATGGAGCCCTTTGAGGATCTGATGAAAACTGACACCTCTCCCAGAAAAATGCACATTTTCACAGATGTCAGCGTACAATGTCAGTAAGGCCACCCACCCAAGCGCCCCCAGGGACAAATTCTGGACATGAGCTTCACCCCTAAATCAACAATGAAATGTCACAGAAACGAAGGCCAGAGAGAAGAAC
This sequence comes from Oreotragus oreotragus, assembly GCA_006410675.1. Taxonomy (NCBI): domain Eukaryota; kingdom Metazoa; phylum Chordata; class Mammalia; order Artiodactyla; family Bovidae; genus Oreotragus; species Oreotragus oreotragus. Next base: position 248,983 of record SJYX01005862.1, on the reverse strand, counting down.
ACAGCCACGGTCTCAGGTGTTGCCTTTTTCCGTGGTTTTCCAAGCTGTGGCTGGGTAGCTCTGTGGTTAAGGCTCAATGTCAGAGTGGCCAATAAAGAGACCACAGAAGCTCTGTACCGTGTGCCAGACACTTGACAGACGTCCTCGCCAATCCTTAAGACAACCCTGCAGAGGCAGAGGCTGTTTCCCCATTTTACTGATGGAAAAATTGAGGCTCAAAGAGATTAAGTACTTGCCTCCGGACCCCAGCTAGTACAAACAGCGTGGGATTTGAAATCGTGTAAATCTGATGTCCAAGCCCTTGTTCTTTTCATTTCCCTTCTCATCGGGGAGGCTTGCTTCCCTCTGGCCCCCTCTGTGGATCCCCGAAGCTGGCAGGGACTTTCTCTAGCGCAGGGCAGGGTAGTCAGGAGGGAGCTGACCGACAGCAGAGGGGTGCCTCGTGTACACTGTCGCCACTCACACTGACTCACCAGAGCGCTGCCACTCTGGGACCCCAGGGCACACATATGCGTTTCCTGCGTCCCAGATAGAGCCTTGGGCAGCACGCACAAGAACGGAAACCTCTGAAGGCAACTGGAGACAGAAAGCCACCCAGCTCTGCATCCTGGAACAGACAGGCTCCCTGGGTTCATATGAGAGAGCCAGGTCACATCTGGGCCTCAGTTTTGTCATCTGTGCGGTGGGGGTGGATTTCAGACTAGCCAAGACCTACTTGGTGCACAGTCCTCCTCTCCTCGGCATCAGCATTGCCTGAGAAACGGCCAATTCTCCTCCCAGACAGCGATTTCCAAATTTGAATGCGCATCAACATTACCTGCAGGGCAATTTCCCAGCTGAGAACCACAGATTTAGACAGAGGGTCTATAAACTATAGCCCACTGGCCAAATCTGGCCCACAGCCTGCTTTTTATGGGTTCATAAGCTGAGAAGAGTTTTGACATTTTTAAATAGCTGGGGAGAAAAAAAAAGTCAAAAGAATAATAATATTCCGTGACACATAAAAATGATATAAAATTCAAATTTCCGTGTCCATAAATAAGGTTTTGTTGGAACACAGTCACTCTCAGTCATTTACATATCATCTCCGCTGCTTTCCCATTTTGAAGGCAGAGCTGAGCAGTTTCTACAGAAACCGTTCTCATTGATTCGCACTGCTGCTCAGCGCAGTCCAAATAGCAGGGATGTGGTTAAACTTGACTTTGCCTCTTGGCCTGCAAAGCTAAAATATTTACTCTCTGGCCTTTTAGAGAAGTTTTCTGACCTCTGATCTGGAGAGTGGAGAGGAAAGCTTGTGCATGAGCTAGGATCTCTTCTCGGGGAGGGGAAAAGTGAGCCGTCAGGGGCTTTTGGAATCCACGCCAGTCTTTATCGGCCGTGGGTCTGCCCTCGGAATCCTGACACTGCCGCTTTGAGGCCAGTGTGGAAGGCCCCTCTGCCCATCTGCCTGGATGAAAATCCTAATTCCACTTCTGGAGCAGAGGTTCCCAGAGGGCAGGCTCCAGGGGTTCTCTGCAAGCTTTAGTACCTGTGGGTATTTTCTGAGGAGACCCCTGAAGGGGTTAGTCATCTCCTTCCCTTCCCACAAAACTCTAAGCATCACTTTTTCCTTTGGGGCACACATTTTTTTTTCTCCTCCCAACCTCTCCTTTCAAAGCAGTAAATTCCCTGGAAGGGTAACACCCTACACACACATCCCTCCTACCTAGAAAACGGGGAGGTTATCTGATGGCACCAGGCTGGCCTATGGAAATCCTAGGCGCCTGGTGGGGCGGGGGCAGGCCAACCGAGGTGGAGGAGACACAGTCACCAGAACACGGCCTGTTTCCCGGACTCCCCACACTGGAGAATCCACTTCTCATCCGCAAGAGGCAAGAAAGCGCATGGGCCAGGTGGGCCAGTGGCAGGCAGCCTCACTGGGGGGCATCTCCACGCCCCAGAGCCCACGTGGTCTCCCGCCTTGGGCAGAACCCAAGCAAGTCTCAACCCTGGCCCTGGGATTCCAGGTATTTTCCCAGCCAGCCCCACCTCATCTAATTGCTTTCCAGTCAGCTAATCCTTGGCCCACGCCCTCAGCACCAGCCAGGCGAGCCACCTCGGTGTGGCCGGCAGTAGCTTCTGAGACTTCCCACGGCTCGCGTCCAAGCCTGGGGCAGCCAGCCTCTCGGCTCCCCTTGCCCAAACCACATCCTCCTCGCTCTTCCCCACACCTCCTCTGACTAACGTTTCCAAAGCAAGCCGAGCCCGGTCCAGTCCAGACCGAAAGCAGCAGACAGATTCATCCTCTACTGTTCCCCTCCACTCCCGCCCTCCCCCGAGACTGGCCATATCCTGGCGATCAGGGGAGAACAATTAGCAAAAAGTGGAGTCCTACCGTACCTACTGTTCAATTCCCGGAGCTAATTGTTTTAAGCAGGGATTCGGCCTTAATTAAAGGATAATTAGTTAGTGAATATGTTTGCATTTCCTAAGTCTGGCTTTTAACCCTGGGAAACCAGATTCAGCAAATACTTTCATGTTTCAATACCTCTGAGTAAGGGACAAGGTCTTAATTACAGAAATGGCAGTCTTGAGAACAACAGTGTAATCAAAAGGGCAATGGGAGAAAGAGCTAATTGTGCCTTCCACCGACTGGGCCGGGCTTTGTTAAGCCATTGTGAGCAGGAGCCGGCAGCTGCCTGCCCTGCCGGGGTTGCCCCCTCCTCGGTCTGTGGATGCCGTTCTTAGCTCTGTCACGCAGCCTGTCATCCTGGCCACCCACGGCCAATAGCTTTCTGTGTTTTTCTTCTCTCTTATCTTTTTCACACAGCCCCCCACCCTCACTCTCTCTCAACCTTTCTTCATCCGGGGGTCAAAATATTGCTTCTGCAGACCCCATCAGGGAGCTTCGGCCAACCAAGCCACATTCATTTCAGTTCAGTTCAGGCGTGTCCGACTCTTTGCGACCCCATTGACTGCAGCACGCCAGGCTTCCCTGTCCATCACCAACTCCCAGAGCTTGCTCAAACTCATGTCCATTGAGTCGGGGATGCCATCCAACCATCTCATCCTCTGTTGACCCCTTCTCCTCCAGCCTTCAGTCTTTCCCAGCATCAGGGTCTTTTCCAATGAGCTGGCTCTTCGAATCAGGTAGACAAAGTACTGGAGCTTCAGCTTCAGCATCAGTCCTTCCAGTGAATATTCAGGACTGACTTCCTTTAGGATTGACTGGTTGGATGGATCTCCTTGCAGTCCAAGTGACTCTCAAGAGTCTCATCTAGCACCACAGTTTGAAAGCATCAATTCTTATGGCGCTCAGCCTTCTTTATGATCCTAACTTTCACATTCATACATGACTATTAGAAAAACCATAGCTTTGACTATATGGACCTTTGCCAGTGGAGTAATGTCTCTGTTTTTTAATATGCTGTCTAGGTTTGTCATAGCTTTTCTTCTGAGGAGCAAGCATCTTTTAATTTCATGGCTGCAGTCATCATCTGCAGTGATTTTCTACCCCAAGAAAATAAAGTCTTTCACTGTTTCTGTTGTTTTCCCATCTATTTGCCATTAAGTGATGGGACCAGATGCCATGATCTTAGTTTTCTGAAAGACTTCTTAACTGGAGCGAAATATGGGGACAGCATTTGGGGAGCTTCATTGGCTAACAACAGTTTTTGCTCACATTGCGAGCATGTTCCTTTGAGCTGGATTCCAGGGGGAGTGTTCCTCTTCCTTCCCTCATTCTGAGCTCATCTCTAGGGACCATAAGCAGCCAGCCCCACCTGGCTTGCTCACCTTGCCTCTTCAAGGATTCTGGACTTAGCTCCCCTGAGAAATCTTCCTTCATTAACTCTGGAAGGGTGACTGTTGTTTCGTGCTTCTCTCAGTCTAGACATTCTATTTCATGAGTATATTCAACAGAATTTATTGAGCATCTATGCCATGGCAGGCACTGCAGATACAGCTATGAACAGAGTAGACCAGTCCCTGCCTTGAGAAAGTCTCCACGCTAGTTGGGGAGACAGAAAAGAAGCAGGTTAACAAAGAAAACTCCCAGGTGGAGTCAGATATCAAGGCTGTGTGATTAAGAAAGCAGGCTGCAATGAGTATGTCCTGAGAGGACCCCTCTGAGGGACTGACACCCACCCACCCAGAAGAGGCCTGGAAGGATACCTGGAAGGACCATCTCCCAGGTCGAAGGGCAAGGACAAGGGCCCGGAGACTGAATCCACTGTGTTCCTTCACACTTCTCATTGAGAAGCACTTTATTTATACAATATAGATGTGCTGCTCACCGGTCCCTTTATTCCATGCCTTTTGTTTATCAAGTCTTTGTTCTGTGTGTCCTGCCACAGGGAAGGGAGGAAGTCAACTTGTAATTAGCAAATCCCCTAAATTACGATTAATCCTCATTCCAATAAGGAACTGAGGGCCAGAGTGGGTAAGCTGCCCACGTCCGTCTGGCTCTGAAGACCATCTCTTCCTCTAATCACCCACTCAATGGACATGAGTTTGAGCAAGCTCTGGGAGATGGTGACGGACAGGGAAGCCTGGCATGTTGTAGTCCATGGGGTCGCAAAGAGTTGGACACGACTGAGTGACGGAACAATAACACCCTTCTCTACTGGCCTGGCTCGGGGCCACCCGTTACCAACTGTCACTGCTGGCGCCAGTGACAAAGGAGTCCTCCATAAGGAACTGGGCTCTGGCTAGAACCTGACGTGCACAGAAAAAAGGATAAGAGATGGTTCCTAACCTGGTTTTCAGACCAACAAGTGATGCCTAAATGTCACCTACCCAGCAGGGGCATCAGCGAAGGAGGGGTGCTATCGGCAGCTGCCGGGTTTAAACGATTTGACTCTGATAGCTGGAGCTGGTTAAAGGAAGCTCAGTGAGTGTTCTGAAGAGAGCTGTGTGTGATTTAGGCACCAGCTCCTGGCAGAGGGGGCTTTGTGTTTGCACTTCTCCTCCCCAGGAGACAGCGGCTCTGCAAGGGCAGGGCCATGCACGGCACATTCAGGCCCAGGCCCCAGCAGTCCAATCAGCCCTTGACACTCAAAGACACCCAGACTGCTAGGTGGAGGGGACATGAGCTGGAGCAGAAAGGTCTAGCTGAGCTGGGATAGGGGACGGGCAAACCCTGGCGTGCCGTTCTGTGGGGGTGCAGATGGGTCCTGACCAGGCCAGCAATCAGTGGGGATGCTTACTTACAACCTCCTTCTAGGTAGGAACTGGGCTTCTTTGTTGTTGTTTTTGTTTACTTCTGGGTTATCTGAAGTTATGATGGCTATTTTTACCCCACAATGCCTGGTTTCTCATCCTCTAATTATAAAGATCATTCCTTCTCCCTCCCAGCAACCTCCCCTCCCCACCGACCCACACAAACTGTCCCAGCCTGACTCCCCTCGTGCTCTCAAGCGGGCTGAGCAGGCTCTGACATCAGCCCACTGAGAGAACGCCACGGGGAAGGTTCCTTTCTTTAAAATCTGAAGGATTTAAAAGATCTATGGGCAGATGCGTGTGTATGTGTACACGCTGTACATATATATATTTGCGTGTGTATCTCATACCCACAACTCCAGCGAGAGACAATTTATCCTCCACCTTCCTTTCCCCAGCCTAGAAAACATCCGAATCTGGGCCCCTCCCCGTTCCCCGCGCGCCTTCCAGGAGACTCCGCAGAAAGCAGGGGCCTTTTGAAGTTCAGACATTAATTACTGAGTTGAAATATTTTTTTAAATTACAAGACATGGTCCCAGGAGAGGAGAGGAAGGCAAGAGAAGAGCGCGGAGCTGGGGGAAGGCGGGGAGAGCCCCTCCGCCCAGGGCTGCAGGGGCGGGTCTGAAGGCGGGGGCGGGTGAGCCCCCACCCCCAACCCGTAAGGCTGGGCGCCCCCTGCAGGCAGCGCCGGGATAAGGCGAGAGGCCGAGCCGCGGGGCCTCCGTGGGGGAGGGGAGGGGCTGGAGGACCCCTCTCTTCGGGCCTCAGCAGGGTTTAGCCACTTCTCTAACCGCCATTCCAGGGCTTAAACGTAGAATTCCTGCTAGAAAACGGTTATGTTAACTAAAACTGTCTTCAAGGAAGGGGACAGAGATCAAATCACTTCCCCTCTGTAATTAGGAGCATTGATGGGGCTAGGGGCTGGGAGGGAACTTGGAAAGAGCGGAGGCAATTCGATCTAAACCTTAATATATATATATATCTCGAATGTTTGCCGTTTAAGAAAAATCTTTCCCACCTGTATATCCTAACACAGCTACCAGATTCTCAGAGAGCCACATCCTTTCTGCATTTCTAAATTTCTTAGAGAAAATACCGAAAGCATGCAACCGGCACCCGCCTTCCAAAGCGGAATTGAAGAGATGCCCTCCTGAGCCATGTTGAGATGGGTTTGGAAATCTCTTTTGAGTTTTAAAGACGGTTTAAAAACGGTTCTGGCGTGGAGACTGGTTTCCCAAACCAGTGTCTGGTGGAAGCTGGTATTTTTATAACTCCAGGCTCTCTATCAGATCCTGTGTTACCATGGTTGCTAAGGGGAACACTGGCTTCAAATTTCACATTTCAGTTTGCAGAGTCTGGCTAAGGAAGTAGGACAGTGGGGGGGGGGTAGTGGTGCTGAGGGAGGGTCTGGGGGTTGGGGTGAGCCCCGAGTTGTATCTTGAGTAGGTCAAGGATCAGGGGAGCCCCGGATCCTGGCCCATCAGAGAGAGAGAGAGAGAGAGAGAGAGAGAGAGAGAGAGAGTGTGTGTGTGTGCGTGTGTTTTGGGGGCTGTCTGAGAGACAGTGTGTGCGTGTGTGTGTTTTGGGGGCTGTCTGAGGCATGGTTGCTTAACCTGGGTATTCATAATGGCAGCTGCCAGCCCGGGAGGGACTGGTGGCTAAACTGGTGCCCAGACCCTGTGTACCTGCCCCAGGAAGGGGTGCACTGTCAGAGGAACGTTCCACACGGGGTCTATGCCTAAGATGAAGACTGGAATAAACTGCTCACAGAGGAGGAAGGTTCTCCTGAATTATCAAGCTTCCTTCCAGCCCTTCCCTTCCTGCTTCTTAGCCTGCTTGATTGACAGTTCCAGTCGGATTGCTCTCAGCTAAGGTGCCCTTGCCAGGCAGATCTTGCCTCATCTGCCTTCTGGGCGCCCACATTCCCGCTTCCCACTCTCACCTTATTTTGAGCACTGTACTTTCCGCCATGCATGGAGTGACTAGTGGGTCTTTCTGGCTAGGGAGTGCCCCAGATTTAGTTGACTTTAATCTCGGCACAGAATCGAGCAGGAAGTGTCTGACTTTTGGGGTCGGTAAAGAAGTAGCATTTTTCTCTCAGTGTTTGTTGAATGAATAAACAAACTCTCCTTTATGCTCTCCGTGGTGTCGCTCTCCAGCTTAAAATGTTCTCAGAGAGGGAGGTTCCCAGCCTCACCTTGTGGCCACCAGAATGCCCCTGTTGTGAGTCAAGGCCAGCCCACGGCCCACCCACCAGGCTGTCTCTTCACACAGAAGGGCTGAGCTCCCCGCCCTCCCCTGAAGCTCTTCTTCATGGGGGCCTTTCTCGTTCCCTGCCAACACCTGTCCGAAGCCCACTTCCCCTTAAGCTCTAGCCCCCCTTCCTCTCTGCCCCCAGTGGCTGCCCACACTCCTAAACCCCTTCCACCTCTGTATCTGTACAACTTGTACAACCCATCATGAATGTTCATAGTTCACTGGACATGTGGTAGCTGGTGGACTGCAGACTCCTTGCAGGAGGGTCACAACTTACACTCTTTCTCTCCAGGGCTACTAAGTAACTTTGCAGTTCAATAAGAAAGTAGCTTTGGGACTTCCCTGGTGGTCGAGTGGTCAGGACTCAGCACTCCCAGTGCAGGGGGGCCTGGGTTCCAACCCTGGTCAGGGAGCTAGATTCCAAGTGCTGCCAACTAAGACCCAGAGCTGCCAAATAAATAAATATTAAAAAAGAAAGAAAGAAAGAAAGAAAGTAGCTTTGTCGCAAACCAAATGAGCACAGAGTCCCAAACACAATGCAGTTGGGGTTACATGCTAGATGAGACTCGGCCTATTCTCAGCTCCCAATGGAAGATTGAAAATGATTTAAAAGCAACCCAAATGAGGTCATGAGGCATTAATACAACCACTGGTAAAGGACCTGTCCAGAGGGCCTCTGTCGGCAGCTCTCTGCAGATGCAAGTTCTAGAATGTGCTGCAGGAAGAGTAAATCAGGGTGCGGTGGGGACGCGGTGGGAAGTGAAACTGGTCTTGAAGGTGGATTGGAGTCAGGCAGGAGGAATGTCAGAGATCTTTTGTGGAAACACAACAGGAATTGGGTGGCTGGAGCTGTGGGACTCAGGAGAGGTTCTCCAGAAAGAGGGGTTGTGATCATGGGGGACCGTGGTGCCCAGTTAGGAGAGTGGATCTGACTTTCTGAGGCTCCTGTGATGTAATTCTTCTCGTGAGCAATGCCTAGAATATGGTTTGCTTTCAACAGCAGTTCACAACGTGTCATCTCACTTATTTTAAGCCTTAAAACTAACGTTCAGACTGAGTTATTCCCATTATTCCCATGCCAAGATAGAAACTTGAGGTTTAGAAAGATGAAGAATTAGGTTAAAGCCCCATAGCTAGGGGCTTCCCAGGTGGCACTAGTGGTAAAGAATCTGCCTGCCAGTGTAGGAGATACAAGAGATGTAGGTTTGACCCTTGGGTTGGAAGATCCCCTGGAGGAGGGCATGACAACCCACTCCAGTATTATCGGCTGGAGAATCCCACGGACAGAGGAGCCTGGCAGGCTACAGTCCATAGGGTTGCAAGAGTCGGACACAACTGAAGCGGCTTGGCATGCACGCTCATAGCTGGTAAGTGGCAGAGCTGGGATTCAAACTCAGGTCTCTCTGGCTCTTGGGTTGGGCCCCCTCCCATGTGCCCTCTGCACGTCACGGTCTCATGAAACGCATGTCTTAACCTTGGCTGCACATTGGCATTGCACAGAAAGCTTAAATCTCCCCCACTCCCCTGCCTCCTCAAACCCCCATCCCCGGAAAGCTCCATTAATTGGTTGAAGTAGCGATCTGAGAATCTGTCATTTTGTAAAAGCTTCTCAAAGTGCAAAGGGGCAGCCCCGCACCCCTCCCTCACTCCCCCCCACCTGCACCCAGGCTCCAGGGATGCAGCTGAGAGTCCTGGGCAGCATGGACGATCATTCTAAGTCTCTGCTCCCCGTTAGGGTCCATCACTACCCGGGTCACAGCCGTCCTCAATGTTTTCCAGCCACAGAGGGCCCTGCCCTGGCTAGATCCATCCAGAGCCCCCTCTCTTGCTCTGGGGAAGGGGGGACTGGTCCCACTGGAAAGGTACCCCTGAAGAATGTTCTACTGGACTCTCTGGGCCCTATGAAAATAGCGGAGGATCTCCACCCACACCCACTTCATCGCAGCCTTTTCCGAGGTCAGATTTCTCCCTGGAGCCAAAACAATGTGAGCAATTGAATGCACACTCACACAAAAAGTTAAAAAAGTGGCCCTCTCATTGTTGCGCAGAGCAATTTCATTTCCTGAGAAGCCTGACTCCTGCCCTCTGAGTTCTCTTCCCCAGCCTGCGCCTGCCAGCCTCGCGAGGAGCCCACCCTGGGGGTGGGGGTGTGACGCTCAGAGACACTCCTCAGAGGAAGGGCATGGAGGGGCGGATGGGGTTTCTGGGGCCTGAGGGAAGGAGAGCAAGGGAGCCAAGTGGAGGGAGGCATTGGTGGGGGTCAGAGAGAGGTGCAGAGAGATTCCTGACGGAGGCACCGCCTCCCTTCCTCCCCTCCTGACCTCTGGTGATGGTTGCCAGACTCCGAAGAGGGCAGGGCGGTGGGAATCCAGAGGGAGAAGATGGGAGGTTCGGGGGAGGGAGGAAGGGTGAGAAGGAGTGGACAGAAATGGTGCCCTGGGAAAGCAGGCTCAGAAGACACAAGTGTTAAGGCGTTAAAAGCCAGCCCAGGATCCCCTGCAGAGGAATTTTTAACAAAGCTCTTGAAGTAAGCAGCCCAGAGAGAAGTAGTCAGTGATAACTTGGAGGAGTCTAGTAAAATCACCACCGGGTCCACAAAGGTGGCAGGGAGCCTTGCAGGGTCAGGAAAAAGGAGATGGGGGGAGGTGGTGGCTGAGCCAGATCCCAAACCTTGCAGACTGGCTCCAGGTGAGACGGGGGAGGACGAAACCCTTAGCTCAGGCCACAAGCACTGATCACACCCCTCCTGTATGTGGAACCCTTGCAGTCACACGAGGACCTTAACAGGCTGAAAGGTCCTTAGAATGGCATTAAAAACCAGTCGAGGGATGGCTCAGTATTTGTTGAGCCATCTTCTTCAATTTCTTGCATCAGTATTTTGTAGTTTTCAAGGCACAAGTCTTCCACTTGCTGAGTTAAACGTATTCCCGAGTGTCTCTTTCTTTCTGATGCTGCTGCAAATAAGCTCATTTCCCTCCTTTCCTTCGTCGGATAGGATGTTAGCACTGCTGTTTAGTCGCTAAGCTGTGTCCAACTCTTTTGCAACCCCGTGGACTGTAGCCCGCCAGGCTCCCTCGTCTGTGGGATTTCCCAGGCACGAATACTGGAGTGTGTAGCCATTTCCTTCTCCAGAGGCTTTTCCTGACCCAGGGAGTGAACCCGTGTCTCCTACATTGAGGTGGATTCTTCACCACTCAGCCACCAGGGAAGAAGCCCTGTTGGTAGCATGCAGAAAGGCAATGGATGTTTTTGTATGTTGATTTTTATTCTGCAAATTTACTGAGTTCATTTATTAGTCCTAACAGTTTTTCTGTGTGTGGAGTCTTTAGGATTGTCTATATACAAGATCTGGGGAAGGAAATGGCAACCCATACCAGTGTTTTTGCCTGGAGAATCCCAAGGACGGGGGAGCCTGGTGGCTACCGTCTATGGGGTCGCACAGAGCCGGACACGATTGGAGCGACTTAGCAGCAGCATATACAAGATCATGCCATCCGCAAACAGACAATTTAACTTCTTCCTTTCCGGCCTGGACAGTTTTTGTTTCTTTTACTTGCCTAATTGCTGTGGCTGGGACTTCTAGTACAATGTTGAATAGGAGTGATGAGAGTGGGCATTCTCTGTCTTGTTCCTGATCTTGGATTCAAAGATTAATATATTTAAAATGTCAATACTACTCAAAATGACCTGCAGATTCAGTGCAATCTAATCAAAACGCCAGTGTCATTTTTCACAGAAACAGAAAAAACAATTCTAAAATTCATTTGGAATAACAAAGGACTCCAAACAGTGAAAGCAATCTTGAAATAGTTTGAAAAAGAACAAGTCAGGAGGCACCACACTTCCTGATTTGAAAATATATTCCAAGGCGACAAGAATTAGAATGAACATATAGACTAATGGTACAGAGCTTAGAGCCCAGAAATAAATCCAGGCACATCTGGTCAACTGAGAGGGAGTGGATACAGACAAGGATGCTGGGAGAACAGAATGGGGAAAGCATAGTCTCTTCAAATGATGCTGGGAAAACTGGATAGCCACATGCAGATGAATGAAACTGGAGTCTTATACTATACAAAAATAAACTCCAAAATGGATTAAAGACTTATAACACAACACCTGAAACTATAACTCTTTGAAAAAAACATGGGAAAAGTCTCATGACATTAGTCTCAGCAGTGATTTCATGGATATGACACCAAAATCACAAAAGGAGAAAGAGACAAGCAGGACTACATCAAACTAAAAAGCTTCTGAACAGCAAAGGAAACAACAGAGAGAAAAGACAACCCACAGAATGAAGAAAATATTTGTAAACTATGTATCTAACAAGGGGTTAATGTTCAATAAAACAGAAGGAGCTCCTACAACCCCAAAGCAAAAGAAGCTAATAACCAGAATTTTTAAATGGGCTAAAGATTTGAATAGACATTTTTTCAAAGAAGACATAACAAACGGTCAACAGGTATATGAGAAGATGCTCAAGGTCACTAATCATCAAGGAAATGCAAGTCAAAACCATCTCAGACCTGTTAGGAAGGCCGTAATAAACACACCCATATGTATAACTAGGAAAGGTGAAAACTGTTGAGAAATTAGATCTCTCGTAAATTGCTGATGCAAATGCAAAATGGTACAGCTTCAGTGGAAAACAGTAGGAAGGTTCCACAAAAAAAATAAAAATAGAACTTCTACAGAATATTATCCAGGAGTCCGACCCTGGGCACTTCTTTAAAAGTGCTGAAATCAAGATCTGGAAGAGATGTTAGCACCTCTGTGTTCAGGGCAACACCACGCCCAGCATCCAACGGGGAAACACTCTAAATGTACACTGACAAACAAACAGATTTTAAGATGTGATCTATACACATAATGGAATACTCTTCAGCCTTTAAAAAGAAGGAAATTCATGCTATGGGGCAACATGTTTGAATCTGGATGACATTATGCCAAGTGTCATAAATAGTTATAGAAGGACAAATACTACATGTTTCCATGTGGCTCAGTGGTGAAGAATCTGCCTGCCAATGCAGGAAAAGCAGGAGAAGCAGGTTCAGTCCCTGGGTCAGAAAGATCCCCGGGAGGAGGAAATGGCAACCTGCTCCAGAATTCTTGCTTGAAAAATCCCAAGGACAGAGGAACCTGGTGGGCTACAGTTCACGGGGTCGCAGAGTTGGACCCGCCGTGCACACACACTGCAGCTGCCATTTATATGAGGGATCTGAACTAGTCACACTCACAGAAACAAAGACTGGAATGGGAGTTGCCAGACGCTGGGCGAAGGAGGAAGTGGGGATTGCTAATCACCGGGTATAACACTTCAGTGATGCTAGATGAATAAATTCTAGAGATCTGCAACGTTATGCCTACAGATAACGATACTGTATTGTGCACTTAAAAATCTGAGAAGAGAGTAGGTCTCAAGTGTTCTTACCATGAGAAACATTTTAAAACGTTAAAAAGAGCTCATGAGGCAAATACGAGCTGTAAACAGGAGGGCAAGGAGACTCACAGAGTTTCTGGTCACCAATAACACTCCTCAATCCCTTGGAAAATCATCTTGGCAGAAACGATTTGTTCCTACACAATTGAAAAGCCCACTGAAAATTATTCTTCTCCATCCCCCGAAGAGGGATCTCTGATTGGCACATGCTATTTATGGCAAAAACAGAATCAATTCCACAAAGATCTTTTTGGCTTCCGCCACGGAGCAGGCATTGGGTATGGACGAGAATAGACTAAGAGCTGCTCCTGTTCGACTTGTAAGGCAGTGAAGCAGGAGGTTTAGGAGCAGGGACTTGGGCGGTCCGATCTGAATCCTGATACTGACTCTGCTCCCACTAGCTGTGTGGCCATGAGCAAGCTGTCTGACCGCTCTGTTCTCTGGAAAATGGGGATGATAATCTTCAGGGTGTTGCCCCAGTTAAGAGACAGAAGAATGTATGAAGTGCTTTGGACAATGCGTTCCACTGAGCTATTATCAACATTAAAGAATCCACTACAGTGATGTCAAAAGGACAGAGCTCTAAGGATGGAGTGCAGAGCCTCCCCCAGGAAGAGCTCCTGGTGCATCTGGTGGGTGGTGGGGACAGGAGGTGGTTCCAGAAGGGACTTGAGCTGGGCCGGCAGGGAAGGTTTCAGGGCCAGAGAGAGAGACTTCAAGGACAGAGTCCAAGGTTTCAAGCTGGGGTGACTTGAGAGAAGGTTAATTCAACAAGGTTAGAGCGCTGAAACAAACGCCCATGGGCCTCGCTCTAGGGCAGGGCAGCTCTCAGAGAGCTGGGTGTCCCCCAGCCTGAAGGGGTAAGGCACAGGCCCCATATCCAGTGAAGGTGGCCTCCATGGGCCCAAAGACCCTTAGACTGAGGATTCTGTCTCTTCTTCTTCCTTCGGTTTGTTCCAAATGAGACTCTGCACCAAAGATGACCCATGGGTTTGTGTCCGGCTCAGGGGCATGGAAGGAAGGGGAGGAGGGGAAGCCACGGCAGGGAGCGCCAAGGCAGCGGATGCAGTGGGGGCCCCACGATGCTGAGCAAGGGTGGTCGGGAGCCCTGGGACTGCCGCCTGGCCACGGGGGAGGATGCAGTGGGGGCCCCACGATGCTGAGCAAGGGTGGTCGGGAGCCCTGGGACTGCCACCTGGCCACAGCGGGAGCAGAAAGGCTGGGTCTGGGCCACGTGAGGACAGGGACTGAGCAGGAGGGTTTGGGGTGCTGCTGGTACATCCTGTTCGAGGCTCTGAGGCTTGACTTGGGATGTGTCTAGTGGGCAGCCAGATGCCAGCCTGGGGATGGTTCTGGCAGTTGGGGGGACCTCTGGACAGGGTAAGCTCTGTACATTTGGGGTCAGCCATCTGCATGGCCCTGGGGGAAGAGCCTAAACTTGTCCAACACAGAGGAAGGCAGCAGCGATGATTCTGGCTTCTAGAAACATCCAAGAACTAGCTCATCCTGCTTTGGAAGGATGTGGGTCAGGCCTGGGTATGCGTGTATGTGTAATCAGGTGGAGGAGGCAGCAACTGACTCTAAGAATTTAGGGGTCTCCCTATGTGGCCTCAAGCAGATAGGCTGGAATGTAGGTCAGTGGTTTCCTCTTTACCAAACGGTGAAAGCCATCGATCATTTACTTATTTTCCCTTCAAGTTTACCACGGGCCTGGGTGATACCACCCTGAAGAGTTTAATGCAACCAACAAGTGGGCATCACGGGGGCTCCTCATTTCTGATCTGTGCAGACCTCTTGGCACCTTCTGGATCTCACACCAGAAGGTTCGCACTACCTCAGATGGTGTTGGAGGTGTCTTGGCAGCCAGGGCCAGGGTTCAGCTGCAGCCTCACTTCCTGCCTGCGGGAGAGGTGACAGCAACACCAGGAGGTGCCCAGATCACGCAGAGGGAGTGTGTTCGGGCAATCCAGGTCATCGCCCCAAAGCAGTGCTGCTCCCTGCCTTGAGGCAGGTTGTCGGGGTGCAGGGAAACTCAGGCAAGGACAGGGGGATCCCCCAGAGGCCATCCGGGCCAGCCCCCTGTCCCCAAGAGGGCTAACTTCAAGGCATTCCAAAGGGAGGCACAAAGCACAGCCACGGCCTGTCTTGGTGCTGTGGTCTGAGCTAAGCGCACCTGGACAGCGAAGTCGAGCTGGAAGAGGCCACTGGCTGGATCTGAGAAACAAGTCTGAATTCAAGTATATCTGTCAAGAAGCATCTCTGGCTCCATGGAGTGGCAGAAGCTTATGGGTCACAAAGCACCCAGGAGAGGCCTGTGTGCTCTGCTTTCATGTGGATCCACGCAGGCTGGAATGGACGTGCTATTTTTCTATAAACGGATACTTCAGAAACATTTACAGATACCCTCTCCCTTCTACTTTCTTCCAGAAACACAAAAGTATCTCTTGATAAGTCCCCCTTCCCTGGGGCCTTTCACAGAAATATTTCTCCAAGAACTTGTCCCCATTCATGCCCTCACCTCCTCTGACTCCGTGTGTGCTCACTCTGCGGACACCGTGGTGCCCCTCCCTATTGCCAAACCCAGGCCCCTTCTCTGCCCTGGTCCCACTGATTCCCCAGAGGTTGCCCCTCCCCACACCTCCGGATCAGCTGCTGAGGGTGGGTGGGGCCAGCATCTGGGAGCTGTGGGCCGACGGTCCCCACTGCATCAAGCCTGTGCTGATCGCCCCTTACGGCTTGTTTCCTGCCTGCTGGCCTCGTCCACTTCCTCCACTCCATCTCAGCTGCCCTCACCCACCCCTGGGTGGGTCCCCAGCAGCAGGTACAGGTTGACACCTTGTCCCCAGGGCTGACCTCTTCCGGATCATCAGACAACTGTACTTGAGCAGCGCAGAGAGCTGCCTGGAGAGAGCTGCCTGCACCCAAATCCCTGGTTTTCACCCCCAATCTATTTATTTCTCTTCAGGAAACGGTGCCAGCAGGCTGATAACTGAGGACCCCACATGGCTTCCTCCCTCCTCGGCATCGCACGTCAAGTCCTCTTGGTTCTAACTCAAAGATATAACTGGAGTGCCAATGGCCTTCGTCCTGTTCCCTTCTCGTTCCTGTGTTCTGAGCCGCAAGCCCCTCACTGGACACATCAACAGTTTCTGTGTTTGTCCCTTCAATTCTAGCCCAGAGAGCCACCAAGGATGAGTCTCCACAGTGGATTACAGTACCTGGGACACAGTCCCCCACCGACTTCTTGCTTCTTACAAGTTTCCTGATCACCCTCATTTTTCTCTTTTTCAGAGGCCATGCAGAAGCAACTATTTTTTAAAACAAATAATTCAGCGGTAAGCCCATTCAGTCCAGAGATCTATTCACTCGGAGAACAATATTTTCTGTAGACTTGCATTCTGCGGACTGTGTTCTACAGCACGAACAGACAGTCCCAGTTCATAATACTTCCCTTTGGGGAACTATTTCCTTTCACGTAAACTCAATAAACAAAAACCTAGCTAGCGTAAACAGAAGCACCGGGGGAGTTCCGTTTCTCTTAACCGAGTGATAGATCACTTGACGTGGTTCGGGCCTTGCCGCGTTCCTGGCACACGGGAGCAGGAGAGGCGCGTCGTTAGGGCCGGGCAGCAGCTTACCTCCCTGAGGCAGGTGTAGATGGGGCAGACCAGCACGCGGAAGGGCTCGCCCGTGCTGCTGCGCATGGCGCCGAAGACCTCGCATAGGAAGGTGATGAAGCCCAGCCAGCGCTCCACGTCCTGCTGCTGCAGCTCCTCCCGCACCGTGAAGTCCTTCTGCAGAGGCACAAGAGACCCCGTCAGCCGCGCGGGGCTAGGAGGGGGCCCGGGGACCACCCCACTCCACCTTCCGGCTAAGGCGAGGCCCCCGGGCAACTGGTAAACCCCGTGACTGCCGCAAGGAGTCGGATGGGGGACCCGTGGCTGAAGCGTGAAGGCCGAGGACTCGCTGGTGGGCAGAAAGACCACCTTGACCTTTGGCCATGGCACCTCTTCTTCAGACTGAGGAGCCCCGGCAGCCTTCCCTTGGGTCTCCCAGGAGGCACTAGTGGTAAAGAACCCGCCTGCCAGTGCGGGAGAAGAGACTCGGGTTCCATTCCTGGGTCCAGAAGATTCCCATGGAGAAGGGCGTGGCAACCCACTCCAGTATTCTTGCCTGGAGAATCCCAGGGACAGAGGAGCCTGGGACGCTAGTCCATAGGGTCGCACAGAGTAGGGCACGACTGAAGCGACTGCATGGCCTTGCTCCACTGACCCAGATACCGAGGTGGAGGGAATGAGATAAAGGGGAGATGACACCTTTCCCAGTCATCACCTCCTCCCCATGGCTGAGCTATCTGCTTTGCTTATCTCCACATCATGCCCTTGCAGCAGGCAGGGTGACCATACATCCAGCAGTGGGCATCTTGGCTGCAGCACTGGGCTAAAGATACAGTTATAGCCCCCGCCAGCCAGGGTCCTAGGGCACAGAAAAAAAACTAGCAACATTCATTCATTCATCCTCCTTAAAAATATCAGTGCATCACTGCATGCCAGGCACTGTTCTAGAGGGTAGAATAAGACATGTTCATTCATAACTGTGACACAAGACAGAAGATATTAAAAGCCAGTGTGCGTGTGTGTGTGTGTTTGTGTGTGAGGTAGATCCAGGTAAAAAGTCTTTGGAGGAACTTTGAGCTAGGAGTTACTCCTTTCAAATGAAAATCATCACTGTGGAAGAGTTAGGATTCTGACCTGGGAATTGGGGATATTTCAGGTGGAGCGATGACAACAGGCAAGGCGTGGGGAGGGTAACATGGGCGTTTGGGAAACAGGGAGCTATTTGCCAGTCTGCCCCCAGTGTCAGCGGGCTTCCCTGGAGGCTCAGTGATAAAGAACCTGCCTGCCAAGGCAGGAGACTCAGGTTCGATCCCTAGGTCAGGAAGATCCCCTGGAGAAGGAAATGGTAACCCACTCCAGTATTCTTGCCTGGGAAATCTCACGGAGAGAGTAGACTGGTGGGCCACAGTCCATGGGGTCACAAAAGAGCTGGATATGACTTAGCAGCTAAACAACAATACCAATCACCACAGCATAGGTGAGGTGGAGAGGAAAATGGGGGCAGGGCAGGAAAAAGAAAGTTGGGGCTGGAGTGTGGATAATTGAAGCCAGCCAAGGAGTCGCGTTCCAAGTGCTGGTTGATAGGGAAGGTTCTGGGGAATCACTGAAATGCCATCATCACACCTGTGCTCTTTAGAAGGTTAATATGGCATAGGTGTGGAGACCAGAAAGGAGGCCACTGCAAAAGTCCAGACAGAATGAAATAAAAACCTGAACTCTCTGGCAGTTGAAAGGTAAGAATCTGTGGTAGGTTAGGTTATNGGGGAATCACTGAAATGCCATCATCACACCTGTGCTCTTTAGAAGGTTAATATGGCATAGGTGTGGAGACCAGAAAGGAGGCCACTGCAAAAGTCCAGACAGAATGAAATAAAAACCTGAACTCTCTGGCAGTTGAAAGGTAAGAATCTGTGGTAGGTTAGGTTATGTTTAAGATCTATTTCCCCGTTCCCTTTGTCTTTGTGTTAGCCATGTGACTTGCCTTGGTCAGCAGAAAGAGGCAGAAGTAACAGGGCGTCAGTTCTGATCCCAAGCCTTAAGAGGCCTTAAGTATTTATAGTTACTCTCCTATGCTTCTTCCATCATCGTGAGAAGACCATCCGTGGGCTGGCTGACGGTCCCAGGAGGAAGATGAGAGAAACATGGAGGACCCCACCCAAATCTAACCTTGATCAGGTAACTCCCAGCCAACATGCATACACGTCACCTTAATACTTATTACTGTGTGCCACAGAGATTTCTGTGGTTGGGTGCTGAGCAGCAGTAGCTGATTGATACAGGATTGCCACTGAAATTTCTGTGGTTATTTGTTAAGCGGCAGTAGCTGACTGATACAAGATTGGTATAAGGGATCGTGCCAAGGTAGATAGTACTTACTAAGTGGTGAGCTATGGATGTGATGGAAAGGGAAGACTCAGAGACAATAAATAACAAGATTCTGGCTCTGGATGATTGTACAGCCAGAAGAAATAGAACCCAGGAGGGAACAGGTTGTAGAGTGTAACATGAGTCATTCCCACAGTCCAGCACCCTTCCCACAGCTTCTTTTGGCTGATCATTGTCCTCAGTACTGAATCTCAGAATCTGCAGTGATGGAAGGTCTTCCTGGATGACTTGGTTAATGCCTGTCCCTTGTGTGTGATGAAAGTGCTATAGAGAAACCGAAAAGGGCATATGGGGCCTCAGGTGGCAAATCAGGGGCTAGATGACAGCACCTTAATTGTACTGTCTCATTTAACTGTCACAACGATCCTGTGAGGCAGGTCCTGTTACTGCCCCATTTTATAGATGGTGAAGCCGAGGTCAGAGAAATTATGCAACTTACCCATGGCCACGAGGCGATGGCAAAGTCAGGATTTGAACCCAGGGTCTACCTGCTCTAGAGACCAAACTTTTTTCCTTCCGTTTAATGATGTTTTTAAGTTGGAATAGTGTATCAGAGCCCAAGCTCTTATTCACTTTCGAAGTTTGAACCTTTCATGAACCCATCAATCCAGACTGTCCCTGAAGGTCCACTCATACCCACAGATCTGATGGGTCTCATGTCCACCTCTCAGGCCTCCTGCCTTGCCACCCTCTTCCCAATGAAATGTCTACCTGTATACAAATTGGGAAAGGAGTACATCATGGGTTTATATTGTAACCTGCTTATTTAACTTATATGCAGAGTACATCATGCGAAATGCTGGGCTGGATGATGTCCAAGTTGGAATCAAGATTGCTGGGAGAAATATCAATAACCTCAGATATGTAGATGACACCACCCTTATGGCAGAAAGCAAAGAGGAACTGAAGAGCCTCTTGATGAAAGTGAAAGAGGAGAGTGAAAAAGCTGGCTTAAAAGTCAACGTTCAGAAAACTAAGGTCATGGCATCCAGTCCCATCACTTCATGGCAAATAGATGGGGAAACACTGAAATAGCAAGAGACTTTATTTTCTTGGGCTCCAAAATCACTTCAGATGGTGACTGCAGCCATGAAATTAAAAGACGCTTACTCCTTGGAAGAAAAGCTATGACAAACCTAGACAGCAAATTAAAAAGCAGAGACATTACTTTGCTGACAAAGGGCTGTCTAGTCAAAGCTATGGTTTTTCCAGTAGTCCTGCATGGATGTGAGAGTTGGACCATAAAAAATGCTGAGTGCCGAAGAATTGATGCTTTTGAACTGTGGTGCTGGAGAAGAGTCTTGAGGGTCCCTTGAACTGCAAGGAGATTCAGCCAGTCAATTGTAAAGGAAATCAGTCCTGAATATTCATTGGAAGGACTGATGCTGAAGCTGAAGCTCCAACACTTTGGCCACCTGATGCGAAGAACCGACTCACTGGAAAAGACCCTGATGCTGGGAAAGATTGAAGGCAGGAGGAGAAGGGGACGACAGAAGATGAGATGGCTGGATGGCATCACTGACTCGATGGACATGAGTTTAAATAGGCTCTGAGAGTTGGTGATGGACAGGGAGGCCTGGCGTGCCACACTCCATGGGGTTGCAAAGAGTCAGCCTTGACTGAGTGACTGAACGGAACTGATACAACCGTGGTCTGCCAGAAATCCCCAAAGTAGTTGGGATCTCTTCACTAGTACAGAATCTGGAATAGGCGGCTCCCATAGGGGCTTCCCTGTAGTGTTCTGGTTACTTGGGAATGCATGACTAACTTTGCCTGCTGCCCCAGACCCTGCAATGGTGTCACATTCTACAACCTGTTCCCGCTTGTGTTCTATTTCTTTGGGTCACCCTAGGGTGCTGTATTGCTGACCTCAAAGTCCTGAGACTTTTGGTGATTCTATCCTCTTAACTGCTGTTCATCCCACTAGATCTTTATCTGGTCACAGCAGGGGTGGGCATTTCCTTTCCCATTTTAGAACGGGGGAAACTCAGGTACAAAGAGCTGAAAGGACTTGACAAAGGTCATCAGTGCATAACTTGAATGAGAACCTAAGCCTATCCATGGCTCTCTGCTCTGAGCTAAATGTTCTCAGCCCTGCTTGCTCACCGGAGGAATTCTGAAGCTACTGATGTTTGAAGCCCACCCCAGAGAGGCTTGTGTCATGGGCCAGGGTGGGGCCAGGACACTGGTACATTTTGAAATCTCCCCAAGCGATTTCAATGTACAACCATCATTGAGAACCACAATGCCAGGCCTTTATAACGTGCCAACGTGGGAGTTAAAACAGTGCCCCTCTATCAGTGCCTAAGATACCCTGTCTCCATCTCCCATAAAAATACCTGTGAAGGAGGACATAAGTCCCATAACACTAAGAAGGAAGATCACAGCTCACTGCAGGGTCCTTACCATTAACTAAAATGCTGTCACCAAGAGATCGTGTTTTTCCTAAGCAGTCTGGCCCCCTACCCATAAGACCCAGGCAGGGGTGAGATGGGGAGGGAGCTTAAACTTCAGCCCTCCCTGTGTCTGCCCCCTGGCCAGGAGGCAAAGAGCCTGGAACTACCAACAAGACCTTGCTCCTGTGCACCATGGCAGCTCCTATCAGCACGGCTCAAACTCTGGTCATTGGAGATTTAGGGGCAGGAGGAGATGAGGAGGTTCCCTGAGTCCTCAGAGGCACGCTCTTCTCAGGCAAAGCCCTCTGGGGAAGGAAAAGCCTCAGGACACCGCAAACCCAGGACTGGAGCTTTTACACGACTATATCTGATCAAAGAACAACAGCCTGACTCAGTTTCCTCCTGATAATCAGTGGCATGGAGAGAGGATTCTGTTTGGGGCTAGCAGAGCTCATTAGAAGACCGAATCCTGCTAAACATGGGAATTGAACGTGGGATGTGCACGTGAGGCCACCAGCTTCAGGTCTGAGGGGAGATTCCACTATTACTTGAGCACATGCTAAGCAGCTCTAAGGACGATTCGCACGGTGAACACCAGAACCAAACCCAGCCTTTCTCATTCAAGGGTAAGGAAAGAGAAAATAAATATGGCGTCTACGGAAAAAATCCTGCACTGCAGAACAGGGGAGCCTTATTTTGAAAATCTAAGGGAAATGCAAAACTCTAAAAATGTCAACTACAATAAACCAAAGATAAATGAAGTAAAAAACCCAAGTACAAACATGTGGGATTGTATGTCTGTTAAGAACAACATGGATTCTGTGACATGTGATTAGATTTAAAAACAAAAAAACCTTAGACTGAGATGAAGCATGGAACTGGAACTGGGAGTAGGAGAGAACCAAAAGAAGTAGAAAATCCACAGCAAAATGAAATGCAAATTGGAGGCAGGAAAGGATAGGATGGATGCTGCAGAAAAAGTGGTACATGAGACAGACTTGGAAAATAAATAGATAAAAATAAGCAAGGAGGAAAAGGATAGAGAAGAGAGAGTGGACATGAGTTATAGAGCTTTTCAGAAAGGACATCAGAATACATGGAATGACGACAGAAAAACTTTAAGTTGAAAACAAACAAGAAAACTCCAAAAGAGCTGTCTCTTTAGGCAAAAAGGGTTCACAGTGTTCCAGAGCCCCACTATTTATACTTAACAGGAGAATTTCTTTTTTAATTTCAAGGAAAAAGAAAAATTCTAAAAAGAGCTTTGAAAGAAAAAAAAAAAGAAAAGAAAAACCTGTATCAGGTTTCTTACAAAGGAACAAAAATATTGTTGGCAGTATACTTCTATAATTGCTGTTAAAATTCAGAGACACTTGAGGCAAGCTCTTCACATGTTTGAGGTGAAAAGAACACACCTAGCTACGAGTGAAAGCAAGACAAAGACATTTTACACAAGCAAATGTTTTTTAAAAATCCCACCCACATACTTATCTTTAGAAAAAAATTAATGGTGCAGCTGCTATAGAAAACAGTATAGTGATTCCTCAAAAAATTAAAAATAGAATTATCAGTATGATCCAATAATTCCACTTNAAAGAACACACCTAGCTACGAGTGAAAGCAAGACAAAGACATTTTACACAAGCAAATGTTTTTTAAAAATCCCACCCACATACTTATCTTTAGAAAAAAATTAATGGTGCAGCTGCTATAGAAAACAGTATAGTGATTCCTCAAAAAATTAAAAATAGAATTATCAGTATGATCCAATAATTCCACTTCTGGGCATATATTACAAAAGAATTGAAAGTAGAATCTTGAAGAGATATTTGCACACTCGTGTTCATAGCAGCGTTATTCATAATAGCCAATAGGTGGAAGCAAGTCAAGTGTCCACTGACAGATGGATGAAGGAAATGTAGTACATACATACAATAGAATACTTTTCCATCTTGGAATATTCTGACACATGCTACAACACGGATAAACCTTGAGATTATCATGCTAAAGTGAAAGAAGCTAGTTGCAAAAAGACAAATACTGTATGATTCCACTCATCTAGATATCTAGAGTAGTCGGATTTATAGAAACAGAAAATAGAATGTTGGCTGCCAGAGGCTAGGAAAATGGGGCAATGAGGAGGTGTTTAATGGCTTAGAATTTTGGTTTTGCAAGATTAAAAATTGTTGGGGATTGATTGCATAACAATATGACTACACTTAACATGACTGAACTATACACTTAAAAAATGGTTGGCATGATAAACTTTATTTATTTATTTTAAAACTATAATTAAGGATAAAAACTGAAAACTCTCTTGAATGTGTGAGAACGTGCTAAGTTGCTTCCGTGGTGTCTGACTTTGCAACGCTATGGACTATAGTCCCCAGTTTCCTCTGTCCATGGGATTCTCTAGGCAAGAATACTGGAGCGGGTTGCCATTTCCTTCTCTGGGGGATCTTCCTGACCCAGGGATTGAACCTATGGTTCTTAGGTCTCCTGCTTTGAATGCATGGTCCAGCCAAAAAAAGACGTATTCCTAAACTCCAAGAAAATCATGGTAGAGAAGGACCAGGAGTGAAAACTTGAAACCAGACAGAAAGTTAAGTCATAGTAAATAATTCTAATTTTGGTCAAAAGATTGAGTAAAAATCCAGCAATAATCCTCAAGAGAGGACTTTCCTGGTGGTCCAGTGGTTAAGAATCCCCTTGCAGTGCAGGGGACACTGGTTCAATCCCTGGTCTGGGAAGATCCCACACGCCATGGAGCAACTAAGCCTGTGAGTCTCAGCTACTAAGCCTGAGCTCTAGAGCCCGTGAGCTGCAACTGCAATGAGAAGCCCGCTCACTGCAACTAGAGAGGAGACCCCACTTGCCGCAACTAGAGAAAGCCCACATACAGCAACAAAGACCCAGTGTAGCTAAAAATAAAACTAAATAAAATTATATATAAAAAAACCCTCGAGAGAGAAAATATTTAATAATTAAATGTAATCTGAATAAAAAGTTCATAGTAGAAGTAGTAACCTAATAATCCAAGTTTAAATCACTAAAGACTGATGAATACAGGTGGGAAAAGTACAGAAGATTGTAAAGCACACAAGATTTAATAATTTAGACCATTAAGATCCACACGTTATTACTGCTTTCATAAGTCTGATAAATGAGAAATAGACATAAAAGTGTCCTTTTAAAAATACTAAAACATTGGTAACGGGGGAGCCTGGTGGGCTGCCGTCTGTGGGGTCGCACAGAGTCGGACACGACTGAAGCGACCTAGCAGCAGCAGCAGCAGCAGCAGCAAATATAAAGTAAAATTAAAACATGAGTACAATCAGGCTTTCCCGATGGCTCAAACAGCAAAGAATCCACCCGCAATGCAGGAGATGCAGGAGACGTGAGTTTGATCCCTGGATCGGGATGATCCCCTGGAGGAGGAACTGGCAACCCACTCTAGTATTCTTGCCTGGGAAATGGGAAATCCCATGGACAGAGGAGCCGGGTGGGCTACAGTCCACAGGGCTGCAAAGAGTCGGACATAAAGGAGTGACTGAGCATGCATGCATAAGTAACATCAAAGCAGTTTGCAAGATAACATTCATTAAGTAAAATAAAAATTATTTTTATAGACAGAATAACAATCCATAATAGATAACATTATATACTGTGTAGTGCAGACTCAAAATACATAAAAGAAAAGCTGTTAAGATCTAAGATGGGATGGGGTGGAGGGAGGTTCAAGGGGAAGGGGACATATATATGCATATGGCTGATTCATGTTGACATATGGCAGAAGTCAATATAATACCGTAGAGCAATTATCCTCCAATTGAAAGTAAATACATTTAAATTAAAAAAAAATCATC
Source organism: Oreotragus oreotragus (assembly GCA_006410675.1). Classification (NCBI taxonomy): domain Eukaryota; kingdom Metazoa; phylum Chordata; class Mammalia; order Artiodactyla; family Bovidae; genus Oreotragus; species Oreotragus oreotragus. The sequence goes on along the minus strand of SJYX01005862.1, from coordinate 223,821 downwards.
TTAGAAAATGAAAAGCATCTGAGAAAACTGATACTGGTGGCTTTTTCTTGAGGAGTAGCTCCTTGAGGGAAATGGCAGGAAAGTCATCAGTTAAACCATTTATAAGAAAGAGGGGGAAAGAATAAAAAACAAAAAACAGAAAAAGACAGAAAGATAGTAATGGAAAGGAAATCACTAGAATTCTTTCAATGATTAAATGAATAGAAACTGTATCAGATGACTTAAATAGCGTAATGAATAAGACAAAATTGAAACAAGCCTCATTTTAAGCTTCGATTCTACTACGAATGTCAGAATACAGAGATTGCACAAATTATATACTGGGACTAAGAATGAAGAACAATTTAAAAAATAGCCAATTACTTGTTTGAAAGACAGAATAAAGTGTAATCAAATATACAACAATAGATTACTTAGGAAATAAAGAGCTATAAAAACTTATGAGATGTAGTCAAAGCTATAATGAAAGGTAAAGTTATAGTCTTGACTGTTAATATTTTGGTTATTAAAAAAGGAAGCAAATATTCCTCTAAACAGACTGAGTGCTTTAAAGGTGCCTCTAACAAATGAAGCATGCTGTCTGTGCAAAATAAACACTAGTTTTTAAAGACTTACATAAAGTCTAAAAATAGAATTCAAATGCTTCATATTTAAAAAATACGGATTACTTGTTGAAATTATGAATATACTAGGTATAGTACAATATGATATTAAATTTAAAGGTATATATGTGGGTCATGTTATACTTCTATTGGATAGTATTAATTTGTATATTCAATTCAAAAACCTTGGAAAACCACCAATAACTATGGAAATACCTGAAAGTATAAAATATGGCTAAGGCTGAAAATTAATTAGAAAATAAAGGAAGTTATATATAAAACCAAGTAAGCAGAAATAAAAATAAAATTAGAACTATGATGTCCAACATCCTTAATTATCAGAGAAATGAAAATTAAAACTACAGTGACGTATCATCTCACATTGGTCAGAATGGTTATCATCAAAAAGTCTACAAATAAATGGTGGAGAGAGTGTGAAGAAAAAGGAACCCTCCTACACTTTTGGAGGGAATGTAAATTGATAAAGCCACTATGGAGAACAGTATAGAGATTCCCTCAAAAACTACAATTAAGGGACTTCCCTTGTGGTCCAGTGGTTAAGAATCTGCTTTGCAATGCACGGGCTCAGGTTCAATCCCTGGTCAGGGAAATAAGATACCACATGCAGTGGAGTAACCAAGCCCTTGTGTTGCAAGTACTGAGTCCACGTTCCACAACTACCAAGTCTGCATTCTGCAACTACCGAGTCCGCNTATGAATATACAGGGAAATAAGATACCACATGCAGTGGAGTAACCAAGCCCTTGTGTTGCAAGTACTGAGTCCACGTTCCACAACTACCAAGTCTGCATTCTGCAACTACCGAGTCCGCGTTCTGCAACTACAGAGTCCGCGTTCCCCAACTACCGAGTCCGCATTCCACAACTACTGAGCACACATTCCACAACTACTGAGCCCACATTCTACAACTACTGAGTCCACGTTCCACAACTACTGAGCACACGTTCCACAACTACTGAGTCCGCGTTCCACAACTACCGAGTCCACATTCCACAACTACCGAGTCCACATTCCACAACTACCGAGTCTGCGTTCTGCAACTACTGAGTCCATGTTCCACAACTACTGAGTCCACATTCCACAGCTACTGAGCACGCGTTCCACAACTACTGAGCCCATGTGCTGCAACTTCTGAAGCTCTTGCACCTGGGAATCCGCTTGCTGCAACTATTGAGCCCTCTGCCCACAGCAAAAGGGACTGTGCACCAGAATTAAAGATCCTGCACAATGCAACGAGGGTTCCACGTGGCTCAACTAACACCCAATGCAGCCAAATAAATAAGTGCTTTTTAAGAAACCCTAAACATAGAAATCCTGAAAGATGGTGGGGTGAAAGTGCTGCACTCAATATGCCAGCAAATTTGGAAAACTCAGCAGTGGCCGCAGGACTGGAAAAGGTCAGTTTTCATTTCAATCCCAAAGAAAGGCAATGCCAAAGGATGCTCAAACTACCACACAACTGCACTCATCTCACACGCTAGTAAAGTAATGCTCAAAATTCTCCAAGCCAGTCTTCAGCAATACGTGAACCGTGAACTCCCTGATGTTCAAGCTGGTTTTAGAACAGGCAGAGGAACCAGAGATCAAATTGCCAACATCTGCTGGATCATGGAAAAAGCAAGAGAGTTCCAGAAAAACATCTATTTCTGCTTTATTGACTATGCCAAAGCCTTTGACTGTGTGGATCACAATAAACTGTGGAAAATTCTGAAAGAGATGGGAATACCAGACCACCTAACCTGCCTCTTGAGAAATCTGTATGCAGGTCAGGAAGCAACAGTTAGAACTGCACATGGAACAACAGACTGGTTCCAAATAGGAAAAGGAGTA
>SJYX01005862.1:205833-219505 GCA_006410675.1 Oreotragus oreotragus | reverse complement strand
AAAAGACTCTGATGCTGGGAGGGATTGGGGGCAGGAGGAGAAGGGGACGACAGAGGATGAGATTGCTGGATGGCATCACGGACTCGATGGACGTGAGTCTGAGTGAGCTCCGGGAGATGGTGATGAACAGGGAGGCCTGGAGCAACTGTGATTCGTGGGATCGCAAAGAGTCGGACACGACTGAGCGACTGAAATGAACTGAACTGAGCAATATATATTAACAGATATGGAGTAGATTAAAAAACACATAAACACTATTTGCTACTCTATGCTGATAATTTTGAAAAAAATGAGGAAATAGGTGCTTGTTAAGAAAATAAATATCACCAAACTTTACTAAGAAAAATAAAAAGCCAGAAAACACTGAAAATCAAAAAGTTCTGAATTACCTGTTAGAGGAAGGTAAGTGGATTCACATTTTCAAAAAATTAGATACCTGTTTTGCTTTGTGAACTGATCCAGAATACAGAAAGAGATAAGCTTTTCCAGTTCCCCAGTACCAAAATCTCATAATGGTAGTAAATTACAAATAAGGAAGTTTTTGGGCTAATCTTTCTGAGTAGACATAAAAGTCCTAAATGAAATACAACAAACAGATCCATTATAACCAAGTAGATTTTATCACAGAAAGGCAAGGGTGATTTAGTATCAATACATCTAAAAATGCAGTATCAATAGCTCTGATTAAAAAACCAGCAGTAATACCCAAGACCTTTGGAAAGAAGGAGGTAAAATGATTTGATATGATTTTTATATGTGAAAAACTCAAGAGAAACTCTCAATAAAGATTAAAATTAACAAAAGAGTTTAGTAACTCATAGTATTTAGATATAAACCTAATATAGAAAAATCAACTTTTTTTTAACACTAGTGAGACATTTTAATGCATAAAAGCTCATTTAGGTAAGCAACAGAAATTCTTAGGTGACATTATTAAGAAATGTGCAAAATTTCTACAAAGAAAATTGTAAAACTGAACTGAGAGACTGAAAAGAAAGTCTTAAACAAGTGAAGAAACACATAATATTCCTTGGGACGTCCCTGGAGTTCCAGTGGTTAAGACTCCATGGCAAGGGGTGTGGGTTCCATCCCTGGACAGTAAGCTAAGATCCCACATACCATGTAGCACAGTCAAAAAAACATTTTTTTTTCCAGCTAAAAACAGAACACAACAGAACTGGAAAGAGCTCTATTACTTTTACCTATAGCTTTAATAATTAAAAGGGTGTGGACCTGACATGAGATCAGATAGCCTAGAAACAAATTTGGCATCCATATCACATGGCCCCCAGAGAACCACAAGTCAGTAGCTCAGGAAGCATTATTCACTCAGGCAGTGATTCTGGGACAGCTGTCTACGTCAGGGTGGTGGTAGGGTAGAGGGATTATTTAGAGTCTCCTTTAATACTGTGCCCTAAAATGGATTCCAGATGGAGAAAAGAGGTAAATGTTCAAGAAAAAAGAAAAAAAAAGACAAACCATAAAGACCTGAAGAAAATTATCGAATTTCTGGATGGAGAAGGGTATTCTACCTTAAGACAAAAGGAATGCATCAAAAGTCAAAATATTATAAACACACTTAGAAGGGAATAGATACACCAGGAAAAATAGCTGCAATAAATGTGACAAAAGGTAACGGTCTGATGACCTTCTGCAGCCCTATGGACCACAGCCCACTAGGCTCCTCTGTCCATGGGATTTTCCAGACAAGAATTAAGACAAAAGGAATGCATCAAAAGTCAAAATATTATAAACACACTTAGAAGGGAATAGATACACCAGGAAAAATAGCTGCAATAAATGTGACAAAAGGTAACGGTCTGATGACCTTCTGCAGCCCTATGGACCACAGCCCACTAGGCTCCTCTGTCCATGGGATTTTCCAGACAAGAGTGCTGGAGTGGGTTGCCATGCCCTCTTCAGTATACAAATAGCTTGCTCAAACTGGTACTAAATTCCTCATGGACAAATGAGCAAAGGGCATTAAAAGATAATTCATATGTGAAAACATAAATTGCTGATAAATATATAAAAACAAATCTCAGTGGCTATTAAGTGAAAATATCAATTTTCCCCTTACTATGTTAGCAAAGCTTAAACCCAGTAATTGTCAATGCTGGTAAAGATGAACTGAGACAGGCACTCTCATAATATGGGCCGTATAAATGAGTATCAATTTCCTGAAAAAATTCTTAAAACAAGTCATTAAAGTGTTCTTATTGTTTAATCCAGTAATTACACTTCTGGATAATTATCATAAGGAAATAATTTAAAATTACAGGAAAAATAAGCTTAATACAAACGAAAATTCAACAACATAAGCATCCAACAATAGGGGAATGATTAAGTAAATGATGATTCATGTGCCCATTAAAATTACATGTATGAGAAGTTCATAACTTCTTGGGGACATGGCTGCATAATGCTAAGTGAGAAAAGCAAAAGCGTGCATATATTGTGTAATTTCATCCCTGAATAAAAAAAAATTTTTTTTAAGAAAAATGATGAGAAATATCCAAATGTTAATAGTAGCATTTCTCAGTAGTGGAATTATAGATGATGTTTAGCTTTTTACTTTTTATTTTCTGAATTTCCTTACTTTTCTGTGAAAATTTTAAGAAAAACACTTACTTATAAAAAGAAATGGGCAGATAGTGATTCTTTTCCTTGATTTTTTTGATTAAGACATCGAAACTCCTAGAGCGACCTGTCAGCTAGTGGCGATTCTCACTACAAGGACTGTGACCTTGCCCAGATGAGGCCACCAAAAGCCAGTGTATGTGTCTCTTCGGGAGCATATGTTGTAGGTTGCCAGCTTCTCTTGTGGAACAAGGAGTTCTTTTTTTGCCAGCCGAGACCAGCCATCCCCTAGGTCGCCAGCTCTGCCTTCAACCTCAGCCTTTTGCATCCAGAACCAGCAAGGGGCCTCAGCTTGGTGGCAGCCATTTCAAAGCCTGGTTATTTGGCTTCAGGTTCTCATCTGACTGGCAGGCTCCCTCCCAGCAACCCCTAGTGCCTTTCCCCAAACTTTAAGGCTACCATTTAAGCCTCGTTTCCTGCCTAAAACTATTTATTGACGTACTGCTATTTCCTGCACCGGCCACATCAATAAGCCCTGAAAGCCATTCAGTGTCTCAGCTTTCTCAAGGCATTCTGGGAAATTCTTCCACACTTTGGATAACCACATGAACTCTGGCATGATAGACTCCTGCGGTCAAGCCGAAAACAGCTGCATACAGGCAAAAGGGGAACCCTGCCCCTCCACCCGGCCCCAGCGGCTAGCAGCCGCCAACAGGGAGATGGTGCCCTGAGAGAAGGGAGGCATCAGGGCACAAGGATCTCAGTGTATTCTGAAGCTTCCTAAAGTAGATGGCTGCCCCACCAATCCCCGTAAGCGCACCATCATTTCCTACTCCTAAAACAAATGACCAAAGGAAATGTGCCCTCCACAGGCTACATCCCCAGTGACTCTGGTTAGTTCTGTGCCGGGGTAGCTGCTGCTGCCATGTCCCCAGTGCAGAGGAGAAAGTGCTCCTTTATTCACTGCTGGCAGGAAGTTTCTTTTTCCTTGAGAAGTCACGATGAAACGGGAGAGGGGTGGGTACTGGGGAGCTGCTGAAAGCCCACCAGCAATGAAGCTGATCCCAGCTCTTCCCCTAGGCCACTGTTTGGAGGGTTTTAAAAGAGCATTTGCCAGAATTCTTTATATCAGAAAGAGGAAAGTTGTTTTCAAATAAAAGGTGCTGTATTTTTTATTCGGCTCAACTTTTCCCTTCTTTCAAGTTTCTGCTCTCATGCTGGCTTCTGGGCAGGGTGCAGGGGTGTGTGAGTTGGGGGGTGCTCCCCTAACTGCCTCTCTAAGATAGCAGCCCCAGGGCTTATCCCCAGCCCTGGTCTATTTCCCTCCTAGCCCTTATCACCTCTGTCAGGTACTATATTCGTTGATATTCTGACCCCTCGCTAGAAAGAAAGTTTCATTGGGTCTGAAATCTTGTCTTATCCATCACCACGTCCCCTGGAATGGTATGTGGTTCAGAGCAGGTATTTGGTGAAAACCTGGGTAAAGATTCCACGTAAGTGATCAGACAGCTCTTCTTTAAAAGGCCAAATCTGTTCAGAGAGAACAAGCTGCTACCATTCTTTTTCTTAATTTAAGACCTGAGAGGACAGAGCCCAAATGCTGGCTGGATCCACCTTTTCTTTCATTTGTGGTTACTTCACTCCGCAGATGTGTTCTTCCCACCTGGTGTCCTTCCCACCTGCACTGTGCCAGCCCTGGTCCGCTCTGTCTCACAGTATTTGTTTCACTGTGGGTAACATTTTTCGGTCATAGGGTGAGGTTTCTTTGCTTATTTGGGGCTTTTTTTCCCCTCCCTTTTCAAGGTTGCGTCAATAAGCCCACGTCATTCTGCAGAGTCGCCCTTTGTGACAGGGTCATCGGTGGTTTCATCTGGTTCCTCCCCAGCCCTGGGCTACCCCGTCAGTCACCTGGCCCCTGAGAGCTGCTGGCTGCAGCCCTCAGACCCCTCCCGCTCCCGCTCCCCTCCACCTCCCTCCTCTGTCCCCTCTCTCAGCCCAGGGCCTGCTTGCCAGCCTCCAGTGGGTAGACACAAGGTCTGGTAGTTCCTGGGAAGTTCCTGACCCACCCGGTCATTATCATTTGGGGGGACCCCAGGGCAAGTTTCCACTTCACAGAAGGCGGTATGGTCCTTTCTTGGCACCTGGTCACCAGGGCAGAGGCAGGGGCATTCCCAGGCCCAGGGGTGGCCTGGAGGGGGAACTGGAAACACCAGAGCAGATCAAGCCCCCTAGTCCGAGAGAGAACCAGGAATGTGCCATGGCCCATCCCTGTTTTTGGAGACCTTTGGGCTCCATGAGATACCTCTGTTAAAAGACCTTATGAAAAAGGATTCAGGGGTGTGAAGACACTGCAAGCTGCTTCCTGTGACTCCGGGCCAAAAAGAACTGATCCGTGGGACAACAGGCCCCCCCTCTGTAAGGGAGAGTGGCTCCCGGCTGGGGCAGCGATGGGGCTAAGCTGGGGAGGAGGGTGGGCTGAGGCTGCGTGGGCCTCCTTCCAGCAGAGCACAGCGTCAGGAGTGGAGAAGGGAGAAGAACGGGCTGGCTGGCCAGCCCCCGTGTCTCAGAGAGTCCTCTCGGGGCCACAGGGTGGGAGGATCGCCCAGGTCTTAGCACCACTCTGACTGGGTCAGACAGACCTCTTTGGCTTCGAGGAGTGACATGTGCACAGTCAAGTGTTCAACAAGTGGCAGAGAGGCCTCCTGGTCATTTTGTCCTGAGTCACTCTGTTCACCAAAGCTGGCCCTGGACCTGGCCCCCCGCTCCTTCCGGCAGGCTCGGTGTGCAGCCCCAGCCAAGGTGTGGAGAGGCAGGCTGCGCTCACAGCTGGCCATCACTGCCCCATCGTCGCCACAGCTGCAGTCCCGGCTCAGTCCTGCTGGGCCCCGAGGCCCAACCCTGGCGGTTCAGGGGCACCCCTGCCTCTGGAACGGTGGGAACCTGACCTGCAGGTCACTCTGGCTTGGGCAATGGTCTGCGGCAGGCCTGTATCTTGTCTGGACGGAGAAGCACCCCAGAGGTCAGAGTGAGCACTGGGTTACTGCCTCCACCCTCAGACTGGTTGCATACCTTGGGTTCTGATGCCCACTGGACCCTGCCTTTGGGGGTGTCCTTACCTTTTCCACTGCAAGCTGGAGCTTTCCCTGAGTAGCCTTGACCTCCCCACCACGTGATACCGAAGCTCTGGTCACTTCACTGCTTCCCTCTGCTCTGCCCCCAGACACTGTCAGATGGCACTCCTGGCTGCAAGCAACAGAAACCCTCTCCAGCCAGCTTAAGCACACAGGGTCTGGGCTGGTTTATGTGGCAGGGGTGGAAGGGGGTCACCAGGAGCACAGATGGTCCACAGGGCTGACAGTGCCAGAGCTGGTCCTCTCAGCTCTTCCTTTCGCCTGGCCTGGCTTTGGGCACGTTGACCACTTTGTCTCCTGCCAGGCTCTCCCTTTGCAATGGCAAAGATGGCCGTCAGGAGCTCCCAGTCTCTATCATAATGGCCTGGGAGTCGAGGGAGGACAGACCTCTTCCGATCTGTGCATCCAACCCACAAATCTCAGGGAAGGATTCTGCCTGGTCATGCTCATCAGATGACCATCAGTTTCTTTCAGTTCAGTTCAGTCGCTCAGTCGTGTCCATCTCTTTGTGACCCCATGGACCGCAGCACGCCAGACCTCCCTGTCTATCACCAGCTCCCAGAGTTTCCTCAAACCCATGTCCATTAAGTCGGTGATGCCATCCAACCATCTCATCCTCTGTTGTCCCCTTCCCGCCCACCTTCAATCTTTCCTAGCATCAGGGTCTTTTCCAAAGAGTCAGCTCTTCGCATTAGGTGGCCAAAGTATTGGAGTTTCAGCTTCAGCATCAGTCCTTCCAATGAATATTCAGGACTGATTTCCTTTAAGATGGACTGGTTGGATGACCACCCCTCAGGCCAATCACTGTGGGCATGAGGACAGGGTTCCCTGATTTGACATTCTCAAGTCAGATGACCAATTNTTTCAGCTTCAGCATCAGTCCTTCCAATGAATATTCAGGACTGATTTCCTTTAAGATGGACTGGTTGGATGACCACCCCTCAGGCCAATCACTGTGGGCATGAGGACAGGGTTCCCTGATTTGACATTCTCAAGTCAGATGACCAATTCTGTGACTGGGCAAGGTGCGGCCCTGTGACAGATTCCCCAGACCACAGACCGAGACAACAGCTGCCCACTGCAAACACAGACCCCTGGCTTGGAATCATCAGCATGGTTTTAGCAAGTGACTGAAACTCTCCTGAACGTCATGTCGAATTGCCTGCGTACTGGTGGTGACTGCTCCCCTCTGAGTCCCACCCAAAAGAATAGAGAGTGACGTTATTGGGATAACCTTGAATTTGCTCTAATACACAGACATGCACATCATTATTGATAAACAGAGCACAGGAGACATTCTCTGTGACTGATGGACACCAAGGCTGAGAGTGTGTTCTCCCTGTCACTTGGCTCCAGGAAGACACTGCAGCTGGGAACTGCCATCCACCACTTCCAGTCTAATCGAGAATATTCTTGAGACATTTTCCAAGCTTCCCAGGGTGTAAGCAAAATCTGGGTTGGCAAAATCAGGTCAGGTAGGCTCAGCTGTGCTGATCCGCAGGAGGTGGGGGTGGGGTGGTGGCGCTGGGGTGCAGCGGAGAGAAGCTGAGAAAGCTGGGCTGATTCAGTGGGAATTCTGTCTCGCACTTACGCAGGCATGAAGCCTCATTCTCAGGCAAGGGGGAGCCTGCACCTGCTGTGGCTATGGCCTTGAAAAGCCCTCGGAAGAGACTGGAAGGAAAACTCTTGAGCAGGAAGAGAGGGCTGACTGCCTGACAGGACTACTGGTGGGTGAGCAGGAATTCCTGCAGGCAGAGTGTCATGGGATTCCTTCAGCCTCAGGAAGACACCTCCAGGTACCCCTTCCCAAGTATGGGTGAAGAGTGAAAGTATCAGTTGCAAAGTCGTGTCCAACCCCGTTGACTTTAGCCCTCCAAGTCTATGGAATTCTCCAGGCAGCGAGACTGGAGTGGGTTGCCAGGCCCTCCTCCAGGGAATCTTCCCAACCCAGAGACTGAACCCGGGTCTCCTGCACTGCAGGCAGATTCTTGACCTTTTGAGCCAACAAGGAAGCCCCCCCAAGTACGGGTGAGTCAGAGCATTTATGTCCACAGACGGAGAGCAGCCCTCGGTAACCCTGGACTCAGCAGAGTGCGTGCTGGCGCCCTGACCTCATCCGTGGCCAGCCCGATTTCGGTGTGATGGTACCACCATACCTTTACTTAACCATCTTCTTCCCCCAAGCACTTTCCCCAAACAGTGGCAGCCCTGCTACACACAGCATCTCATGCTGGAGGAAGAGGTCCTGGGATCGGATCATCCTTCCGAGGCTGGCAGACCTGGACCCCATGTCTCTAATTCTACAACTACTGTTCTCTCTCTCCCAGAGCTATCTTATGTGAAAAGGCCCACTTGTATACAGGACAGCTGCCTGCCTCCGTCCTGCCTTTCCCTGCAGGTCCCCTGGATGACAGGGCCCAGCTGTCCCCTCCGCAGGACCGGGACTCCTCCCCACCTGCCCAGAGAGTGGCCATGGGCTTGGAGGCAGGTATCTATCAGGCTCTGGCCCTGTAGGTCTCGTCCGTTAGGCAGAAGTCTGTGGGGACAGGCGTAAGTGTGCTCACCATGGTCTCAGTTCGAGGGGGCAAACCCATGGCAACATCAAAGGGCAACAAGTCTGGTTTGGATGGGGCATCAGGAGACTATTCTGCAAATCTATGAAAAATCTGCCTCGGGGTCCACAGCTGTAAAATGGAAAGAAACTATTTGAACTGCTTGGTGGGTCAGTGGGGTGCTGGGGTGATGAGACGGATGTGAAAACCCGGGGGAAGAGCCAAGATCCCCCTAAACAGAAAAGGGGCAGTGCCCCCGTCTGCAGTTTGAGAAACGGCACGCAGAGGACAAGTGTCTCGTCTGGGGTTTCCTATGGGAGGAAGGTGGGAACTGAGGTCAGAGCCCAGCTTAGCCAGCTTTCTGGAGATTCCTGGAGCCTGGTCCCAGAGTTTCTGCCCGGACCAGATTCTCCCAAGGGGGTCAGGCCACCTCCTCCAGGCAGAAATGCAATCCGGGATCCCACTGTTCAGTTTCAGGCCCACAGGCCATGCTCTGGAAGCAATTGGAAACCGAAGGCTTGTGAAATCCTACTTTCATCGAGCAGCCACATTACTTCTGAAACCGTCTGGAAGGCTAGCGATAAAAATAGATGATTACACAGGCATTATTAAACTATTTATAGAATTTGAGAAAAACCCCTTGAAATGCTCACGAAAAGATCTGGCCTATAATGGGGATTCCAGAATGACTCAGCCCAAAGCCCAAATCCACCAGCGACTTTGAACTTTGTCACAATGAAGACTTCAAAAGTCACATTAACGTTTATGGGGCATTATCCCTCAGGGAAGCTGTAATGGGGTGCACACATATTTTATCAAGCTGTATCCCCAAATGTTTACCAGACGACGTCAAGCAACAGCCAGGGGTGGGGCGTGCGGGGGCAGGTGGGGCGGGGGAGAAGGCCACGAGGTCCCATGGGCTCGGGGAAGGTCAAAACTTGCACCTGGGAAATGGGAATCCCGGCTCCCGCCCCATCTCTGGAGACGGTATGGGGATATGGATGTGCAAGCGATGGCCATGCCTGTCATTTTCTGCAAAGATGTGGATGGGAGCTGTTTACGTCATGCTCCGACCCGTGGGCCCCACTATTGCAACATGCCCTTCCCTCTGGTCCTAACCATCTGGATGCCTGCTCTGCCCAGCGCTGCAGGGGTCAGGGTGGCCCTGAAGGAAACACTCAGGGCCTCTCAATGAGCCTCGAGCTCCAGGCCGCAGACCAGATGGACCCTCATGTTGTTCCAAGGGGCCTGGGGCCAACTGTGGGGATGGGTGACTGGCGGTGGGGTGGGCAGGTTCCATGTGCCTCAGTTTCAGGCAGAACCCCCTCTGCTTTGTCTGTTTCATATGGTGGAGGATATGCCCGAAATCGAGTTTGGAAAAAGTAACTTTGCTGCTAAAAATGTTCAAAAACCACTGGAGTATTGAGAGTATGCACAATGGGCTCAAAAGCCAGACAGCCCTGGGTGATAAGACTCCCACCCAGCCTTTGGATCTGGGCAAGCCCCAAGACCTCCCACAGTCTCCCATCCCCCACGTGGGAAAGGGTAACAGAGCTAGACAAAGGAGAATGAACAGTGCCTGGCCAGGAGCGACTCTGTGGGTGCTGGGCTTCTCCTCGTCTCCTTGGCCGTCCCCAGCCAGGGCCCAAGGACCTCCACGGCAGGTGTGACCTGTCTGACTTCCCAGCCCATGGTTACTCTTGTAGAGGGAAGCCTCTTGGGGGAAAAGGTAGATGCTAAGATGGGAAGCTCATCCTGTCCTCATTCATGTTTCCACTCATATTAACGATTCCTCATTTATGTGGATCCAACGTGACCCAAGACAGAAGAAGGAGCTTTGAGATCATAAAGGGTTACGTTATCCTTACTAAGAAAGGATCTAGTGGGAAGACCTGAAGACTGGGCATTTGGGGGCCATGTGACTTTCAGCAAGTTATTCACCCCACTGGGCCTCAGTTTGGTCATACACAAAATGAAGCTGGGTATACGTGTCCATCAAACCAAGAATGGTGGTGAAGATTAAATAAGGTAGTGGATAGAAAGTCACCCAGTAAGCAGAGAGTGCTCTACATGACTGAGTGCTTGGTCTTGATGGCTGGATCACCAAAGGTCCATCAGCCCCTACGGTCCATCTTGGTCCTGGCCTTGCACAAGGTAGATGGCTCAACAGACCCTTCCTGAATTGATTCATGTGATCAAGGGCTGCCAGCGGGTCACTTTTGCCATCTGTGGTCTTGCTGACCAGGTGTCTCCTGTCAAGCCACGTGTTGGGTGGTGGAGGGGGCGCCATCTGCGCTAGCAGGCTTGCCTAATCTCAGCACTCTGGACATTGTGGACTGGTTTATCCTTTTTGGCTGGGGGCTTTCTCGTGCATCATAGATTTCTATCCATTGAGGCATCACAGCCCCCAACCCCTCACTCGCAGTTGTTGAAACCAAAAATATCTTGACATTTTCAAGTGTCTGCTGGGGAAAAATCAGTCCCGGGGGGAACCACTGCCTAGTGCAATCCCTTGCACATGCCTGCTCCCTCCAGGGCAACTTGTTAGGATCCAGCAAGATGCAGAGTTCCTTGAATAACACTGGGCAACAACGTAGTGAGCGGCTCCATCTACTGTAAGGCCTCTGAGGGGGCACCCTTGCAACTGCCATTGGAAACCTCCAAGGGGCTGCGTGGGACGCACACCTGCACGCCAAGCAGCTACTTCACCGTGCTCAGAACAGCGCTCGAGTTAAGCAGACGCTATCACAGACGTATACAACCTGCCCCTGCAGACAGTGGCCATTTCCCCTCCTGTGGATTATAGATATGAATGATGGGTTAAAAAATAGCACAGGCCCTTACTGTGATGATTCAAAACCCCAAGAGGGTAAAAATAAAGCGTGGGCTCTGGCACTGACGGCTCTGTGCTTGGGTTGTGATGTCAGCTCCATGAGCAAATTATCTTTCATCAGTCGGACTGTATTTTTAAATGTGAACAGCTTAGCACACTTAACACTACTTATTTGGGGGTGCCTTGGACAACAGATAATTCAGCTGCGTTCACCAGATGACACTGACAAATACTTCCCACGCCTGCGTCCCCAGACAAAAATAACGCCAGCTTGCTCACAGGTCTGCAGAAAGGAAAGGGCAGGAAGCTGGAGGTACCAATCGTGTCTGGCACCTCCTTCCCCCCGCGCCGACCCCTGGCGGCTCTGGCGCAGCTGCACGCGGAGGAAGTGTTACCCAGGTGACATGCGATGTTCTGACTGCGTGAGAGGAATGGGGAGGGCCTGGCATGGTGTCCCTTCATGGGCCATCGGCTCTGCCCACGACAGAAGGCACACCTCCAAGGAGAATGCAGACAGTGCTGCGTGAGCCTGGGCGGCCACCTGGCCTTGCTGAGTCCCATCTGGAAAATGGGTTCACACAACATGCCCTACTCCCTGTCACAGAGACTGTGAGATCCAAATGCCTGAATGCTGTCCCACGGGGTAGAGGAGAGCTGCAGGCTTAGAAGCACGGGCCTCCGTGGAGTGAGCCCAAAGGCCCTGGTGCCTTAGAGAATGCCCTCCTGCAGCACGGTGCCCGAGGATGCTCAATCCACAACGCACCTTTAGGATAAGGCTCTGTTTTCCCAGCAACTCCCTAGTCAAACTGCAGAGTATAAAACATCCACCCAGGCACAGCTCAGCTGATCAGAAACTTGTCCTTCTATGGGAAAACCAAGACTTAAGACAGGTGCGGTCTGAAAGGAAGAAAATTAGGGATCGTTTAGAAGATGAGGGGGAGCGTCATGGGAAATCAACGACAGGGTGACTAACCACAGGAGGCCCTGGAGTTTATGGGGGACGTCGGCAAGGTCACTGGGGATTCCTGGGAAGGCTGTCGGTGCAGGCTGGCGATGTGGCGATACGGCCCCTTTTACTCTGGGCTGGGAACCTCTGATGCCAGCTGCCAGGGAAAAGGCTTCAACAGTATGAAGGATGGCCCTAAGGAAACTGCAGGGCTCCAACTCAGAATTCCCATTGCACAGGTAGCTTGAGAGGAATTACGAATATTCCAGAAGCCGTGAGTGTGTAAGAAAGGTGTATAAGATCTAATTCTAGGTCCTGCTGCCCAGTCAGTCTCAGGGTGGCTGTGGGGTGCACACGTCCAAGTGTACAGGGCAGGGTACAGGGCCTCACCCCAAGGTCAGACGGTTACTTGTTATAATAAAGTCCTCGACGATAAGCTGCTTTCTGCTCTAACCACCCCCTTTTCCTATGCATAGACCCTCACTGAGCCAAAGGCTATAAAAAAAAAGAAAAAAAAAAGCTGAGTGTGGAAATATGGAAATATGTGCCATTTTCAAAACTGGTCCCTCAGAGGGTGTTTCCTTCCCCTGCCCTAAGCCTGCTCTTCTAGCACCGCCCGCATGTGAAAGATGCCCCTGGCTTAGTACTGCGGATAACAAGGAGCTTGGTTTTCCCAAGGTATAGATGCTCAGTTAAGGTTCCTTCCTTTGGGGAGAAAAAAAAAAATCCCATCTTCCATGAACATTAAACTCTTACACAGAGAGAGGGTCTGAAATTCTTTCACACACAAACTTGAGTCATCAAGCAAGTGACAAAGAAGAAGGGGTACCTAGCCAGGTGCTGAACCGCATTTGGAGGATCCAGGGAAAGGCGATCTGGTCATACCCCCAGGCGAGTAAGCTCCGGGGGAATATTTGACCCATGTATTTGAAAGAGTTCAGAGAATACAAGCACCTCTTTACAAGCTGTTTTAAGAAACTCAGATAAAAACTAAGAAGATTTTTTTCCTCTCAACAATCATCTTCATTAAAAAGAAGGATGCACTACATTAAAAAGAAGGATGCAGTACAGACTTCTTTTAATCTGGACTGCCTTACCCCAAATGGCAGCCCACTCCAGTACTCTTGCCTGGAAAATCCCATGGACGGAGGAGCCTGGTGGGCTGCAGTCCATGAGGTCGCTAAGAGTCGGACACGACGGAGCGACTTCACTTTCACTTTTCACTTTCATGCATTGGAGAAGGAAATGGCAACCCACTCCAGTATTCTTGCCTGGAGAATCCTAGGGACAGGGGAGCCTGGTGGGCTGCCGTCTATGGGGTCGCACAGAGTTGGACACGACTGAAATGACTTAGCAGCAGCAGCAGCCTTAGCCCAATCCTGGCTGAATGAGCAGGCTTGCATCTGTGGAGGCCCATGAGACAGCCCATTTCTTACCAATTACAAGTTATCATAACCCCAGGGAGATGGAGACTTTGGAGAAATGAAGTTGGGGAAGAAGCTACAGCCCACGGGGACCCTGGCAGAGAATGGCAATTCCCCGGGCACCAAGGGCAGCAGATGGCCTCTCTAGCACCTCAGTCCTGGATGGACATGGCTTCCTTTCAGGCTGAGGATCTAAACATTAATAC
>SJYX01005862.1:72515-205561 GCA_006410675.1 Oreotragus oreotragus | reverse complement strand
CCCCCTCCTTCCATCCCTCCATCCACAGCTCTTTGCAGGCCTGCTCTCTGGCAGATACTGACTCTAACGCAGCACACACAGGGGGCCTGGGGGAAGGAACATCCCAAGCTGCATTCTGAGATCTGCTGAACAATCGGGAAAGCCTACAGAGTTCTGAAAAACTCCGGGTCTGACAGGCATCTCCAGAGGGCATCTGCTTCAATCCTACCTGCTTTCAATCATCCTAGGTGGTTTGTAAAGCTGCCCTATTTTTAAAGCTATTCCGGGAAGGATGTCCCCAGACCTCCCTTTGCTTCCAAGTTTTCTCTCTACACACTGCCTCCAGTCGTTGCCTACTGAAAAGGTCAGCTCCCTTGGCTTGGCCAGAGCCCCCATACCTGGGACCACCAGCTTACCCCACTCTGGGTCTCAGCTTCTCCTCTGACTTGGGGAGGCCTTCTGGGGAGCCTGTGTTTCTTGGGTGGGAGATTATCTAACGCCTCAGCTCTGGCTCTTCCTGTTTGCCCTGTATTTCCATCATCCTGTGCTGGAATGCTGGCTGAGTCCTTGCCCGACATGACGGTAGACCATTTACAAACTCACTCTTGGCCTGCAGTTTTGCGCCTGGCTGGGAGGAATGGATCTATGGAGGGAGCAGCAAAAATAAGAGCAGCATTGTCTATGCAACCCTGTGAGGAAGGAGAGGGGAGCAGGAGCCGAGGAGCCCTGTGGTATGCCTGCAGGGAGCTGCAAGTCACCCTTCGGGCCCCTAGTCGGCAGACCCAAAGGATCCGGAGTGGTACGGGTGGTGCTGGGGGCGAAATCTTCCATGAAGCAGGAGAGAAGGTTACGGGAGCAGAGGGGGCCGCCAGCTCCGTTTTGTTCCATTTCTGGAGTCCCGCTGCCAGTCCTGCGCAGGCGTGGGTGGCAGTGAGACCCTCTGAGGCTTCTTATCTGAAGGCTGGGCGGAGCCCCCACAGTCCCTGCGAGCTGGGCTCCAGCCCATCCTGAAATGAGGCCCTTCCTAAAAGCCCTTCCCCCTTTTCCTGGGGAAATGACTTGGCTGTAAGGGCACTCAAATCTAATCAAATTGGGGCAGGCTGACATTTTCAAACTAATCCATTATTCTCACTTGGGCATTTACATGGTGACCTCAACAAAGTATTTAGGAGTGATTTTTAGGGAAAACTAGATCAAATGAAAGAGGGACTTCAGCCAGGTGAATGATTAACAAGAGAAGCAGGAGGGAAGGCATATACAATAAGCGGCCCGCTGAGCCTCTGCCACGCCGCGCGCCGCCCTCCTCCAAGGTATTCTGTTTACTGAGAGATCGTCATGGAGGCAGGAAACATTTTGTCAGAAATACCAAGCACAAAATATAGTGGGCGCTAAATACTTCATCTTATTGGCACCACCGCAGAAGCTAGAGTTGTAAATGGTTGCGGGGAAAGGTCTGAGTTATATAAAGCGGCCGGAGCAAAGATAGCCCTAGGCGCCCATCCCGGGCTCCCTGTCAGTTTTCCGGAAGCTGAAATTTAAGCCTCACCAAAGCATGAAATGCTAAAATGACACTGTTTTCCCATGAAATGTCTAGAGGTTTAGAGGTGATGGGGCCGCAGCCTGCCCCTCCCTGTTCCTCCCTGGGAGAAGACTCCTCATTCACAAGCATAATTAATTGCCTCCCAGGGGCCCTGCCAGCCTGGAAGAGGACCCTGGGGAGAGGTGCTGGGGCCCAGCCTGCCTCTTCCAGTCGGCTGCCATGATACAGGGGCAGCTGGCCCACCAGTCATCGGCCACCCGTTCTTGACTCTGGATTACGGAAAACATGGGTTCTGCACTAAAGCGCGGGTAAGGCAATGGCACCCCACCCCAGTACTCTTGCCTGGAAAATCCAATGGACGGAGTAGCCTGGTGAGCTGCAGTCCATGGGGTCGCTAACAGTCGGACAGACTGAGCGACTTCACTGTCACTTTTCTCTTTCATGCATTGGAGAAGGAAATGGCAACCCACTCCAGTATTCTTGCCTGGAGAATCCCAGGGATGGGGGAGCCTGGTGGGCTGCCGTCTATGGGGTCACACAGAGTTGGACACGACTGAAGTGACTTAGCAGCAGCAGCAGCAGCGCTAAAGCAAGTGACTTTTTTCTCTCTTTTTTTAACCATTTATCCTCATTCCCTTAAGATTTCATCCAGTGTCATGGGGTCAAATGCCACAGAATGGCTCTCAGAAGCTTATTTCTATCCAGATCATGGTACCAAGGACTCCAAGTGCCTGCTCCCCATGACCGATTTTTACTATCCATTTTGAACATGCTGTGTCCAGTGAGCTCTTGGTCCTGCCGCCCCCGCCTCCCCCACAATGACTGCTCCCAGATGACTGTTCCCATCTCAGTGAGTGGCCACCGCCTCGGCCAGCTGTCCAGGCCCCACAGCCCCAAACCTTAGACCGTCCTTCATGCGAACATGTTCTCTTGCACCCAAATCCTTCAGCCACTTCTGTTAGCTCTTCTTTCAAATTTAATCCTGCCTCTGCCCTCCCTTCGGGCTTCCCAGGTAGCTCAGATGGTAAAGAACCTGCCTGCAATGCAGGAGACACGGGAGACGTGGGTTTGGTCCCTGGGTTGGGAAGATCCTCTGGAGAAGGATCTAGTATTCTCTAGTATTCTTGCCTGGAGAATTCCACCGACAGAGGAGCCTGGAGGAGCCACACGGTTGCAAAGAGTTGACCGTGACAACACTGATCTCTCAAATCAACTCCCACCACCCTTCACAGAGCCTCTTCCTACAGCCCTCAAGCTGCCCTCCCTGCACCTACCTCGCCCTTTCAGACCACCATCAACCCGGCAGCCTGAGCGGTCCCATTAAAACGTAAGCCAGACCTTGAGTTATCTGCTCAAACTCCTCTGAGGGGCCCCACATCTCTTAGAGTAGATGTGATGGCCTCACGACAGCCTGCGAGTCCCGCACGAGGCGGGCCCGGCCACGGCTCCCACCTGAGGTCCTCCCACAGTCTCCACCACCAGCTCCCGCACCCACCACGCTCCACCACTGACACTCCGGCCTCAGGGCCTTTGCATCGCTGTTTCCCTCCATGTAGGATGTTCCCTATCTGAAGCTCCAATAGTTTGACCACCTGATGCGAAGAGCCGACTCTTTGGAAAAGACCCTGATGCTGGGAAAGATTGAGGGTGGGAGAAGGGGACGACAGATGGTGAGATGGTTGGATGGCATCACTGATTCAATAGACATGAACTTGAGCAAACTCCAGGAGATGGTGAAGGACAGGGAAGCCTGGCAATGCTGCAGTCCATGGAGTCACAAAGAGTCAGACATGACTGAACAACAAGGATGCGCTCTTGGCCCTTCAGAGGTCACTCCTTCAGGTCTATCCAAAGGTCACCTCACTGAGCTGACCCACAAAGTGAGGCTAAGAACACCAGGCAGTAAAAGCCAAATGCCCAGGGAGGGCAAAGATCAGGCTCCAAGGAGAGAGGATTCCAGGAAATCTGGAAAAATTATGGAATACAAGGGATTCCCAGGTGCCACAGTGGTAAAGAATCCACCTGCTGATGCAGCAGATGTAGGACAGGAGGGTCCAGTCCTTCAGTTGGGAAGATCCCCTGGAGGAGGTAACAGCAACCTGCTCCAGTAATCTTGCTTCGGAAATCCCACCGACAGAGGAGCCTGGCAGGCTACAGTCCACGGGGTCGCAAAGAGCCGTGCGCTACTGAGTGTGCATGCGAGCACGCACGCACACCCGATGGAATAAAACAGGGTCAGCTGGACGGGAAGACGCGACAGAGAAGCCCAAGGAAAACAAAGCCAGAACAATAAAAGCTACAGTGGATTCAGTGACAGGCGGGGAGGATGGGGAGATGCTGGGACTGAAGTGCTGGGGCCTGGGTGAGCCACAGGCACATTCCTGTCTGTCACAGTTTGCTCTGCAGGAAAGGAGACACCCCCCACCCCCGCCCCAGGGCGGCGCTGGGCAGGGGGCAGTTTCCACCCAGGCAAGGGTTAGGCTGGGGAGGGAGCCTGACTCTGGGACCTGGCCACTCTCCTCTTTCCTCTGGGTCTCCAGTGACCCCGACTCTGGCCCCGCCAGTCTGTCTAGAACTTGTCTTTCTTCCTACAGAAGAAAACTAAACAAAGCTACGAAAACAGCTTGAAAGAGCACCGGCCTCAGAGCCAGATCCTAGACCTGGCTCTGCCTCCGGGTGTACGGCCTTGGGCATGTCCTCACCGGTCTCTGGCCTCAGCTTCCTCAGCGGTCCAGAGCGAGGTTCTCACAGTCTGGTCGGCCAGTGAGGCAGAAACCTGCAGAGCTACCTAAACACAGCCTGGGGTCCCCTGCTCTCTCCGCTTAAGCCATGGTGCAGGGTTGGTACAGGGCTTCCCTCCCTCCCCGGCTGCTCATGACCTCAGAGACTGAGATGTGCCATTCCTGGCAGGTCTGTTTCTGCAGCCAAGCCTCCCCTGGGCAGATGGTGTGTGCAGGTAGACAGGTGTGGGGCCACAGGGGAACAGAAATCGGGGACGCCCCAGGCCCTGCGGCAGGAGAAGGGACACGGGCGACCCCAGGAGGTGGCTGGCCCGCAGAGCCGCTGGGAGGACGTGGACCCCCGCACAGAGGCGGCCTGTGACGCGCCTTCTCTGACTTCCAGGGTGGTGACTGAGGCGCCCTTGGCTCCCACTGGGCGGGGTCTGGAGCGAGAACTTCAGAGCCAGAGCTGGCTGCATTCCTCTGAAATCGCGGGCCTCAGAGAAGCAGGCCTGCCGGTCACGTCCTCCCCTGCGTGTCTGCCTCTGGGCGAGACCTGGCCCCGAGCCCCTGGTGGCTGGGGCCACCCCTCTAGCTCCTGGCGCTTTCTTAGTCTTTCAGGAAACGTCTCCAAGCCTGGTGGGGTGCATGTATCCGGGGGGTGGGGAGGGGTGGCTGAGCTGGGCCTGGGCCAAAGGGCTCTGTGGGGTGTCCTGTTGGACTTGGCAGCCTGCCCCTTAGTGACTCAAGCCTGTGGGTCATCCCTTCCCCACAACACCCACCCTTGAACTCAGGGTTCCAGAAGGAGCCCTCTTCCCCTAAGGCCACAAACAACACCTTCGAAGTTCCTTGCCATGAGATCTTTGTTCACACTCCAGGCAGGCTTGAAACTTCCTCTATATTTAACCTCTGGCCAAATGACCCTGGGCAAGCTATTTCCCTACTCTGAGTCTTGAAAAAAAAAAAAAAAGAAGGGCTGGCCTCCCAGGCTTCAGGCCCTCAGCTGGCTCACCTCTTCCACAGGACCCATGAGACCTTTGGGGCAGGAACCCCCCTCATTCCATTTCTGTCCCCTCCTGGATGCTGAGGAGATAGCCCTGGGTGCTAAAGGACTTTCACAGATGCAAACTACACCCGGTTCTGCTTCGTCATTTCACAGCCTGTGGCCAACCCAGCTGAAGACCTTCTCACCCTCTGAATCCCTTGGAGTATTACTGAGTGTCTTAGTCCCAGGGCCCTCAACAGATACAGCCATGTGTCTCTGTGTCTTATTTTCCCCACCAGATGAAGAGTTCTCAGCTCAGTTCAGTTCAGTAGCTCAGTCGTGTCCAACTCTTTGCGACCCCACGGACTGCAGTGTGCCAGGCCTCCCTGTCCATCACCAACTCCCAGAGTTTACTCAAATTCATGTCCATTGGGTCAGTGATGCCATCCAACCATTTCATCCTCTGTAGTCCCCTTTCCCTCCCACCTTCAATCTTTCCCAGCATCAGGGTCTTTTCAAATGAGTCAGTTCTTCACATCAGGTGGCCAAAGTACTGGAGTTTCAGCTTCAGCATCAGTCCTTCCAGTGAATATTCAGGACTGATTTCCTTTAGGATGGACTGGTTGGCTCTCCTTGCTGTCCAAGGGACTCTCAAGAGTCTTCTCCAGCACCACAGTTCAAAAGCATCAATCCTTTGACACTCAGCTTTCTTCATAGTCCAACTCTCACCTCCATACATGACCACTGGAAAAACCACAGCTTTGACCAGATGGAGCTTTGACAGCAAAGTAATATCTTTGCCTTTTAATAAGCTGTCTAGGTTGGTCATAACTTGAGACTCCTAACTTTAGTTAGAACATAGGAGTTCTAACTCAACCCAAACAACAAGACTGATCTTAGTGTTCTGCTGGTAGAATGTACTTAATCAAGAGATTGCATTTAAACAACAGCCCCATGGCAGCAGCACTGTAATTATCCACATTTAACAGAAGAGAAACCTAGGCCACAGGGAAACTAAAAGCGTCCCGCCCAGTTCGCGAGCTTATAGAGGCAAAGCTGACCCTGGAAGCCCAAGGCTCAGGCTCCAGCATCTGCACTCAAACACTGCCCTATAGTCTAGCAGGCCTCTCACTAAAACGTCTAGTCTTTCCAACAGAGCTTTAAGCTTCTTGACAGCAAAATTCAATCCTTGATTTATGCTTGCAATGTTGTCCGTCCTTTGCAAGACTTCTTTGGATGTTTCAGGTTCTTCGTGATTCCAGATACATTTTAGAATCAGTGAGTCGGTTTCTACTAAAAAGTCTGCTGGGATTTTGATTGGGACTGTGTTGAATTTATAGATCAGTTCTGGAAGAACTGATATTTTAACAATACTGAGTCTTCTAATCCATGAATATGGTATGTCCCTGATTTATACTTGATTGTCTCTGCAGTGCTTCACACGGCGTTAGACCCATGGTATCAGTGCACACGAGATAAACTGATAGAAACACAGATTCATTTTACTATTACTCCTGAAACGAAGCAGGATGCCATGGGACTTCTGGGCATGGAAGCCTTTCTGTGTCTCCCATTTCTTGTGTGTCGGACACAGGCTTCACAGCCTCCAGGACCTTCCCTGAGTTGCAAAGGGCAAGTTCAAACAGTTGCTAATCAGGAAAGGGAGGGGACGCAAAGACAAGAGCAGAGCAGTCAAGAAAGAATAGTGCCGCCTTCAGGCAGAGCCCTGGTTCCACCTCGAGCGATACACAGAGCAACAGCACAGCGCTCTTCTGCAGAACTGAAACGCCCAACAAATGGAAGAAGAAATACGCTTGCTGAAGTGTCCTTCATTTCAGAGAGGTCACAGTTTGGTAACCTTGAGAACCAGAGAAGCTCATCTGGAGACCACCTGAGGCCAGATTAAAAGAATGCAGGCCCTGTACACACCCTGACCCTTATCAGCAACCCTGCTCTTAAACCACTGCTACAAAACTCCTCACCAAATCCCCCCTCCCCCCAAGCTTGGGACATACATTTTTTGAGGGCACAAACCTGCTGTGTCCCCCCTTTGCCTGCAAAGCAATAAAACTAGTGTTTTCAACTTTTACCCCAAACTTTATAGTCTATGAGACTCCACTTGGCACCAGTGAACAGAGGCTGAGTTCTTGGCATTACCCCAAGCAAAGTCCAGATGACTGTTGCCATTGTTGTGAGCAGATACTGAGGGCCAGCCCTTTACAGATTCTGCCTCATTTAATCTCCTCAGTGACCCTTTGCCTGCAAAGCAATAAAACTAGTGTTTTCAACTTTTACCCCAAACTTTATAGTCTATGAGACTCCACTTGGCACCAGTGAACAGAGGCTGAGTTCTTGGCATTACCCCAAGCAAAGTCCAGATGACTGTTGCCATTGTTGTGAGCAGATACTGAGGGCCAGCCCTTTACAGATTCTGCCTCATTTAATCTCCTCAGTGGTCCTATGGAGTATTATTATCATCCCCACTTTACTAGCAAGGAAATCAAGGCTTAAAAAAATTCAGAAAACTCATCCAGCATCACACAACCAGTAAAGGACTGAGTTGGGATTTGAAACTGGGCCCACTGGACTCCCTACTCCACACTATCACCTACCACATTACAGGAAAAAAGAAACCGGTGAATATATCCCCAAATCCAAATAAAATGATCTGGGGCTCGGGCTTCCCTACTGGTTCAGCACTCCCTGCTAAGCAGAAGGGTGCAGAAGTAACGGAAGGAAGGTTCAGAGGACTCTGCTGAGGAAGTGAGGGTAGCAGGGAAGAACAGTTCTGACTCTGTGAAGGATCTGTTTTGTTTTTCTTTTACTTTAACCTTTGATTTTCATCACTTTTGTTATTATAATCATACATCTGCTTGAAGAGAGGAACACATCTCCTCCCTAACCACCTGCCTCAGGGATCCCTGCCCCTCTGCCTGAAGAGATCAACACATCCCCTCCCTGAGATTGGTCATTCCAGGAGATATTTGCAAGGTAAAGGTTTTTAACTTCCTCAACTCCTCCCCATCTCCATCTGTAAGAAAGCGTGACATCCAGATCCCAACGTGACGGTTACTTTGTGACATTAGTCTGCCGTCTTTTCCATCAGCCCAGCTTTCCAAATAAAGGCATACTGCTTGCCTCAGTACCTCATCTCTCTCGGTTAACTGGCCTGTCATACAGCGAGCAGACCGAGCTTGGACTCAGTAACAGGAGGATGAGGGTCTGCAGCCCAGAAATACCCCATCACCCATCCCAGTAACCACACATCCATTCTCTGTCATGCTCAGCAGAGCCCGCGTCCTCCTCAGTCTGGCCAGGGTCTCCCAGGCCGAGGGCCCTACTGTAAGAGCGTGGGCAAGGGGCTTTTTTGGCAGCACTATCCAGGCTCCTTCATGGCCCATCCTAAACTCATCACACCTGTATTTATCATCTGTGTCTACTTTGGACCGGTACCTCCTGGGAAATGATGGTTTCACCCCCAATCCTGTCCAACAGAGCAAGTGCTTCCTTCTAACTCTCCTATAAGTGACCTGTCCAAGGGTGACCCCAGCCTCTCACTTTTCTAGGATTTATGGTGATGGTAAAGTAATGCTCAAAATTCTCCAAGCCAGGCTTCAGCAATATGTGAACCGTGAACTCCCTGATGTTCAAGCTGGTTTTAGAACAGGCAGAGGAACCAGAGATCAAATTGCCAACATCTGCTGGATCATGGAAAAAGCAAGAGAGTTCCAGAAAAACATCTATTTCTGCTTTCTTGACTATGCCAAAGCCTTTGACTGTGTGGATCACAATAAACTGTGGAAAATTCTGAAAGAGATGGGAATACCAGACCACCTAACCTGCCTCTTGAGAAATCTGTATGCAGGTCAGGAAGCAACAGTTAGAACTGGACATGGAACAACAGACTGGTTCCAAATAGGAAAAGGAGTACGTCAAGGCTGTATATTGTCTCCCTGCTTATTTAACTTATATGCAGAGTACATCATGAGAAACGCTGGACTGGAAGAAACACAAGCTGGAATCAAGATTGCCGGGAGAAATATCAATAACCTCAGATATGCTGATGACACCACCCTTATGGCAGAAAGTGAGGAGGAGCTAAAAAGCCTCTTGATGAAAGTGAAGGAGGAGAGTGAAAAAGTTGGCTTAAAGCTCAACATTCAGAAAACGAAGATCATGGCATCCGGTCCCATCACTTCATGGGAAATAGATGGGGAAACAGTGGAAACAGTGTCAGACTTTATTTTTTGGGGCTCCAAAATCACTGCAGATGATGACTGCAGCCATGAAATTAGAAGACGCTTACTCCTTGGAAGAAAAGTTTTGACCAACCTAGATAGTATATTCAAAAGCAGAGACATTACTTTGCCCACTAAGGTCCACCTAGTCAAGGCTGTGGTTTTTCCTGTGGTCATGTATGGATGTGAAAGTTGGACTGTGAAGAAGGCTGAGCGCCGAAGAATTGCTGCTTTTGAACTGTGGTGTTGGAGAAGACTCTTGAGAGTCCCTTGGACTGCAAGGAGATCCAGCCAGTCCATTCTGAAGGAGATCAAACCTGGGATTTCTTTGGATGAAATGATGCTAAAGCTGAAACTCCAGTACTTTGGCCACCTCATGCGAAGAGTTGACTCATTGGAAAAGACTGATGCTGGGAGGGATTGGGGGCAGGAGGAGAAGGGGATGACCGACGATGAGATGGCTGGATGGCATCATGGACTCGATGGACTTGAGTCTGAGTGAACTCCGAGAGATGGTGATGGATAGGGAGGCCTGGCGTGCTGCGATTCATTGAGTTGCAAAGAGTCGGACACGACTGAGTGACTGAAATGAACTGAATTGAACTGAACTAAGATGCAAATATTTGCAGGAATGATATTCATACTTTTGAATGTCTTTTTTGTTTTGTCTGTCTGTTTATTTTTTGGCCCTGTCACATGACATATGGAATCTTGGTTCCCAACCAGGGATCAGACCCGTGCCCCATTAAGGTGAAGCACAATTAACCACTGGACTGCCTGGGAAGTTCAGGAATGACAGTCAATGACATTTATAGAAAGATTTTCTAAGAAATGGAGAAGGAAGCTTCCAATACTTACAATAATGATGTCACAAAAAGTCAGACATGACTAAGCATGCATGTATATGCGTACAATGATTATTTATAGAGTAATATACAAAATCACTGCAGATGGTGACTGCAGCCATGAAATTAAAAGACGCTTACTCCTTGGAAGAAAAGTTATGACCAACCTAGATAGTATATTCAAAGGCAGAGACATTACTTTGCCCACTAAGGTCTGCCTAGTCAAGGCTATGGTTTTTCCTGTGGTCATGTATGGATGTGAAAGTTGGACTGTGAAGNTGTCAGACTTTATTTTTTTGGGCTCCAAAATCACTGCAGATGGTGACTGCAGCCATGAAATTAAAAGACGCTTACTCCTTGGAAGAAAAGTTATGACCAACCTAGATAGTATATTCAAAAGCAGAGACATTACTTTGCCGACTAAGGTCTGCCTAGTCAAGGCTATGGTTTTTCCTGTGGTCATGTATGGATGTGAAAGTTGGACTGTGAAGAAAGCTGAGCACTGAAGAATCGATGCTTTTGAACTGTGGTGTTGGAGAAGAGTCTTGAGAGTCCCTTGGACTGCAAGGAGATCCAACCAGTCCATTCTGAAGGAGATCAACCCTGGGATTTCTTTGGAAAGAATGATGCTAAAGCTGAAACTCCAGTACTTTGGCCACCTCATGCGAAGGGTTGTCTCATTGGAAAAGACTCTGATGCTGGGAGGGATTGGGGGCGGGAGGAGAAGGGGACGACCGAGGATGAGATGGCTGGATGGCATCATGGACTCGATGGATGTGAGTCTGAGTGAACTCCGGGAGATGGTGATGGACAGGGAGGCCTGGCGTGCTGCGATTCATGGGGTCGCAAAGAGTCGGACACGACTGAGCGACTGAACTGAACTGAACTGAACTGATGGTGATGGTGATGAGAGTTATATTCTCTCCCTATTGCAGTCATATCTCTGCCGCTCCCAGACTCGGGCGTCTTATTTACAAAGGCTACCTCTGTACTTTCTGGCTATTCCTGATGCTCCCCTGACCTCCTCCAGCTCCATGAATCTTTCCTGGGAATGCAGCCACCAAAGGGCAGGTGCACAGGCAGGCAGGTGAAAGTGCTGCACGTGTGGTCTTGAGATGCTCAGAAAATGGGAGACACAGGGTCCCAGGACTCACCCCTGGCACTGACACTGATTCACAGGCAAGGACACTGAGGCCAGGGAGAGAGGGAAGCTCACTCAGAGTCCTCTTAAGAGAATGGGGGCACAGCAGGACCTAGTACTCAGCATCCTGCGTCCTGGCTGAAGCTTTGCTATCTGTCCCTCCTCAGAGCACAGAAATATGCTTTATACATGAGGTCCTCAGAGTGAGGCTCTGTCCCCAATGCCACGGTGCCCTGGGTAGGTCCCAAACCTTTCTGACCTCACACCTGGGCAGAGACAAAAACTAAAAACTCAGGTTTCTCCTGAGTAAAGGTCAGAAGGTCAGCCATCCAAACGTCCCCTGTGGGAGTTATCACTTGAAGATTTTGCAAAGGGGGAGCTCCCAGCTTAAGGTCAAAAGAGCTGCTTTCCCAGAGCAGCATGACTTGGGCAAAACTGTCTGTCTCCATCCTCACCTCCTACAGAGATCCTCCCCTTCAGGAGAGGTGATCAAGATAGATATTCTTATGCATGGCAGGCCTCCCAGCCCTCAGCTCTCCTAGTCTTTCTGCTTTGGCAATGCCCTCCAGGGCACAGGAAAGTGTGTGGGGAGTGGGAAACAATGGAGGGAGTCGGCATGGGGACAGAGGAAATATCATTTATAGCAGGAGTCCTTCATCTAAACTACAAACTCTCCTTTGGAAGAAAAGCAGACAGCCAGTGTGCAGCCAGACGGATGCTGCCTGGGAGATGGAATGCGTAACGTGGCAACAAAGACACACACACAAGGATGAACACAGACACACGCATGTGCATGCACACACGCACACATAACACCCTGCCCCTTCTTCCTTCCCAGGAGGGTGAGAACTCCTCCTGGTTTGGGGGGCAGCTATGTTTAAGGCCCCCTGAGTGGAGGAAGCTAAGGGCTGGGATGAGGTTGCATAGCCCTGAGTAGAAAACTACCCGGGAGATAGGTAATTACTTGGGAAAACCCCCACAGTTTTGCTTTTCTGAGCGACAGGGGCCCCTTCCTTCCTCCCTTCCTTCCAACACTTAAGATGTGAACCAATGTGGCCACAGTCCATGCCGGCAGGACTCACAAACAGTAAGGGTCCCCTCCTCTGCCCACCCCTCACAAACAGTAAGGACCAGGGTGGTCTCAAGCATCTGTGTCCTGCTGGCGCCCCCCACAGCTGCTCCCAGAGAGTCAGTGAAGGGCTCTGCTGTTCTCCTGACCCCAGCCCCTCCTCTGCCTCCATGGTCTGGAGGCCCTCAAACAATATCCCATCCCCAGGGCCCTTTCCAGGCTGCTGGCTGAACCAGCATGATGGACGGCCTATGGTCCCCAGCAGGACGCAGACTGAGTGACAGGGTGAGAGAAAGGAGATTGACTGCAGTGCAGGGAGGAAAGGGACGCTAGTCCATCTCGTCCAGCCCATGCCCCCAAGCAGGCTTCTCTAGAGTCAGTGGTTGCGGGGTGGAAGTGGCAATGATCATGGGGTGGATGGGGGAGAAGGCCCCTTGGGCTGGGCTGGGAAGAGGCTGAGGAGGGAAGAGTGGGGCTGGACCCTTCCTCTCCCTTTAGAGTTCCAGTCTTGACTCTCTGCCCCGAGTTCTGATCTTCTAGCTAACAGTAGGTAAGGTCAAAGGAGAAACACCAAGGCTGGCCCACGTCTCTCTCTAGTTTCTGCTCGGCACTGGAAAACTGCATAATGACAGCAGCAATCCTTAGGGCATCTGGGATTTGTTGAGTGTTTACTATGTGCCTGCCAGGCATCGCTTTAAAATCCTTACATGCAGTGTCTCACTTCATTCTCGTAATAACTCTACCAGCGTCCCCATTATGCAGATGAGGAAACAAAGACAGAACGATCAGGTCCCCGGGATGAAGTCACCTGCCCTGTGAGCACTGGAGATGGGGTTTAAACTGAGGCAGGAATGGAGCTCCCGAGTCCAGCCATGCTCTTACGATGCTCACTGCTCAGCCTGGGGCCCCCTATAGAAACCTGCTCACTGATGCTTAGGTTCAAGCAGAGCCAGATGCCCTCCATTCCCCAGGGCTGGGGGTCAATTCTGCCCTGTGAGGGGAGCTGTAGAGACCTTAGGCTTGCAGCCCCCTCCCGAACACCAGAAACTCCTCTTCTCTCCAGGCTACAAAAACTTGCTCACTTGACCCCCTCGTTCGCTCCCCGTCCCTCCCTCACGCTGCATGATGTCTGCGCAGGTATATCCAGTCTTTGAGAGAGAGCCTCAAAGATGGTGAATAAGCTCTCTAAACTCTCTGAGCCTCAGCGTCTTCATTCATAAAACCTGGCAGAGTTGTTCTGAAGACACTCTTAACCTACAGCTCCTAACTGTAATACTTGGGGCTTTGGTTCTGTGAAATTGAGCATTTCCTGCTACATCAGTAAACAAGGATGTCATCATCAACAGTGATTGCAGCCTTCCAATGTGAGCCAGTGAGCCTGAGGGGAATTCAGGAAGGAGAATACTTTCCATCTAGTCGTTATCAGACTGCAGCCACTCCCTATGGTGAACCCCGAGGCATTCAGGATGTGAAAACCAGATACTGCCCCCAGATAGCCAAGGTGCATATCACAGGAATGACTTCAGTGAGTCCAGACTCTTACATCTTCTCATACACAGAAAAACATTAAATTCTTTAACTTGGGTTACCTGGTTTCCTTTAATTAACAGTAAACTTTGGATGTTGGGACTGCTTGAGCTGCTGCTGCAAAGCTTCTATGTAACCTGGCTCCCCTCCTCACCTCCTCAGAGCAGTCCTCTCAGGATTACTTGAGATACTGTCTCCTGGGCTAAGTCCTGAAACTTCCCAACACATAAAACATAACTCTCAACTTTTAGGTTGCGAATAGATTTAAAGTTAGCAGTTTCCAACTTTGATTGTATGGTGGACTCATCTGGGAAAATCTGAACAGGGCTGGTGCCCAAGCCCCAGGCCCCACGCCCCAGAGATGGTGATTCAGCTGGTCTGGGGTCTAGCCCGGGTCCCAGTATACCCAGAGTTCCCGGGTGCAGCCAAAGTACAGTGTGCAAACTCAGTAAAGGGCAGCTGTTGCTGTTGCCGAGGTCATAGCTCGTCCATGGCAAAGCCAATGAACCACAGCCTGGTTCTGAGTCCCAGGCAGTCTCTTCAGTATCCTCCCAGTCCCCTCACTGCCCCTTTACTGGGTTTGGTCTCTGGGGATCCCGGCTTTTGAAAGCCTTTCACTCTCTCCAGTGGCCTGATGATTGGGCCAGGCTCCTTGTCTACTTCAGATCGAGAACTATATGCAGGGGGGTGGGTTTCTGCAGGTGATGGGTGTGTGCATAGGGGGAAATTCTCCCCCAGCCTGGAGGTCCCAGGAGCCTTCTTGGGAGTAAAGACAGCAGCAGAGGGGCCTCAGGACACATCAAGACCACCTTAGGGTGCTTCATGAAAGGGCACCCCGAGTCAGCTTTTTGCAGATGACTTTTCCTAACTTTGCAGTTACTTAAAGCAGCCATCGGGATTCCTAGGTGGTTTAGTGGTAAAGAAGCTGCCTGCCAATGCAGGAGACACAAGAGACTCGATCCCTGGATCGGGAAGATCCGTGGTGTAGGAAATGGCAACCCACTCCAGTGTTCCTGCCTGGAGAATCCCATGGACAGAGGAGCCTGGCAGGCTATCCAGCCCATGGGTCGCAAAGAGTAGGACACGACTGAGTGACTAACACACGCACACACTTCATCTGGAAGCCCCCACCCTGCCACTGGGCATCCCCTCTCCTGAGCACCAGTCTCCAGCATCCGCCATGTGAGCGCTTCCTTCTCCAGCTGTTCAGCTGGCCAGCGCCGGCCTCTGGGACAGCACTCAGAACCGCGGTTGGCAGTTCCTGGTTCATCTGCGCGCACAGCCCGTTGGATTGTGAGGAACCCAGTGGCGGCAGAGGGTCTCTTCCGTTTTCCTGCTAGCACACTGCTGGGACGCAGCAGGTGCTCAGATAACACATGACCTTTTCCTCTGTGTGGAAAAGGTCACAGATCAGTCCACACGGAGTGACGTTAAGACGCACAGAAGGCCCTCAAGAGAGGTGGGGGAAGAAAGTGATGCGTGGGAGCCAGAGGGAATCAGGCAGCTTGAGTGTGTGCTGACCTGGTGACTGAGGTCAGAGTTCAAGAGGGCAGAGGTCAATGTGCCGTGCTCAGCTGGAAGAAGCCCCTGATGGGCAAGGCAGCTGGCACACTGAATCCCCATTGAATGGAAGGATGCATCTCTCGCCAAGAGAATAGAGTGGGAGGGCTGGGCTGGGCTGGACACCCCAGCTGTGAAGCTCCAAGTCAGTGTTGGGCTGAGACTCCCAGGTTCGGGAGAGCTGGCCTCACTCCCTATGCCTATGCTGTACCCCCCTCACTCGTCAATTTCTCCCCCCACCCCCTGCCCCCAGCGGGCCTGCAGGCCTGGGCTTCCCAGGCCCAGGACCGCCGGGTACCTGATATGAACTGTGCTGTCCTGGACACCAACCAGGGCTCTGAGCCTGGGCTCCCGGATTTCTTGGACCTGTGAAATCTGAGGGTGGCCAACATTTTATTTTGCTACGGATGTTTTCTAACAAAGTTTTCATCCATCATTTCATGAAAGAAAGGAGAATTTAATGCCAAGATAGTAGGAAGGATGCAGTCTGAAAATAGTGGCCAGTCCTTTCCGGACAGGGCAGCTGGCAACCGCTCAAATCACATCCTACGTAAAGCTTGCCGGTGCGGCTTGCAGTGTAGACCAGCTTCGGTTTGAGCTCGGCACTGGGGAACCCCTCAGCGAAGGCTCTCCCGGCTGGTGCGCATGCAGGGGCCTGCACGGTCCTTGTGTCTAACGGGCCCCCTGCCAGTCCCTGTTCCGGGCCGAGGCGCTGAGTGGCCTTTCAGACCCAGGAAGGAGAGCCAGGGCAGCGGGTGCATCAGTCACTAAGGGGTGAGGACACAGGATAGGAAGTCAACCAGGCAGAAAGCAGAAGACCCTTTGTAACATGGGGTACGCTGGGAAGGCAGGCCTGAGCCGGGGGGCAGGATACACTCAGCAAAGTTCCCTACTTTCCAACGCTGCCCCAGCCGGCTCTGGTTCCCCAAATCAGGTAGCGGGGTGGCCAATGGCTGGCAGGGGCGGGGGTGTGGGCAGGCAGGCAGCAGCTGCCCTGGGCCCCAGGCGCCGGGCATTCCTCCTCTAAGCTCCCCACGCGTCCCCAGCCCCGTTTATAAGGCACAGGGAGCCAAGAAGTCTGTGTGGCCCCGCCAACTCAGCCAGGAGGCCCCAGGAGGGAACTCAAGCCCTGGGGTGAGAGGGAGCCGGCCTCCCCTGCCAGCCTTGGAGCCCCTGGCATCTGACCTGCAGCCTCTGGGTGCCCCGCAGGCTTGGTATCCAGCCAAGGAAGGGGAGAGCCGAATGCCGAGAGGGCCGTGGGGGTGGGTGGCACTCACGCCCCCGGGTGCTCGCTGCACGCTTTAAATAGCTCAGCTTCTCTCAGCCGAGCAATCCTGTCGGCCCTCCCTGCCAGCTCCTTCTCGCAGTTTCCACGCCGGGGACGGCTGAACTCCAGGTCAGGATGGGGAGGGGGCGAGGGGACACAGTGACCCAGCTTCTGCAGGGTCAGCACATGTTAGGAAAGACACGCAAAGTTCCCCCTCGCCCCTCTACGACCTGTTGGACTTTATCCTCCAGGCTAGGCGAGCGTCCTGTGCCCCTGATGGGGTGAGGGCTCTGCACAGCCCTGCCTTCTCCTGGAAGAAGTGGGTGTTCAACCCAGACCACCTTCCATCTTGGCAAACCTGTGACTGGCACCAGCAGTTGCGCAGAGCCTCTGCCGCCTCCCTGCCTGCCCTGGGGCCCGTTCCCGCAGGGCCCACCCTTGGCAGGGGGCCATGGACCACCAAGCGCCCTCCTCTCTGCCCCTCCCCACCAGTCTTCTCCAGCCCAGCCTTTGCTCAGCAGCTCCAGCATTCAAAAACCAGTCCGATCCCTTTACAGTTTACAAATTGTCTTCACGTCCTTATTTCGTAAGAGCTTTCCGACCACCCGGAGCAATGTGCAGGGCAGATATAAAAATAATCCCCATTTTACAGCCAACAAGACCGAGAGCCAGAAATATGAGGGGAGGTATCGAAGTTCATATGTCAGAGTACTGATAGAATCAAGACCGAAACCCAGGCCTTAAACCGTTTGCACTGTGAGAATGTTCCCTCTTGCTGCGCCCCCTCCCGCGCTCTTTGGCAAGAGGGGACAGAGGAGCATCGACAGGAACACAGGACAAGGTGGGGGCAGGGCCACAGGTCTTGTCTCCCAGGCCCTGAACCCTGCTGCTGGCTCCACAGGTCACTTTCACAACCCAGGACAAAAATCTCACTAGATACGGCCTCAGACCGCCTGGCTCCAGCCACCCTGGCCGGCAGACGCAGACGCACACAGGCACACAGAGAACGGGCTGTTATCTGTCCCCTCCAGCCCATTTCCTACACTTCTCACACAGCAGATTTCTTCCAGCCTGGCCGCCTCTCCCAGTCACCACCCACGGCCGCGGGCCCCTGAGGCCCGGCCAAGTCCCCTAGACGGTGACGCCGAGTCCCTGCTATCAGTCGCCTCTGCCCTCCCAGCCGCCGCCCCCAGAGTTCCCTGGAAATGTCCCTTCTGCGGGCCCGGCCCCCGCTGCGACGCACGGCTTTTGTCTGCACACACAGCTGACTTGTGTTTGCAGGGACAGACAGGGGCTGGCGCTGGGGCCAGAGCCAGGAGGCGCTGGGAGGGTAGAGCAGATGGGAGGGGGAAAAACACAGAGTCCAGTGAACAAAATTGCTGCAAGCGAGGACTTCGGGGTCATTTGGGAATCTGAAAACAAGAATAAGGGCTCCCAAAGCCAGAAGCTCCTCGAGGGCAGGGCTGGGGGGCTTTACAAACATTGGCTGTCTGGCCCGAGGATGTGAGAGCTGTGCCAGCCGGAAAGGGTGGGATGGGGGCGGGTGGGGGACAGAGGGGAGGGACAGAAGCCCCACCTCAGCCCTCTGTCCTCTAGGAACAAAGAGGGGGCTCCACAGCTTGCCAGGCTCCTCCGTCCATGGGATTCTTCAGGCAAGAATACTGGAGTGGGTTGCGATGCCCTCCTCCAGGGGATCTTTCCGACCCAGGGATCGAACCCGCGTCTCTGGCATCTCCTGCACTGGCAGGCGGATCCTTTATCACCATGCCACCTGGGAAGCTCCTACAGATGCTTGCCCTGAGAGTTCTCGTTCCCATCAGCTCTCAAGAAGGCTGCCTCTTCTGTTGGGGCTGGCGGGAGAGGAAGCACGGGGGAGCTGGTGCCAGGTGCCAACCTGCTGTGTTTTTGAACTTCTCTTTATCAGGCAGAGGAGCCGCGGTGTCTGTACAGGCTGTACAAGTCTGCAGGGAAAGGATGCTCACGAACCCCAGGCCGCAGAGGCCCACGTGGGAATGAGCTGTATTAAGTGTCGCTCGCCTTCCCGTAGCCCCCCGCCTTCCGACCTTTTAGGTTTTGAACCCTGGGCTACTTAACCTGATTCTGAAATGAAGCTGCAGCTGCTGAAATACAGCTGATTTACAGGGGTCACTGTAAATCCAGCTGTATAGGGGGAGTTTTAAAAAAAAGAAAAAAAAAAAAGGTCAGGCATGGTGGTAGCAGCGAAGGTTTTTTTTCACAGTGTGGCTCCTTCTCTGGGGTGACACTCTGGGCTGGGTGCCAGGGAAACCTTAGAAGGGCTCCTTTGGGATTGAGCAACCTGCCTGCCTCGGCTCACACCCCAGGGTCCTCACTGCTTAATAATCTAGAGCTTTAGCAACAAGGCCGGATGTAGGGCGCGCGCTCTGTCTCCTGCCTTCTCACTTTGCCAGCCTGAAGTGTCTTCCTCTCGGGCTGGGGGAGGAGGGGTGCAGTGAGGAAGGGACCCATTAAAAGTGCTGCCACCCCTCCCTCTGGTCTAGAGAGATGATAGAGGCAAGAAGCCTCATCTGAGACACAATCTACTTCTTTGGGTTCTCGTGGCTGCAGCCTGTCACGGGAAACTCAAGCTGCCCTTGACCACAGGGCTGCACACAGACACACGCTCCCCAGAGGCCCAGGGGCCCAGGACACCAGCGGTGCCCACTCATCAGGATCCACTATGACCCTGGGCTGCAGCCTCCAGCCCCTGGGGCCGCGAAGTGGAGCAAATCAAACCAAATGGAGTTCTATTTGACCTTTTTCATGAATTGTGAGGGTGACGGGCTGGAGATCAGGGGGTGGGACGGCCACAGAGAAGAAGCGGAGGCCAGCTGGGGACAGCCTGGTGGACAGGGGCACCCCTTTACCCCAGCCCTCCTGCGACAGGCAGGGGACAGCAGGCCCGGGGTGCCCACTGAGCTCTGGCCTGGAAACTGTCTCCAGGTTCTTTCAGCCATTAGATGACTATGGGGAGATCACCCAGCCCCTTGTTCAGCTTGCAGGGAAGGAGGCTCTGATCAGGTCATCTAAAGGGCATTCTCTCATCTCGCTTCCCCTCGCCACCTGCCTTCTGCTCCAGACCCGCTACCTGGCCGCCCCAGCACCGCTGATGCAACACCCGTCTGGCCCACAGGGGCCTGCAGGCAGCAGCGCGCTCTGCGGAGGGTACGGGGCACCAGGTGACTGGGGTCCAGCGCCGCTCCTGTCACTGGCTGTGTGACGTCAGGTGCATGCTCTCTAAGCTTTCTGGCACTTCCTTTACCCATGCGTAGAACAGGACTAATAACGCCCACCTCGCAAAGGTATCCTGGTGGGTACATAGGGCTCACGGTGTCTGCACACAGACAGTGCACAATAAATGCCTGGAGGGTGACTGCCTGGCTGAGACGGAGGAGGAAACAGGGCTCTCAGATAAGACACCTGACAGCAACCTTCGGACACTATGCCGGCCTGTCTCAGAGACCTGGAAGGGAGCTTCCAGAGGTTTCTTGTCTCAGGGATGGGGGCCCACTGGGCCTGGAAATTGCTGGAAGGTAGCTTTGCAGCAGAGGCACCATCCCGTTGTGACTTAAATGGTTAAATCTTAAATGGTTTAGCTTAAATCTCTGGATGTGAGAGTTGGACTATAAAGAAAGCTGGGCGCCGAAGAATTGATGCTTTTGGAATGAAGTGTTGGAGAAGACTCTTGAGAGTCCCTTGTACTGTAAGGAGATCCAACCAGTCCATCCTAAAAGAGATCAGTCCTGGGTGTTCATTGGAAGGAAGGACTGATGCTGAAGCTGAAACTCCAATACTTTGGCCACCTGATGCGAAGAACTGACTCATTTGAAAAGACCCTAATGCTGGGAGAGATTGAAGGCGGGAGGAGAAGGGGATGACAGAGGATGAGATGGTTGGATGGCATCACCGACTCAATGGACATGAGTTTGAGTGAACTCTGGGAGTTGGTGATGGACAGGGAAGCTTGGCGTGCTGCAGTCCATGGGGTCTCAAAGAGTCGGACACGACTGAGCAACTGAACTGCCCTGTGGGGCAAAGCTCAGGAGGCCAAGATGCTGGGGTGGACTGGGAGGGGCCTGCAGGCAGGTGAGGCCCGCCTTGCGCACTGGCGCCCCCTGCAGGCTGCTTGGCCCACCGGGTGGCCAGTGACTCCGGACACTCAACCGGTGGGCTGGAGAGGCCATGACTGGAGACCCCTGCCCGCAGGGAGCGTCTGCTCCTCACCGGTGAACCCACGGGTGGCGGTGGGCAATAACAGGCACCGTGTGTATGCCCCATATGTCTGCTTTCGATTAACAAAGAGGTGAAAGGGACCTTTGAAATTACTTCTAATCTCCCAATTTTATGGGCAAGGAAGCCACGGGAAGGGCGGCCTGCAGTCATCCAGCTAGGGAAGGGCAGGGCTGGAGTGAGAGTCCAGGAGGCTGCAGTCCAGGCGCCTCCTGCACGGCACTTGCGAGGCCCCCACCTCTGAGCAGCGCCCCATCTTCTCTTCCCGCCCCTAGTCTGCACTCAAGTTTCCCAGGCGCTCTCCAGTCCTGGACCTGCACCCACGCAACCTCCATGACCCCAGGGCACCCGCGGGGCATGGGAATAGAGAAGGCGGAGCCATGAGCCCTGCCTCGGTGGGGAGACTGGCCACACCTCTGGACCACATGAGGACACAGGCCTGGAGCCAGGCACGATGCCGGCTTCAGACTTCCTGCCTCCTGCTATACCCCTCGAGGCGGGCCAGAAAAAAAATGCCTGGGGGAGGAGGGATGGGGCAGAAGCAGAGGAGGGCTGCTTTGTGAACCTGTCCAGCCCCAGGCATCAGGGGTAGCCCTGCCTCTGGTTCCCGGCAGGCCGTAAGGCTGGTGGAAGGGGCAATACTGCCTTTCCTCATGGCCCAGGAGATAAAGAATCCACCTGCAAGGTAGGAGACCCAGGTTCAATCCCTCAGTCAGGAAGAATCCCTGGAGAAGGGATTGGCTACCCACTCCAGTATTCTGGCCTGGAGAATTCCATGGACAGAGGAGCCTGGCGGGCTATAGTCCATGGAGTCGTGAAAGAGTTGGACACAGCTGAGCGACTAACAAAAAATACGATGTCACCAGTACTAAGTGCATGGGTGTGTGTGGTTACGTGCTTGGGCAGCATCTCTACATGGCTCCTGGAGGCAGCTGATCCATAGCGAGGGGCTGAGTGGGTCACTCCAGATGGGCAGCTGGGACCAGACCTCTCCCACGAGGTACTGGACTGGTCCAGAAAGACAGCGTCTCTAGGCCTCGCGTGCCAGGCCCCACACTACCTGCCTCAGTGAAACCCTGACCC
Source organism: Oreotragus oreotragus (assembly GCA_006410675.1). Taxonomy (NCBI): domain Eukaryota; kingdom Metazoa; phylum Chordata; class Mammalia; order Artiodactyla; family Bovidae; genus Oreotragus; species Oreotragus oreotragus. The sequence continues at coordinate 183,359 of SJYX01005862.1, read as the reverse complement.
CTGGGGACCCCCAGCAGCCCTGGGGCCCCGGATGGCGTGGCGCTACCTGCCTCCAGTCTCAGACCGACTGGGGCCAAAAGCTGGCAGGGAGCTCCCTAATCTGAAGGTAGAAGCTTTAGTTCTAGATTAAAACAGCCTTGGCCTGAGAGGGTGAGCAGCGAGTGCCAGCAAATGAATGGGCCACCGTGGTGACCGTGACCTGGGGTCATGGCCTGGCAGGGCAGCTTTACCCCAGGGCTCACTGACACTTGCAGAGGCCCCTGCTGCTGCCTGGGCAGCCTTGGCCAGGCTGACAGTGCACGACTGTCATCCCACCGAGCTCTCCTGCACAATCGTGCCCACTGCCCCCCCACTTGGCTGCTCCCACCCTCAAGCCTTTGTTTTGGCTCCTTCCTCCTGCTTTCCTCGGTCCACCCAAATCCGGCCTTTCCTTTCATGCTGCCTCCTCCAGGAAGTCTTCCCCAGACACCAGCACTTAAAGGGCTTGCCCCCTCCTCTGATTTTCCTAAACTGTTCTCTGGTTGAGCTGGCTTTGCCCTTCCATCAGGCCTCTAAATATCTGATGGAGGCCAGAGGCTCTTGCTTTACTGGAAATTTAACAGTGCTAAGCACTCACACCCAGTAGGGCTTCAACACCAATCTCAGGACCTCCATGCAAGCTTTCGTTGTGGACAGATCCTGAGCTATCTGCACTACTACAATCTGAACCCTAAACCATAGCATGACTTGGGGGCCCCTGGGCTTGTGGAAGAAAGCCTGTGTGGGGCCTCTCCTGGGAACCTTGAACGAATGGGATTCATCAAGGGCAAAAGGAAAAACATGAGTTTGTGAAATTCAGAAATTCCTGTTGGAGGAGGAGCCTTAAGAGGACACGGACAAAATAGGATGTGTGTCAGTGGATTTAAACAGTGATTATGTCTGTGGGATAAACAGGTGTTAGGGGGCAGGTATGATTACCCCCACTTAATGGAAGAGTAAGTGGAAGGCAGCTAGGACTGACTGCGGGGTGTGTCCAAAGTCACCAGCTGATGCACCAGAACCGGGGTCAGGAGGTAGGTGTTGGACTCTGGGCTTTGTCAACGATTCCTTATGCAACACGGCAGGATGTCATCAAGGGCAAGCTTCTGGGGCCTGCAGGCTGAATTCCAGGTGAATCAGCTTCTAAGTCCACATCAGAGATACTATTCCAATCAGACTTTTTTCAACACCCAGAGTAATGCAGCGACTGTTGTCTGATGGGGTCAATGGGGAGTGTGGAGCTCCGATATGCATGCAGCTGCCCAGGAATGCACTCACTCCAATTATAGAGAGATATTCCTAAGCTTTAGCTGGAGCCCAGCCATCCCCGAATACCACCCAAGCCCCGCCATCCTTTGGTACTGCCCCTGTTCGGCGGCCGAGCTGGATGGCAGTGTGTGGCAGCAGCGTGCTGGTCCTCTGGGCTCCCTCTGCTTAGCGGTCCTCTGGGACATTATTTGATCCAAGCTGTACTGTCAAGAGTGGGGTGATTTGGGAGCAAGGGGCTTCCTGAAGGGGATGAGCTGAACAGCCATCCCTGGCAGGCAGGGGGCCTCAGGGCACTGCTCCTGGCTGGACATACCTGTCTCCATGTCTTCAAGTAACCTGAAGCTTCTTTCCCTCTGTGAAATGGGATCTCAAAGGCCATCCAAGGGTCAGGTGAAGCTGGTTCCCTGCAGGTCACAGCCTGCTCCCCTCAAAAGGGGGCCCACCCTCTTCCCAGCACTGCCAGCCGGAACTGGGGTTGAGGAGGGGCCAGGAAGGGGCTGGCACTGCTGTTCCTTGAAGACTCAGCATGCTGGGTGGGAGGCAACAAAGGATGGAGATTCTGGGTGTGCAGAGAGCCCCAATTCTGAACTTCTGGCTCCCAGGGCAGACTCCCTATGCTGATGGTTCTCAGGCTGCAGCAAGAGCTCCGAGCTGGAAGGTGACCTCAAGGGGCCATACAGTCCAGCCTCTGCTTCCTGGCTGAGGGTCACACAACCTCTCTGGGACAGACACGCCACCTGTCAGGGACAGGTCTGGAATAAGAAGGAACTAGGGGACTTCCCTGGTGCCTCAGTGGTGGAGAATTCGTCTGCCAGTGCAGGAGACATGGGTTAGATCCCCGATCTCTGATCTGGGAAAATCCCAGATGCAGTGAAGCCACTCAGCTTGTGGGCCACAACTATTGAGCGTGCTCTAGAGTCCGGGAGCCGCAAATACTGAAGCCCAGGAGCCCTAGAGCCTGCGCTCCGCAACAAGAGAAGCCGGAGCAATGAGAAGCCCGTAAGTGGCGAGCAGCCCCCGCTCTCCGCACCCGGGGAAAAGCCCGAGCAGCGATGAAGACGGGCTGGATCAGTCACAGGAGGCCAGTCGGCTAAGGAGCAACTGAAGAACGGGTGCGCTCCCACCTGCGTCCTTGCATCACACTCTGCACCCTGGGATGCCTGGTGACCTCTGTCCACTCAAAAGGATCCCTTCTTTTATCTTCTAGTGGAGATGGAACCCAGCCACCCTGAAAGCAATGAGTTCAAGACAAGTGTGCCACCCCTGCAGGCTGCTTAAAAAGTTTCCATCCCCCAACCCTCTCTGCCCCACCCCACACTCACTAACTTCCAATAAATCACTCTGCCTCATGCCAGGCATCCAGAGCACAGCCAGGGCACATGGGTATGGGCAGAGAAAGTGAGGGAGAGGTGTCCACAGCAGTGTGGATGGGGCATCCAGACAAGGGTCAGGGGCACAAGAGGTGAGTCCTGTTCATCCTCCCTGCAGGTGGCCAGGAGTCCATGTGTTTGGTGCCTGCTTTGAAACCCAGGCTGTGTACCTTTGGCTGGGAAGCTTCAGTTCAGAGATGCCCACTGATTTACCTGGGTGGCTCCTGGAGACTCTTGTGCCACGCCTGGCAGAAGAAAGAGGGATAATCTCCCACATCAGCCTACTGTCCCCCTGCTAGCAAGCTCCTGAGTGACGGGAGCAATGGCCAAATGCTACCGTTCTGCTTACCTAGGCTGGGAGCAGGTCCCTGGAGGAGAGGGAATGAGGCCTGCCACTGCAGCTTGAATCTTTGAGGGGCAAGTCCGAATCAGTGTGTGCTTTCCTTATGAAAGCGACAACCATGGTCACTTAAAACCCCCGGTGCTCTATGTACCAGATTTCCAAGCATGACACTGTATAACCCAGCATCCAGATCTTCCTAAAGCAGGGCTTTTGTTAACCCCCCTGGGCTTCTAGTCTCTCACCTATGATATGAATGGGCTGGATGGAAAATCTATAGATCCTTCAAGTCTATACTGTTCTATGTTTTTTAATCTTAGGACGTCATGGCTCAACAGTGGCTCCCGAGTTCCACTTCACAAAGTCCAAAGCCTTCTGTTCCATCTTACAGACTTCCTCTGCCTCTCCACTTAACACCCGGACCCTGGATTCCAAGTAAGGCAGTATTCTCACTGTCCTTTACTTGGGTCTTGGTTCATACATTCTCTCCATGAAAAACAGCCTTCTGGAACACAGTGAGTTCCTTAAAAGTTCTATATAGAATTTTCACAGAATCCAGCAATTCCACGTCTAGATACACATACCCAACATAACTGAAAGCAAGGGCATAAACAGATACATGTATGTGGCATGTTCATGGTGACATAATTCACAACAGCCTGAAGGTGAAACAATGCAAGGGGCCACCCGTGATGGATGAATGAATGAACAGATAAATACAATGCAGTCCATCCGTACCATGGAATATTATCCAGCCATGAAAAGGAGGGAAAATCTGACATGAACGGATCTTGAAGCCATGATGCTAAGCAAGAGGAGCCAGACTCAGAAGGACCACTGTGTGGTTTCTACTTACACGCGTAAAGCACAGAGCTGAGAACCCGCGGAGACAGGAGGGGGAGGGGGCGGAGGGGGCTGGGAGGTGACTGTAAGGAGGGACGGGACTTCTGACTGGGACGCCGAGAGGTTTCTGGGTGGTTGCTGGGAGTGCAGTGCTGAGCTGCAGTTGCAATGGACACACGCACTTAAAAAATGGTTAAGCTGGCCGATTTCACGTTGCATGTATCTTATTACAAGAAAAGCCAAACCAAAACACCAAGCCCAGCAAGACCTGCCCCCCTCGCCTTAACCTTCCCCCTGAGTCCAGCTCTCCTGATGAGCCTTCCTCACTTCACTTGGGCTTGTGTGTTGGGCTGACCTCCGCATTCCGCCAGCAAGTACAGGGAACATCGGTCTCCCTGGGGGCACTGAAGACCTTGGGTCTGGAGAAGGACCTTGGGCAATCACTCAGGATAACTTGCTTCTTTTTGAAAAAATGACCCTCTGTCCGCTCCCTGCCCAGGGGCCACCGCACTCCCTTCCGTGGGGGCTGGGAGCCTCCTCCCCAGGGAGCTGGGGCCGGGGCAGTTCGCGGTTACATAACCTGCAGGAGATTTGTTTCCATCAGCCCAGGCGGTGCCAGCTTTCCAGTGGCGGCCGCGGCAGGTAGAGGCGCCCTGTCTGGGCCGGGCACGGCAGCGATGCGGCGATCTGGATGGCTTAGCATAGCTCAGATTCCTGGCGGTGGCTGGGGGCCGGCCACTCACTGAGCTGCGGGGAAGGAACTGTTGTCTCCTTGGTGGCCTGGCTCTGGGGTGGAGTTGGGGAGGAGGAGCTGAGGGTGAGCTGCCAGCCGGCCAGGGGTGACCCTCTGGGGCCCGGGACACCCGAGCTGCCTTCTCCGATAACCCACTTATCTGCAAGACCTGCCTCAGCGTGGCAGCCTCAGACAGGGGGAGTGTCCGGCCAAGTACCATCAGGGGATTTAGCAGGGAAAACCAAGCCCGGGTCGGGGGTGAGGGCGTGCAGGGAAGAGAACACGGCCTGGCAAGGGACACGGGTGATGAGAAAATATTTCCTGACCTCGGGAATGTTCCTCAGCCCAGAGACAGGAGAGCGGGAGCAGGACCTCTGGTGTCCCAGGACCTGCCCACCAGGGCACCTTCATCCTCGTGGGCAGAGGCTCCTGGAAGCAGCCCTTTGATGCTGGCTGAAACCTGCCATGGGTGGACTTGGTGGGACCTTGCCTCTGAGACGAGAAAACCTCAACTGGCGGGCTGCTGTCCTTTCCTCTGCTTATTTTCAGATTTAAAAAAAAAAAATCAAAATGCTTTTTTTTTCCTGTTTGTATCACAGGCTGCCTCTGTCCCGCAGGGCATAATGAAGTTCTAGAAGGGAGCCTTAGATTTAGCCCTTTCAGAAGCCACTGTGCCCATACTGAGTCAGAAAAACTGGCTTTGAGACACCCCAGCTGGATCCTTGAATAAAACTCAGACTTTCGGACAGTACCCTCAATGACACAAACTAGGGGGAAGACGAGAAGGGAGGGCGCCTTCACAGAGATGACACACACGTGGGCCCTGCTGAGCGGCGGTACACAGGAGGTGCTTGAGAAGTGCTTGTTGAGAGGAAGACGTGAGGATGGGAAGGAAGAAGGTAAAAGTTTACTTGTTGCAAAGCAAGTGTGGGCAACAAGGCTGGCCAGAGGCACAGCTGGTCCCTGTTCTGGTTCTGGTCCGGTGGGCAAAGAGCCTGGGTACCAGGCAGGTGCTGCTGTCCCCAGGGGGGGAGCTGTGCACGCCACAGACTCTTATGCAGGTCAAGCTCCAAAGACAGGACATGTGAGGCCAGCCTACCAGTGCCCACTGTCGGGCAAGGTGTGTGCTACCTCTGCCTGGCCTGTGCAGGGCGCCGACACTCCCAGGGTGCCATCAGAACAACAGAATTTTAGAAAAAAGAGATGTTTTGTGGGCGAGAAGGGAATGGCTAGCCACGCCAGTATTCTTGGACAGACGAGCCTGGCTGGCTGTAGTCCACGGGGTCGCAAAGAGTCGGACACGACTGAGCGATTAACACAATAACAAAGTCACCTTCCTGGGTTGGGAAGATACCCTAGAGAAGGGAATGGCTACTCACTCCAATATTCTTGCTTGGAGAATCCCCATGGACAGAGGAGGCTGGCCAACTACAGTCCATAGGGTTGCAAAGAGTCGGACACGACTGAGCGATTAACACAATAACAAAGTCACCTTCCATGACTGACCTGTGGGGAGAGCGCTCGCATTGCCTGCTAGCCCTTCACTTTCTCCCTCCTGACTTCCTGCAACTGGAGGAGGGGCACTCGGGTGGGTACAGCCCAGGGCTTTGCTCAGGCTCTGGAATGCACAGAACAATGTGCTTCTCTCCCTGGGTATGCCTGGCTTGGGCCAACAGTAAAATTAGTTTACATGCCTGGAGTGCACGTCGGCTCAGCAGTGGGTGTGCAGGGGCGGGGGCGGAGCTCCGGGCCTAGGGAGAGGGTGCAAGGGGAGAGAGCCCGCCACAGGAAGAAGGGCTGTGTGCTCCATCTGGATAAAGCAGACGGGGGCACGGAGGTGTTTGCTGGGATGCCCTCAGCCCTCCATTGGCCTGGAAAACCCAGAGACTTGGACAGCATTGGAAATCCAGTGGGATATCTTCTAGGAGCACAGCTTTTGAAATCCCCACTGATAGCTTCAAGAGATGGATTCCTGATTTTCCCAACTTTCTGACCCTTATATCCTATTTAGGGGGGTGGTCTGGGAGCCCAGGGTCTTCCCTGGTGGCTCTGACAATAAAGAATCTGCCTATAAAGCAGGAGACCCAGGTTTGATCCCTGGGTTGGGAAGATACCCTAGAGAAGGGAATGGCTACTCACTCCAATATTCTTGCTTGGAGAAACCCCATGGACGGAGGAGTCTGGCAAACTACAGTCCACGGGGTCGCAAAGAGTTGGACACAACTGAGTGAGTTACGTTTTCACAGGAGCCAAGAACTTGGGGTGCTGGACTGACCGCCCCCATTCAGCCCCATGACTTGGTAGCCTCACTGAGTCACTGTCCTGTTCCGCACACATGGGGGATGGATTCTGCCCTGGAAGCCACCCTGGGGAGAATCTCCAGGTTTGCACACAGGAAAAGTGCTCAGAAGAGCTGAGAAGCCTGTCTCGCGCCAGGAGCTCTGGTGCCTAGACTGACGGCCCTGTGCCTCCGTTCCCCAGGCACTCGCTGAACATCCACTGTGTGCCAGTCATGGTGCCAGAAGCCGGGGACCAAGCATCACACAGCCAGGATTCCTGCCCTCGGGGAGCTTACAACTCAGCTGGGAACTTACAGCTCAACTTACAGCTCTGGTTAGAACCCTAAGAATCAATGTTGGTCCTTCTCTCTCCCCCCAAAATGACTGGGATTGAGAACTCCACATTTTGGGAAAAGAGGAACACCTTTTGATTATTATGATACCTCGAGATAACCAGGAGAGAAGGAGGTTCCTTATTATGGAATGGCCCAGTGCCTTTGCCCAAGCCAGCAAGCAAGGGATTGGACTAAGACCAGGAGGCAGAGATGGGAGAAACGGGGTATAAGTGGGATGAATGGTCACCTAAGTCTTGATGCAGCTTGTATTTTGATTTACTGATGGGGCAGCCAGACCAGAAAGTCTTGAGAGCCCCAGTTAAAATTACTCCCAGAGTCCCTTCAGAGGCCCCATAGAACCCCTGTCACCACTTGATTGAGTTTCTGTGTGTCAAAAGCCCCAAACGTGATGCTTAATGGTGACCCAGCCAGAAGCTCTGCAGAACTTATCCATTTTCTAGCTCCAGGTCAACTTTTTAAGAGGCTGTCTTCTAGAAGTTGCTGGCAGAGAGCAATTTATTTTGAAGCCTGGTCACACGCCAGATTCTGATTTTGCCTTGTCTTTTCACAACAGCCCTGCTGTGTTTACGACTTGGTGAGATGAGGTTTTTCTTTTTTTCTTTCCTTCAAAAAAAGGTATTGCCTCCTTCTGTTAGATGTGTTGTTGACAACGGTTGCTAGGGAGAGTGGGGTTCAGTTACAGACACACTGATGCCGGCTCTAATAATACTTTGCTCTGCATAGCTCAGATGCAGACACCTCTTGGCTAAACAGGGCACACACATTTCAACAGAGGAGGGCTTGAACTGATACTGCCCAAGCATATATCAGCAAAGGAGCACTCTCTGAGCCCCAGCGGAAGGTCCAGGGCGGTGACGGGGCAGTGCTGGGCGGCGGGGGCTCAGGCCTCCAATTCCTGTCATTCCAAAGGTCCCATAAAAAGAGGCTCGCTCATTCTTCACCTTGCAGTGACACCAGAGCCCCCCGCCCCCTCTCGGTACCATGATGATTCCTTGGTAAAGATCAGGGCGGAGTCCTGGTGACTTCCGTAGCCCAGGGGTTACGGGCCGCCCACATTCTCCTAGGAGTCAGAATCCCGCAGTGCACATCTTCTCATGGGTGTGGGATCCTGCGATCAGGCAGCGTGGGAGCCGGGTGGGAAGGGGTGGGGCAAGGGACACGAATCACCTCCTTAGCTTTACTGATGGCCGAGCCTGGCAACCCCCCGGGGGGGGAGGGGTTGAAGAGGGAGGCCCTTTTCCTAAAACCCGTGATAGGTGCTTTGACAAACATCTGAGGCCAAGAAAAAGGAAAAGGACCCGGGGGATGGAGCTGAGAGCAGAGAGAAACGAGGCCCGTGGGAGGGGAGAGGCCGCCCCCACCTGGCTGACCCGTAAGGGTGGAGGTTTCCCAGGAGGACCCTCAGAACAGCGAGGCCTCGGGAGAGAGGTCTCCTGCTCCGGTCCAAGCCGGCCTCCTCGCTGCACAGAGGGGCACCCGAGGCTGAGCGAGGGGAAGGGATGCGCTCGCTTGCTTTTGGAGCTCTCTCACCAGCTCCGGCTCCGACTCCTTCTCATCACTCAGCAAAGAGCCCAGTATCTGGGACCCATTTCTTGGCTGATTCATGGGGTGATGGGCAGGGCCAACCAGTTCATAAGTGACAACAGTGGCGCAGACAGCGCATCTCTGGAGTCATCTTCCTAACGGGGCACTCCACCACTGCAGACTCGGCTGGGAGGTTCTTCAAGAAAGGATGCCCAGGCCCATCGCCGTGGAGTCTAACTCAGTCGGTCTCGGGGAGAACCCCCACGTTGGTATGTTTTAAAACGTCTCCCCCTGAGATGCTGAAGAAGAGCTAGGCTGAGAGACAGGGCCCTGAAGAAAACCTGGTGCCTGGAACTCCGTATTCCCAGACTGGGTCCCCACTTCTTACATCACACCATTAAAAAGCGTGCGTCAGTCGCCCTGCCTGTGAACTTGACCCATCACTACAAACTGTCAGTCATCCAACGTCTTAGTACTCAAACTGTGGTCCCTGGGCCAGCAGCAGCACCCCCGTCACCTGGGGGCTTGTTAGAAAAGTAGCATCTCAGGTTCTACCCAGATTTCCTGAATCAGAACCTCTATTTATAGACTCTCAAGTGGTTCAAACACAAATACAAGTTTGAGAAGCACTGACATGCATGGCTGGCACCTAACAGACATTTGAGAAATGCCTGTTTAATAAGCAGAATTTTATTTACCAGAATACTACTTAGAAAACAATCACACCTAAGGCAAAAAGACTCAGTTTAGATGTAAAAACTGAAGATGATTTCTGAGCCATGGGACTGGTGACAGGGGCCCCCTGGGACCCCAAGATCTCTGGCACTCTCAGGGCTCCTCAAGAGGGTGGTGCTTTTGGGCTCCTTGAGATGACAAAGCTGAGTTTGGCTGTGAGGGGTGAAAGGTCCTTTGACCCTTCCCTGGGTTCGCTCTCCATGGGGGCTGCGTCCCAGCTTGGCAGGTAGCCCACACTCCATGCCAACGTCCCGGACATCAGAGCCTGCCCGTCTCCTCTGGGGCTGCCAGCTCCCGCTGCCAAGGCCCAGACAGTGAAAGCGCTCGGCCAAGGAGGGCAAAACATCCAAAGACAGCTGCTGGGAGCTGTGTTCACAGGGCGCCTTGCAGCCTGTCCACTTTGTAGCCAGCATCCTGCAGCCAGCATCACTAAGCCAGATCTCAGAACCTGTACACGGAGGGAGCGGTGAAACCTCGCCACGTGAAGGGCGTCTCGGGGCGGTTGAACTGAACTGGGGGCTGGTGGGGATCCAGAGACCGTGGACCCTGAGTGCGTGCAGCTGAGTATGAACCTCAGAGGAGAAAGACTGGGGGGGCGGGGGACGGGAGGGGAAGGTGCTGGGGCCCAGGGAAGGGATACAAATCAGGTTTGCCAGAAAATGAAAGCAGGTGAAAAGAGACACTCCTGTGGGTCATGAGGAAAGTAGGGTTTGATGAGTTATGCCCCCTGCTCTCTTTTTTTGAGCCTTGTGTGTCTGGAGTGGTGAATGGCCATGAACGATGCTGCCTGGAAAGCCTCCTCCAACCCAGCAGTTCCTCAGCAGCAGAGGAGCAGGGCCCGAGAGGCCGGGTCTCATAATGGGGGTGTGCCAGGAGTCCAGCACACCCAGCCCACCTTCCGTGGGGGCCAAGGGGCCTTGAACAACGACCCAGGAGGCCTGAGGGTCCAGCCCCAGACCTCTGGTTACACACTTCAAGGAGCTCCCTCTTACACTTAAGCCAAGGCTGCAAGGGATGAAGGGGGCAGTGGGGGCCAAGGGGGCACTGTGATCCTGCTGGCCTAAGACAGTCCACTTCTCCGGGGACAGAGAGGTGGGAGGTAGGGGGCCAAAGGGCTCTGACTGAGGCTGAGCATGTCCCAGCGCAGAGGCTCTGCCGGACACTGTGAACAAGGCCACTCTAACCGCGGGTCACTGGAAGAGAAGCCTGACCCGGGCAGGATCTCAGGTGACCCCTGAGGCCAGCTGCCCTTCCTGGCTGGACGCCTCTCATCCCGCGCCCTGTGTGTGTCCACCGCGGGGGCCGGCTGGTTACGCAGAGCTGGCAACCACCGTCAGAAGTCTTGCCCTATCCTGGCCCTCCTCTTCACAAAAGCCAAGGCCAAAGGTCGATCTGTCCCTGGCCACCCCCCACTCCGCCCCCTCCAGGCCTGGCCGAACGTGGCAGACGCTGCTCCCCGCCATCACTGTCCACACTCTCCCAGGACATTCCGGCCCACGAGGAACACGCCCGACGTGCAAATCCCTCAGGTAATGCGGGAATTCGTCACCGGGGAGCGTGGGCGATCCAGGAATGGGAACCTGATCGGGGCTGCGAGCTGGACAGAAGCAGCCCAGGCTGGCCAGCGCAGCTCGGGTTGCAGTGAGCAGTCACCCTGGGAAGATGGAAGGGCGGCGGGATGGAGCCCATGGGCAGCCTTCGGAGGGGGCTCCTCCCTCCCTGTTCCTGGGGGAGCGACGGCAGAGACTGCAAAATCAGGCGGCTAAGACCAGGGTGACCACATGTCCTGGTCAACACCGGCGGCGGGGGGTCTAGGCCTGATGATGAATACAGCCCCTGACTCTCAGAGACGTCACGGTTCAGATGATCTATTATACGGTCACCATCCTGAAGACAGACCTGCAGGTATTTCTTCTGGCTCTGCGATCCTACTTCCAGAACTTTCAAGCTCCTGTTTTACCCTACCTGGGCTGAAACTCAATGCATATCTCAACCTGTCTAAGGTACAGAGGAGGAGCAGAGATGACTTTTTTCCCCAGCCAAGAGTCTCCAAGGACAGTCCCAGGCCTGGCACGGCCGCCATCCTATGCCACCTGCTGCCTCTTCACGGTACCACCAGTGCTGGGACCGGTTCCCTTGTGACTACAGTGAAGAGACAGCCTTCAGCTCCCCACCTGGGAGATCACACAACCCTGCACTCAGTTTAAGGGCCCACGCCCATTAAACACCCCAGTAAAAGCATCGCTGGACATCGATCGGCACCCACAGAGGAAGGAAGGGGAGGGGAAGGATTAAGCTCTGCGGGTGGAGAGGCTTGGAGTGGAGAGGCACCAAGAAACGAGACGGCCTTTGACCTCTCTCTGCCCCAGAAGAGGTTTCAAGAAGGCCAGCACGTCAGCAGACAGACTGCAGCTTTGCAACTCAAAGCCCTTTTGCTATATGCCTTTTGCTGAGACCGACCTCAGCAGCACCTACAAGCAGTGTGTCACTGCAGGACCTGGGGGTGGTCCTGGGCGGGGATGGAGGAGAAGGAAAAGAAAAGTCCATGGCACGTTGTGTGTCCGCTGGGACGCAGAGAGGTCAAAGCACAGAATGGGTCTAAGACAAGAGGCAGCCCTCTTATCATGGAAACAGAGGGACGGCTGGTTACACACGAAGCACCTATAAAATTATATTGGTCCATCGTAACCATGGAGCCCTCACACAAACACACGCAGATCTGGCCACTCATCCCTTGCCCTCTGAGTGCCTTTTTCTTTTCTATAATTAATCGGGCAAGGGTGGAACTCGGGAGCAGTCCGACCGTGGTCAGAATCCGCAGCCCTCTCTCCAGAGCCGGCCCGCGGCGGGCGGGGCGGGAGGCGCAGCTGTCGGCGCCCGTTACCTGCAGCATGTTGAGCAGCAGGCTGCGGAACTTGGTCCCCTCCACCATGAAGAGCGCCATCTTGTCGCAGAGCTTGGCGGCCGTGAAGGCGAAGCTGCGGTCGGACACGGCCTTCTGGTAGATGGTGCGCACGATCTCCCCCAGCATCTCCTCCGAGTTGGTGGAGTTCTGGGCCTCCTCCATGAAGGTGGTGAGCTTGGCATCCACGTCGCTGCTGTTGTTCCGCATGCTGTTCAGAATCTCGATCAACTTGTCCATCTTGTTCTGCTGAGGGCTGGTGGTCTCAACGGCCACTTCATCCTGGTGGGGGCGGAGGGGGGAGGCGTAGGGGACAAATCGAGCGGTGCCTGAGTGGGGCCTGGGTTTCCNGCTGTTGTTCCGCATGCTGTTCAGAATCTCGATCAACTTGTCCATCTTGTTCTGCTGAGGGCTGGTGGTCTCAACGGCCACTTCATCCTGGTGGGGGCGGGGTGGGGGGGGAGGCGTAGGGGACAAATCGAGCGGTGCCTGAGTGGGGCCCGGGTTTCCACCGAGGGTTTCCAGGCTTCCATGCAGGGAGGGCGGTCACCCTCAGAAAGGACCCGTGCCACTTCTCGAACCGGGGTCTGATCCCCTTGGGACCCAGCCTCCACCAAGGACCCTCGGGCCGCAGGCTCCCTGTCCCCTTCTGCTCGGCCCCTGTGACACCCGGTGGATCCTTTTTTTGTGAGCTCTAGCTCTTAACCAGGTTTCTCATATACACTGGCTTGGTTTGTTGGCTCTACCTGTCCATCAGATGTCTCAATGTAGAGATGATTTAATGGGGCTTATTAAAGAAGAAATAAACTAACAGATAAGAAATTGGACCAAGAGAAAACACGGGTAGGAAGAGTAGGCCAGGAAGGAGTGGCATCCCAAATGCCCCCAGAGCGGCTAGACCTAGTCCTCCAGACTCTCGGCTCTGAACTCATGATGGACTTCAGCCCGAGGGCTGTCATGCTCTCCGGGTGCAGGGAGCCCTGTGACACGGCCTTGGCATCGTGCGCTGGCTTTTTACAACAAATACTGCACACTAAGGAGTCCTCCGAAGTGCCTCAGAAACAACTGGCACCTCTCGGAGGGAAATTTCAGATGAAAAACCCTACACCCACTAGAGCTTTCACTATAACTGGGACCAGACCTGCGCTGCCCGAGGAAGAAAGTAGATCTGACAGTCTCAGAAGTATGTACTCAAACCCAGGAGACTGGTGGCCACAAGGGATGGACTTAACTGCTGGGATGTGAAACCAGGGTTGAAGGGCAGGGTCAGGGACACAGAGGGGGGCCCATGTTTGCCATTCTGTCATCAACAGAAGAATCCTGGGCGGGAGGCTCAGCCCGGGGCCCTTGAACCTAGTCTCTATCTCTAGTTGGATGGCTCTGGGAAGTGGCTTCACACCCTGGGCTTCAGTTTCCTCCCAGATACATGAGGAGGTTAGATTAGATGGTCTATATAGCTTTCTTTGAGTCCTGCCATTGCCCGAGCCCATGTCCTCCTGGTCCAGGAGTTCAGGAGGCTGGACCTGAGGGCAGTCTTTGCAGCTGAAATACGGGCATCACGGATCTACCTTATCTGTTCTCTCTCTCTCTTCCTGCCCCATCCCGACCACGGGCAGGAATAGTATGTAGAACAATCACCCACAAGGGTCTTCTGACAGGTTATGACATTTGACCTTCAGTCCTGTCTACAAAGTGGTATTACACCACTGTGTGACACCCATTTTACAGATGGGTACACTGGGGGCACAGAGAGGCGAGGTGGCTTGCCCAAGGCCACCTACTCAATCAAAGGCAGAGTGAGGACCCAGCTAGTTTGCTTGACTCTAAAGCCTGTGTTGTTTCACTCTGTGGCACCACGGCTGCATTTAGTAGAATCGAAGAGAACTTAGCAATTCTCTCTCAGGCTGGACTGAAGCAATCTGTCCAGGAAACTCTTCAGGCAGAGACCACAAACGGTGTACACTTGAGAACCTCTCCAGGCTCCTACCTTTGGGATGTAAGGAAATGAAGGATGCTTTTCTCTAGGACCTCACAGCGCCTGCCCTGTGGGGAGTATGGGTGGGCACTCAGGGCTGTAAGGGATGCCAGGAGCAGCATGTCAGCTTCAGGAATTGAGCGGGGAAGAGGTCTGACCTGCCTTGTACTGACTGGGTGTGGACCTGGCCCTTGGAGGTGAAAGTTGGAGGAGAGAAGGCAGGAGAGGGGGGCTGGGGAGAAGCCCGGAACTTCGAGCTCCGCAGAAGCTCCACAAGGAGGACTCCATGTAGTCTCCCCATGCCTGGGAAAGCTGGGGGCAAGCTGGCCTTTCCTGGGAACACTTCTTCTCCAAGGTGACCTTACTTACACCTGTGGCTGGGGATGGGGAGCTAGGGTGAGCAGAGTGGACCTAATGCTGCCAGGGACAGAGCCCCAGCTCTTCTCTGGAGGCTTGGGGCATCTCTTCCTGAATGTGTGAGCCAGGCTCTGGAGGCCTGAGCAGGAGTAGGGTGAGGAATGAGAGCTCATTCCAAATTTAAGGAGGCACTCCTTCTCAGGGCCATGCCCGTGCAGGATGGGCACCTGAGCGATGCTGAGAGTGAGTGCCTCCTTAAATCTACCCCCCCACCCTGGTTGTGGGGGAGGGGAGTGGCAAGGCTGAAGCCAGCCTGCTGCACTCTGTCCAGCTCACCTTTGCTCTCCCTTGGCAGGAAGCACAGCCTGGCTGGTACTCACCTTGAGGAGTAGCATTCTTATCTCATAGGCTCTGTGTTTCCCCCAGATGCCCTTTGGCACTAACAGGGCGGCATCCGCCCCCAGATAATGCTGGGGGGGGGGGCACCAGGCCTTCTCTGCCACCCTCCCATCACCTGGAGGCACATGCCTCTTCCCCCACCCTCCTTCTCAGGCTGGGGACTGGTACCAGGTGTCCAGCTGAGCCTCCTGGAGGGTGGAACGTGCTGGAGGGAGTTCACATGCAGAGCTGGCCATGGGTCTGCCTTCTGGAGACCAGGGGTCTCTTGGGCAGCATACAGCAGGTACTGGTCTCTGCCTCCACAAGGCTCCCCAGGCCCACACCCCCAAGCCCTTCTACCCAGGTGCCTACCTCGTGCTGTCCTCCCTGGTGCAAGAGAACAAGGAAAATGCAATTACCGGTACCTTTTCTTTCAGCCTTCGCCGCAGCCTGTCTTTGGAAGACTGGAGCAGGGTAATTTTGGGGCGCTCCCCGCCGCGCTCGGGAATAATACTGTCTTTAAGCTTTGTCTCGGCCTCTGGACACCCCGGCTGCAGCAGGGTGAGCCTCTCGGAAGCCACTGGGGCCAGGGCATCAGGGCTGCGGGGGGACTCGAGGCCGCCGTGCCCAGCATCCCCCAGGGCATCCTCGAGTCTGGGGCCCTCCGTGGGCACGGTCTCTTTGGCATTGCGGTGGGCGCCTGCCTTCCCCTTGTCGCCGGAAGGATGCTCCATGTTGCTGTGGTGCCAGCGCCGGTTCTGGCTGTAGCCGTGGTGGCTGGACCTCCCTGAGGGGTGGGGTGCCGAGCCCCCCTGGTAGGATTTCTGGTGGTCCCTGTTGTGTTTGGCACTGCCCGGCGGGTGGTCACCATGCTGTTGGGGCTTGTTCCCTCCTGGGGGTCTCTGCTGCCGCCTGCCAAACAAAGGGGAAAGACAAGAGAGGGTCACTGGGGCCACTAGCCAGAGTCCCTATGTCCAAATATCTGCAGAAGAATTCATTTCTTCAGTACTCTCACTGAAGGCCTCCTATGCACCAGGCTCTGCAATGGGGCCTGGGGTTACAGGAGAGAATATGATAGGTCCCTATGATCACTCAGGATTAGACTATGCATTAATACATGTGTAGGAAACAAAATTAAGGTGATACAATTTGAGTATACAGCGAACCCTCCTGACTGTCCCCAGATACCCAGTAGGCTTCTTGAAGCAACCTTTCCCATTTTGTGAACATACTGTGCTGCAGTAAAGATGTGGACACAGAACTGCACTGGACACTGACAGTCGCTCAGTTGTGTCCGACTCTCACAGTCCGACTACACAGTCCATGGAGTTCTCCAGGCCGGAATACTGGAGTGAGTAGCCCTTCCCTTCTCCAAGGGACCTTCCCAACCCAGGGATCGAACCCAGGTCTCCCACCTTGCAGGCGGATTCTTTACCAGCTGAACCACAAGGGAAGCTTCAGCTAATAAGCACTCTGTTAATGACATTTTAACCATCATGGCCCGTGAACAGTTATACCATTTGTTAAACAACCTTTCTTTAGGTACACTGACATTTTCACCCCCCAAGCCATGAACAAAATATGCTATAAGTAGACTTCCCCGGTGGTCTAGTGGTTAAGAATCTGCCTGCCAATGCAGGGAACACGAGTTCAATCCCTGTTCCAGGAAGATGCCACATGTCATGGAGCAACTTAGCCTGTGCACCACAGTCGTGAGCCTGGGAGCTGAAACTACTGAGGCCTGAATGCACCTGTGAGCTCTGCAGCAAGGGAAGCTCCCGGCGTGAGAACCCTGTGCAACTAGAAAGCAGCCACCCCGCTAACCGCTGCAACTAGAGGAAGTCTGTACAGCAACAAAGACCCAAACGAAGCCAGACATAAATAAATGAATAATTTTAAAAATGCTATAAGAAACTATTACAGGCAACTGTGTTCCCTCCAAATTCATATGTTGAGGCCTCAACCCCTGGGACCTCAGAACATGACTGCATTTGGAGTGAGGGCCTTTAAAGATGTGACTAAGTTAAAATGGAGCTGTTAGGGTGGGCCTCAATCTATTACTATCATGTTATGGCAGCCTGAGCCTTGGGCTACAGACGTGGTATTTAACATGGTAGTTTTCGGCAAACAGGCTCACTGATTTACTTGACACTGTCAAGCAGAGAGTCTCATCCTTGAGTAAGTGAAAGCCACTCAGTCGTTGCAACCCCATGGACTATACAGTCCATGGAATTCTCTAGGACAGAATACTGGAATGGGTAGCCTTTCCCTTCTCCAGGGGATCTTCCCAATCCAGGGATCGAACCCAGGTCTCCCGCATTGCAGGCAGATTCTTTACCAGCTGAGCCACAAGGGAAGCTGAAGAATACTGGAGTGGGTAGCCTATCTTTTCTTCAGTGGATCTTCCCGACCCAGGAGTCGAACTGGGGTCTCCTGCNCCTTCTCCAGGGGATCTTCCCAATCCAGGGATCGAACCCAGGTCTCCCGCATTGCAGGCAGATTCTTTACCAGCTGAGCCACAAGGGAAGCTGAAGAATACTGGAGTGGGTAGCCTATCTTTTCTTCAGTGGATCTTCCCGACCCAGGAGTCGAACTGGGGTCTCCTGCATCGCAGGTGGATTCTTTACCAGCTGAGCTACCCGGGAAGCCAGAGATTCTCATATGGAACAAATCTGGGCTGTGCCTCATGGGACAAACCCCATATGTTTTGATCTGCAAAAAGACAGCAAGGGGGTGGGGGGTATCCTGGGGACCCTTCAGTCTTTTGCACCAAAGGGCTGCTTCCATCACTGAAGTGCTCCTGCATGTCACCTGTTTTGCCCTAACGGTGTTTTCCACGTCATAACCTTATCTGGGATGCAGCTGTGGAACAGGATAACCATGAGCCTCTCACAGTTGTAAAGTGAGTGAAGAAAGTTTAGGGAGAGAAGCTCCGCATTCTAGCAAGTGAGGCTCCCATCCCATTCTGTGATCCATCTCTTTGCCCAATACAACAGGCCTTCACTGCACTGCACCTGATGAACAAACTGTATTTACTCGCTCTAAAATTATCATTACTTACATAAACTCAGTTTCAGTGTTCACGTGATCATTTTGTATCTCTGAAAATTTGGGGGTATCCTGGGTTTGGAGTTAAATGGGTCATTTTCCCATTAAAATTAATGAAATTTTTTTCACTGAACAGCTTTTCTTCTACCAGTATCAAATGTTGGCGAGGACGTACAGAAAAGGGAACTCTTGTACAGCGTTAGTGGGAATGTAAATTGGTGCAGCCACAGTGGAAAACAGTATGGAAGTTTCTCAAAAAATAAAACATAGAGCTACCATATGACCCAGCAACTCCACTCCTGTGTATATATCTGAAAAAACCAAAACCACTAATTTGAAAAGATATATGCCCCTCAGTGTTCCCTGGCAGCATTATTTGTAATTGCCAAGGCGTGGACACAACCTAAGGGTTCATTAACAGAAGTTGTGGTATATACACAATGGAATACTGCTCAGCCACAAAAAAACAATGACCATTTGCATGTGCAACAACATGGACGGACAGGGAGGGCAACATGCTACGAGGGAAAAGACAGAAATACTTGATATATCGCTGATACGCAGAATCTAAAAAATACAACAGACTAGTGGATAGAACTAAAAACAAGAGCGACTTCTCTGGTGATCCAGTAGTTAGGACTCTGCCCTTGCATTGCAAGGGGCACAGGTTCGATCTCTAGTGTGGTCAAAACAAAGAAGCAGACCCACAGATGTAGAGAACAAACTAGTCGTTACCAGTGGGGAAGGACTATATAAGGGCAGGGAAGTGGGAGGCACAAACTCTTGGGTGTAAAATAAGCTCAAGCATGTGCTATACAACTTGGGGAAGATAATCCATATTTTGCAATAATTGTAAACAGAAAGTCACTTTTAAACATTGTATAAAAATTAAGAAATTAAAAGAAAAGCTTTCCCTAGGTGGCAGGGTTTAGAGGGGGAGTTAAAATTGTTAAGTGAGGGTTCCCCTGGTGGCTCAGTGGTAAGGACGCCACCTGTCAGGGTAGGAGGCACAGGTTCAATCCCTGGTCTGGAAAGATCTCACATGCTGCAGAATCCCTAAGCCCCCGAGCCTGTGCTCTAGAGCCTGGGAACCGCAACTACTGAGGCCCACGCACCTACAGCCTGTGCTGCACAGGAGAAGGCACCAGGGAGAGAAGTCCATGCACCACAACGAAGAGGAGCTCCTCACTCACCGCAAACAGAGGAAAGCACGCGCCGCAGTGAAGACTCAGCCCAGCCGAAAATAACAAATATGTAAAAAAGCGCTTTAAAAAAAAATTAGCTGCCAAGTGAGAGACAAGTGTTTAGGTTTCTTTCTGTTTCCACACAAACAGTAACTTATAACACACTGTATATTAGAAGCAGAAACGAGTATGTTTTTGGAGGAAAATTCGACAATTTGTTACAAAAGCCTCTAAAACATGTAAACCGCTAGCCCTTGCAATTTATCCACTTGTGACAATTTATCCAAAGGAAATTATCAAAGCATAGGGATGTTCATCACAGTTGTGTTTAGAACAGATAAAAACGGACAGTGAAACAAAGAACGTGGTGAGAAAGCTCACTCTGTGCCGACCGAGCGTGTTGTGTGTGCGGCACAGTGCTAGTTTTCATGGCAAGTGTTTATATGCATAGAAAAATCTTGAAGGACACTCAACAAAATGCTAACAGTCATTATCCCTGGGGGATGGGGTGAGGATTTTTCTTCTTTTATGCTTTCTAAATGAACATAAAATTATTTTTCTAAACTTTTTATTGTGGGATAATTATAAATTCACATGCAGTTGTAAGAAAGAATACAAAGAGATTTTTCTGTATCCTTTTCCCAGCTTCCTTCCATGGTAACATCTTGCAAAACTATAGTTCAAGATCACAACCAGGATTTTGACACTGACTCAGTCAAGATAGAGAACATTTCCATCACCACCATCTCCTTTTCATAGACACACTTACTTCCCTCCCTCCTTAGCCCCTGGCAACAACTAATCTAGTTTCCATTTCTACCATTTTATCATCTCAAGAATGTTATATACATACAGTATGTGACCCAATGGGATTGGCTTTTTTCACTTAGGATAATTTCCTGGCGATCCATCCAGGTGATTGCTTGTATCCACAGTTGTTCCTTTTTTACTGCTGAGTAGTGTTCCGTGGTGTGGATATATCAGCAAGTTTAGTCATTTATCCTCTGAAGGACATCTGGGTTGTTTCCAATTATTGACTGTTGTGCAGAAAGCAGCTAGGAAAATCTGTTCACAGGTTTCTGTGTGGACATAGTTTTCATTGCTCTTGAATCAATGCTTATGATCACCACTGTGCATATTTAATTTTTAAAGAAGTTATCAAACTGTTTTCCATAGAGGCTGTACCATCTCACATTCCCACTAGCAATGCAGGAGAGGTTTTCACCCACTGTTTCTTTGGGACATTTTCAGTTACACCTTTTTTCCTGCTGCCTCCCGGATGACCTGCCTGTCGGACTGCTGGTTATGGTCCTTCTGGGTCTGTGAAGCTCATTTCATTCTTTTCTACTTTCTCACTGTTGCTCAGACTAGGTCGTTCCTATTGTTTCTTTTCCAGGACACTGGTTCTCCCCTTTGTGTCCTCCACTTGGGTGTTGAGTCCATCCAACTGAGTTTTCCTTTAACTCTGCAGTTTTCACTTGATGCTTTGTTATATCTCCTACCTCTCTGCCGAGACATATATATATATATATTTTTTTTTGGTGTATCAAGAGGGTCTGGAGTTGCTCTTTGAAGCATTTTTATGCTGCTTTGTCACACAATTCTAACACTTCTGTTACTTCGTTATTGACATGTATTGTCTTTTTTCATTCAAGTGAGATCTTTCAAGGCTTTGGTATGACAGGAGATTTTTGGCTGAAAGCTGGACAGGTTGGGTATTATGTTATGACATTCGACTTAATTAATTCTCCCTGTTCGGCTGGCTTCTTCTGCTGGCGTCCTCTGACCTTGGTCTGGTAGTAGAAAGAGCTGCACTGTCTCATTACTGCAGGGTGGGGGGAGAAGTCAGGTTCACCACCAGGCCTTCTTTGACGCAGCAAGGCGGGGGTACTCTTTCATGCCGCCCACGGTGGGGGTTCTGGGTCCTCACACAGACAGCTCCCTGGCTAGGAGGAGGAGGGTGCCTCCCTGCTGCTCCCCACATAGCCTCCACTGACACAGAGGCAGGGCTGGCCAGTGACCCCCAGGCATGAGTCCCAACTGCCCACTCGGCTTCCCTGACCCCACCCTGGCGGGCTTTGGGTGCCTCATCACTGCCTGGCGAAGGTGGAATCCTGGTCCTTCATTTGTTCCTTCTGGGACAGGTGAGATGGAGCTAGTTTTTTTCTAGGGCATTTGCCTGAAGTAGAGCAGCTTCTGCTGAAGAGCTCTCTGTCTTAAGAGGCTGCTCCTTTCTGGTTCGCTGGCTGCAGAGGGCAGCGTTCCGTTGGGGCCATTTTGGTCTGTCTGCACCTGTGGGTGTTTCTGGGTTGCTAAATACGTTTCCTACAAGTCTGAGATGAATGAGGCTTAGAAGAAAACTCACCCCCTGCTGTGTCGCCCCTCAGGGGCCAAGGCCCTAGCCAGTCTGCCTTCTCTCTGCCCTTCAGTGTTCTCTTGTGTTTGACTGTATACATAAAAATCCAGGGGTTTTAGATGTGTTTATTTTAATGATTTGAGTCCATAGGGCGTCCCAGGTGACGCTAGTGGTGAAGAACTCGCCTGCCAATGCAGGTTAGACATAAGAAGATGCGGGTTCGATCCCTGGGTCGGGACGATCCCCTGGAGGAGGGCATGGCAACCCACTCCAGTATTCTTGCCTGGAGAATCCCATGGACGGAGGAGCTTGGCGGGCTACAGTCCACAAGGTGGCACAGAGTCGGAAATGACTGAAGTGATTTAGCGCNAGATGCGGGTTCGATCCCTGGGTCGGGACGATCCCCTGGAGGAGGGCATGGCAACCCACTCCAGTATTCTTGCCTGGAGAATCCCATGGACGGAGGAGCTTGGCGGGCTACAGTCCACAAGGTGGCACAGAGTCGGAAATGACTGAAGTGATTTAGCGCGGCACGGCACAGGGTCAAAGAGGCAGCTCCTTCATCCAAGCCCACCACCACCACCATCGACAGGCCTAAGGCCTTCGTTTCCTTCCCTAATGGTCTCATTCAAAACACAGGAATCAACATGGGCCTAAGACTAAGTTCTGGAAGAAGTCTGCATTCATAGCAGGGGACTCCATCAGCATGGGCACCTGGGCAAAGGGCAACAGAGACAAGCTGGGCCCCACCAGCAAGGTGACTCACTGACCTGGGCTCCTCCTAAGACCACCAACTGCCCTCATGTGTGCCGGATGCCAGAGATACAGGTCAGCTCAGGGGTCTGGACCCCCTCATTCGGAGAAGCCCTGGGACAGCAGATGAAATTCTATGGCCCACCAACTCCCCAGGACTTTTTGTTGAGACTTTTTCTAAATTCTCTCTACTTTTATTTTTTAAATTTTGTTTTCGTTTAGTTGCTAAGTTGTGTCGGACATTTTGCAGCCTCACGGACTGGAGCACGACAGGCTCCTCTGTCCTTCACCATCTCCAGGAGCTTGCTCAGATTCGTGTCTGCTGAGTCAGTGATGCTATCTAACCATCTCATCCTCTGCCGCCCTCTTCTCCTTTTGGCCTTCAATCTTTCTCAGCATCAGGGTCTTTTCCAGTGAGTCAGCACTTTGGATCATGTGGCCAAAGTATTGGAGTTTCAGTTTTAGCCTCAGTTCTTCTAATGAAAATTCAGGGTTGATTTCCTTTAGGATTGACTGGTTTGATCTCCTTGCAGTCCAAGGGACTCTCAAGAGTCTTCTCCAACACCACAGTTCAAAAGCATCAGTTCTTCGGCGCTCAGCCTTCTTTTGGTTCAACTCTCACATCCATCCACGACTACTGGAAAAACCATAGCTTTGGCTAGACGGACTTTTGTCAGCAAAGTGATGTCTCTGCTTTTTAATACGCTGTTTAGGTTTGTCATAGCTTTCCTTCTGAGTGTCTTTTCATGGCTGCAGACACTGTCCGCAGTGATTCTGGAGCCCAGGAAAAGAAAGTCTGTTACTGTTTCCATTTTCTCCCCTTCTGTTTGCCCTGCAGTGATGAGGCTGGATGACATGATCTTAGTTTTTCTGAACGCTGACTTTCAAGCCAGCTTTTTCATTGTCCTCTTTCACCCTCATCACGAGGCTCTTCAGTTCCTCTTTCCTTTCTGCCATTAGAGTAGTATCATATGCATATCTGAGGTTGTTGATATTTCTCCTGGCAATCTTTAATTCCAGCTTGTAATTCATCCAGCCTTGCATTACACATGATGTACTCTGCATAGAAGTTAAATAAGTAGGGGAACACTATACAGATTTGTTGTACTCCTTTTCCAATTTTGAATCAACCAGTTATTCCATGTACAGTCCTAACTGTTGCTTCTTGATCCACATACAGCTTTCTCAAGAGACAGGTAAGGTGGTATGGTATTCTCATCTCTTCAAGAATTTCCCACAGTTTGTTGTGATCCATACAGTCGAAGGCTTTAGTGTAGTCAATGAAGTAGATGTTTTTCTGAAATTCTCTTGCTTTCTCCATGATCCAGCGAACGCTGGCAGTTTGGTCTCTGGTTCCTCTGCCTTTTCTAAACTCAGTTTGTACATCTAGACGCTCTCGGTTCATGAACTGCTAAAGCCTAGGTTGAAGGATTTTGAGCATAAGTTTGCTAGCATGTGAAATGAGTGCAACTGTACAGTAATTTGAACATTCTTTGGCACTGCCTTTCTTTGGGACTGGAATGAAAACTGACGTTTTCTATTCCTGTGGCCACTGCTGAGTTTTCCAAATTTGCTGACATACTGAAGGCACCACTTAAAAGGCGTCATCTTTTATGCTTTTAAACAGCTACTTTACACTGATTGACCTTTTTTCCTTTCACTCTCTTTGTTCTTTGAGTGTGAGTAATTTTTAAGCCCGGAGAAGAACCTTGGAAATTCCCTTGCAGATAATGCTTGATTCTCACAACTTCTGTCATCCTTATTTAGAATTTTTGTGCTGCCTGCAGCTATGGCCCAAAGAATGCCCCCCAAAGGACAGTTGACCAAGGCCTTCCCAGGATCTGTCTTGAAAGTGGCTTCCCACTTGCCGTATCAGGAATTCCCCGCTCTCTGCCCAGCATCCTCCCAGTCCTCCTCCCCACCTCTCAAAAAAATCCCACTTCTTTCCACCCAGAGGAGAAAGGAGGTAATTTCTACATGGTAGTCAAGATCTTGGAAAGAAATCAGCCTAGGTCTTGCAGAGCTTCTGCTACTGTTTTCTGGAAATTGTGTGGGGCCTGGAACTCCATGTTCTGGTTCAAAAAACCTTGGAAGGACTTCCCTGGTGGTCCAGTGGTTAAGAATCTGCCGTGAGATGCAAGGGACTCAGGTCTGATCAAGGGTTGGGGAACTAAGATCCCACATGCCACAGGGCAACTAAGCCCGCATGCCACAACTACTGACCCTGCCTGCCGCAACTAAAGAGGATGTGTGCCCCAGTGAGATCCTTTGTGCTGCAACTAAGACCCAATGCAGCCAAACAAAAAAATTTAAAAAAGATCTTGGAGCCAGCCAGTCCTGTCAACAAAGCAATGACCAGGAAGAATGCCCCAGGTTGCCGAGCACCAGTGGGTGCTCTCAGACTCACTCTGCCTGAGTGGCAGCTCCTTTGC
This sequence comes from Oreotragus oreotragus, assembly GCA_006410675.1. NCBI lineage: Eukaryota > Metazoa > Chordata > Mammalia > Artiodactyla > Bovidae > Oreotragus > Oreotragus oreotragus. The sequence continues at coordinate 158,507 of SJYX01005862.1, read as the reverse complement.
ACACGTGGAGTGATGTCTGCAGGCGGGAAAGAGAGGGTTGGGGGTCCACCTTTGAGAGTCCGCTCCTAAATGTGGAGACGAGACTCATGAATGCAAAAGGAGGTGGGCTGCTATGGGGCTGGACGGCAAATGAGGCTGGGTGGCCCCTAGGAGGGCAGGGAAGGTGTCCCTGGAGGAGGGGCACAGGGCACGGAGCCCCTTTTCCTGCTTAGTTTTCAGGGTTAGTGACTGTTGGTACTGGTCTCTATGTGCAGGTCAGTCAAGAACCTTTCTTCCCATTTTACAGATAAGGCAACTAAGGCTCACTGAAGAGAAGTCCCACAGCAGAGGGCCTTGCAGAGGCTCTCAGGAGTGTGTCCAGCCAAGTCGGCAGGTCACGGCTCCCAAGCGTCCACTCTCCTGTCTCCCACGTGCCCTCAGATCCAGCCCCCTGGATAGAGAAGGGCTGAGCTACCACGGAGACCCGCCGTGCCGATGACCCCAGGAGGCCCATGTCGTTGGCCTGGGAACAGACTGAGATGGCCTTAGCCCAAGGACCAGACTTTGGGGCTGGGCCTCAGGCTTCAACAATGGAGGCCCAGCTCCCCGGCTCTGGCCATTCACAAATATTTGTCAGCGGTCGCTGGCTGCGCCAGCCAAAACCAACTCCTCTCTTCTGTGTTTGCTGGCCCTGGGTTTCGTCGATACCTTCCTTCAGGGGCCAGCTGGCGGCTCACCACGAAACCTGTGGGTTTAGGTTTGGCTGATCCGGGATGAGCCGCTGTTGCTTCCAGCGGCAAGGAAGGAAGCCGCGTTTGGTCTCTGATCCCCGGATATGTGGGTCCAGGTTTTGGAGACATATTAGACGTGCAGCCATGCCAGCCAGAAAGGGCAGAAATCCTCCTCAGGACTTCTGCTCAGGATGTTCGAATCTTGTGGTGAGGGGTAGCTTTCTCTGGTGGGGCCGGGGCAGGGGGAGCAGCTTAGGAGATAAGATTAATATTCCATTTGCATTCCTGGCAACACCTGCCGTTAGGAAAATAATGCTTTTTTTTTTTTTTTTTTGCGAATGGAAACTGTCAGTATGTTTTTTCCATCACTCATTTAGTTTATTCTTTCTTCTTTGGGTTCTGAAATCAGATGTCTTATTTCACTCTCAGACTGCTCTCTTTTATTAAGAAGAAAAAAAAAAAGTTCTCGGAAGACCACAGCTGCATTTTGGGAGGTGGGTGTAGGGAGAATAACTTCAGATTTTGTTTTTTAAAACGACTTTAACAGCAGTCCGAAGGCAGACAAACGTCTCTCTGTTCATTTTTTATTTCATAATCTTTCCCAACTAGATATTCGGAGGGCCACTGACTTATTATGGTTCTCACAATGTCGGACACTTCACCACATAATTTGTAGGTCTGCTTAAAAATTTCTGAAAGCAAAATTCCAAGGGCAAGCGGTTGGAAAACTATGCACCGGCTCATATTTCTTGCCTTCAGAAAAAGTGATGACTGCTCATTACTAGCTCAGGCGCCTCCAGTCCTGCCCACCTACACACGCCCCACACGGGCCCCACCCCCGCTGCCCCAGCCTCTGAGCCGGGCAGGGGCTGCGCTGAAATGAGCTCGGCAGGCGGGGTGCGGAGACAAGGGCCGCCCGCCACACACGGCTGCCCGGGTCTGCAGAGAATGGGAAGCTTAGCAAGGAAAAGCATAGAGGAGACACACTTCCCTCTTGAGGGAGCCAGCGGAGGGAGACATGCCGTTGGTTTAAACCACAATGATCAGAGTAGCCTGCCTCCACTGAGATAACACTTGGGGCTGAAAGAGGTGTTGGAAATCCAGAGTCTGCTCTGCAGGACACTCCTCCTCTGTCCGTCTGTCTGTCTGTGGGACTACAGCCAGCTCCGAGCCTGGCTCAGGGCGGGGGCGGGGGGTAGGGGGTGCAGGGCTTCACCCCTCTGTGTCTCTGTCCCTAGCTGTACTGGCCTCCAGCTCACAGGTGGCTATGAAGATATACACCAGGGCCAGCACGACAGTCTTATGGATGAGAAAACCAAGGCTCAGAGAGCCTGCTTCGCTCCCCTTCAGGCTGTGCAGCTAGTTAGTGGCAAAGCCTGTCCCGGACCTCGAATTTGTGTTTCTGCTGTAAGGTGCTGCCTGAGACGCTGCATGACTGGATCTCACATGGCTATTCTGAGGCCTCAGGAGGTCACAGGTCTGGAGAACCGGAGCATCACTAGCCACTTAGACAACGGAACCGCCTGTAATTGCCATCATCCACAGGGTGCAGGGACCGCAGCACGCTGGCCGGCTCGCTCCCGCACCGGGTCCACTGACAACCCGTGAGCGGCATCACGTGCTTCAGGAACACTCTTGCTGCTGTGGACGGTCAGCCAAGCTTCAGAGGCTCCCACTCTGGCAGACTGTGGGGTTCCCTTTTCGCTCAGAGTCGGGTAGGAAATGATTTAGGATTGAGGTCCCTGCTTAGCTGAGGCAAAAGTTCATGCAAGGAGCTCAGTCTTCCACGGAACGGATGGAAAGCTTTAGAAACCAGATGGTCACCTGGCTAAAGGGAGGCTTGGAATGGAAGTGAGAGGGTCTGACTCTGGACCCTGAAGCAGAGAAAAGATTTTCCTCCCCAACTACAGAACTGAATGTACGAAGGAAGGAAGAGGGGAAAAGGCAGGTTCATTTATTGCTTCATTAATTAAACTTGTTCTGAGATTTGGCTCTGCCTGGAGGTTAAGCAGAGGTATCAATGGGCTTGCCCAAGGCCATGCAGTTCCTCGAACACGGAGGGAAGCTGGGCTTGGGGGGGGCAGTGTGTATGACAAAAGCTGTTCAGCTGGCTTTAAGGAGTCTCTAAACACTTTTCCTAACCTACCCAGACTTCGAGGGCCAGATTTGCCAAGAAGCCTTCCCCCAGCTCCCAGGATGTCTCCTCTATCTCTAAACTCCTAATGAGATCATAGTCTGACTTCCTTAGTCTCTGCCACCTATGGCCTTATGCATTCCTCTTGCACACCCTTAAAAGCATCTACTTTATTTAGAGCCTTTTCTAAATCTCCCCCAGGGGTCTGTGGTGGGGCTGGGCACTCATTCATGCCTGAAGTGAGCCCCAGTGAGCCAGGTCCTGGGGACACAGCAATGACTCCAATACAGGGCTGTGTCCTTACAGAGCTTAGGATCCATGCAGAGAGACAGACACCATTCCATTAAGTACAGAAACAGGTATCTGGCTACAACCAGGCACAACAGTCATGGAGGAAGGGAGGCAGAGAATAGCACAGCGGTCTGTTCTAGTCTGATCCTGGACACAGGACTGGCCCCACGATCTGTGGGACCCTGTGCAGAAACAAAAGCATGGGCCTCTTGTTCAGAAACTGTCCTGGCAGCTACAGCAGGGCATTAACCCAGGCGCAGCCCTTGGGAGCGCGAGTCACAGCGTGAGACCACAGACTGCACATCCGAGAAGCCAGCCCTGCCAGCAGGGCTGCCCCGAGGAACGGGACTGGAGCCGTAATCACATGGATGCGGAACGACAGTAATGAAAACACGCTAACACATATGGAGCACTAACCACGGGCCAGCACAGCTTTCATTTACCCCAGGAGGGCAGGACCGCTGTTCACTCTGCTTTACAGAGACATCAGTGAGGCTTTGAAAGGTGAGTACTTGCCTAAGGCCACACAGCTTGCAAGAAGCAGCACTTGGTTTGAACCTAGGTAGTCTGGCCCAAGAATGAGTGCCCTCAGCCACCACGCTCTCTTGCCTCAAGGTTTTGCTGCCTGTTCCAGGGTTCTGGGGTTTCCCAGGTGGCACCGTGCTAAAGAATCCGCCCGCCAATGCAGGAGACGCAGGAGACTTGGGTTTGACCCCGAGGTCGGGAAGATCCCCTGGAGGAGGGCACGGCAATCCACTCCAGTATTCTTGCCTGGAGAATCCCGTGAACAGAGGAGTTCCGTGGGTTACAGTCCACAGGGTCACAAAGAGTCAGACAAACTGAGCAACTGAGCATGCACGCACGCACCTGAGTCCTGAGGGCGTGGGGCAGCCTGCACCACCGCTGAGCAAGGAACCCAAATCTGGAGAACCCCAGGCCATGGCCAAGGCCAGTGGGGGAGGGATTGTGGGTTTGGCACACACCACACACGTGGTGCAGAAACAAAGGCTGAGCTGGAGGCCACTGCGGACAGAGGAGGCTGAGAGGCCCGAGAGAGGGGAAAGCCTGGGAGGGCTCTGGACTGGGCATTCTGGGTCAAGGTTTGGAAATCCAGCCTTCCAGCCTTGGCTCCAGTGCGTCTGGGGAAAACCACAGAAGCCACATGTGGCCCTCGGGTTTCCATTTGCGCTGGGAACAGTCCTTTCCCCACCACAGTCTGCTAGTTCCTGCGGCTAGGGCCCGTGGGACAGGGCTGGGGGGAGCTGGAGTTTTCAGGTGGCCCGCTGGCTTCTGCCCTGCTCTCGCGGTGGGGAAGAACCGTGGGCTCCTTCCACCCACCTCTATCCGAGGGCAGCACAGACGGCCATAGGGAAACCACTTTCTCTAGGCTATCAGATGGGTCTCTGAGTCTCACTCCACAGTCAGGGCATCTCTGAGGGCCTCCTCTCAAACACCCCTGGAAATCCAGGGCTCACAGCACCAATCGGCTGGGCAGCTTGGGCAAAGCACCCACCTCCCCATGTCTCAGCACTGCTGCCTGCGGAATGGGAACACCAGATCCTCACTCTCCTTAGGTGGCGTCTCACCTTCTCCGCATTCTTGCCAAGATCGTAAGGCCAACTGACATTACACTGCAATCAAACCCGGGAGAGCCTTTGGGGAACAAAGGCACATTATAAATGCGAGGTATTGTTTTGGTTCCAGGGTGAATCAGGCATTCCAAGAATCTTTGGCCTCATACGGTCTGAGGCAGCGTGATGTCATGGGAAGAGCACGCGGCTGCCCTAGCGGACTGTTTCCAGGGAAAGGCCCTCGCCCTTCCGCCTCGCCCAGCCAAGCCCTGCAGTCTCCTATCTGGCCCGGGGACCCTCAGTGCAGCCTGCTGCGGGGGGCAGGCATCCCTGAGCTAGGTGCCCATGCTGGGCGCACTCTGGGTCTCATGGACAGCAGCCACAGATACCCATAAATCCCAGCTGGGATCCTCCATTTTCCAGCTAAGCTGAAACTGTGGCTAACCCGACAAAGTCATGCCAGTCAACATCAGGAAGCACAGTGTGGCCATACCATCTTTCTGGAGTCTGCCCACTCCCACCCATTCTTTCTAAAGAACCAAGGAAGCCTGGTTATGGGTATGAATGTGCCCCATCTGGATGTGGCCTTCATCCATAGCCCCTCATTGCCTGGAATACAGAAAATGCCCAATACAAACCCCCAGGGTATTTACCAAGAGGCAACACACTGTCGTAGTTCAAAGTCTGGACTCTGGAGACAGACACCCAGAGTTCAGATCCAGGCTCTGAGTTGTGAGCTGTGCAACGTTGGGCAAGTTCCTTAATCTCTCTGGGCCTTGGCTTTTTCACTGGTAAAATGCGGACAGAGGACCCACTTCATAGGGGTTCCTGTGAGTTTTAAAGGAGATGACATACATGTTATATTAATGTTGTTTCTAATAATGTTACAGTGTGGGCTTCCCAAGCAACATAGTACTGAATCCATCAGATGGCTGGAGGAAGTAATGAGCACTGCTGTGCCCATAATACAGGTGGGAAAAGTGAGGCTGTGGGGCAATGGGCTTTTTCAAGTGTTAGCAATCAAGGAAGAAACACTAGATGTCCAGCTTCTAGTTTTGCTTTTATTCTGGTTTCTAAGGGCTGTATATTGGACATAATCTCCCACCGTGAAAGTTCTCATCACTAAATACCACCATCATCCCGAGGGAAGTGCTGCCCAAGGCTTATTGGGCTATCTCCAGTGACTTCTTGGATTCCCAGCCTAAATAAAGCCTGGCTATCGAGTCCACCACTGCTGGCCAGCGGGTGGCCAACTGGTTAGCTCACTTACTCCATGCATGGGCTGACTGACTTTAGAAGCCCAATCAAACCAGCCCTTTTCGCCATCTGTCTTAATCTCACCATCTTCAGGCAGTGGAGCAGCCTCAAACTGGCTTTCAAAGACAAGATAAGGAGGAGGAAGGATCAGGAGAAAGTCCCATAAGAGTTGTTTAAATACCAAGTGTCACCAACTGCTGAGTCCTTCTGAACTATGGAGGAGGAAGGCCAGAGACACAGTCCGAGATGACCTCAGGAGGTCCTCAGGAGAACTGCCCCACGGGAGAGGGGACTGCCTGGAAATGTGGTGAGCTCTCTGTCACTGGAGGTGTCCAAACACGGGCCGACCGTTAGCTCTGGACCCCTCCTATCCCTAACCTGCCCATTCTACAATCAGTACCTCCTCCGTGAAGCCCTACTGGGTTGAGCAGGAGTCCCTACCTGGAGACGCAGCTGGAGACAGTGATAACACGGAAGTTGGGACACCTGGGTCACGTCCTGGTTTTGCTCCTGTCTAGCTGGGTGGTCTTGATCTGGCCTTTCTGCCCCTCAGCTGTTTTCTTAATCAAATGGATCTCACAACTGGAAAATAGGTGGGGAGGAGCTGAAAGAGATAACCTCAGGGCTTGGCGATGAAACCTCCCTCGCTCACTCCCCAGTCTCGGGCCAGCTCTGGGGAGCCAGGTGAAGGAATGATGGCTTCATCGGGGGATGTGGAGGACCCCCAGGTGGTCCCTGAGCTGGTCTGGCTTTGTGGGCAGAGGAGCACCGCTGCGCTTCCAGCTACCAGCCCCCGTGCTCGCCCTCAGCCACCCTCCTCGGACAGCCTCCTCCCCTGCAACTTCATTACTGACAGGTCTGCTCTGACCCTGAAGGAAATGTGAAAAGCAGTTAGCTGGAGTAGGGTGTCCCCTGGGGTCACATTTCTCAGCCAGGGCTGGTGGGACTGACAGGTCCGAGGCAAGATGTCCTGGCGGAGAGAGAAACACTCAGAAGCTTCACCCACCTCACCGCGCCTGCTCGGGACACTGGGCTGGATTCTTGGGCTAGAATCTTCTCAAACTCAAGGACAGTGCTGATAGCTTTCTCATTAAACACCCATCAGCCAGGATTCGGTGTATAAATACCTTCAGGGCCATTCAGACAGGTGAACAGGACCTCCTCTCCCTAGCTCCCAAACGCAGGGTCCCGAAGCTTAGAGCAGCGCGTTTACAATCAACCAGGGACTCTCCCTGACAGCAGAAAGACAGCTAGCAAATTTAGAAGGAAGGATGGAATTAGAAAATCATCTGGCCGTTACCATAATAGCAATTCTTAAGCAAGAATCATGAGTGGAGGCTAGCGGGTGAAAGTCATAGGAAAACAGAATATTGGCTTCATCTGAAAGGACCTCCCCGCAAGCTATTTCTTAATTACAAAGGGAAAACTCATAATTTTACAGTGGAGAAGCTTGGCAGACATGGCCATAACCGAGGAAGCAAAGTCAACATCACCAGTCCTGGGGTGAAGGGGCGGCACCAGTGTTCTGATAGGAAGCACGAGGGGAACGCAGTGTCCCCCAAGCGCGGAGAACCCTAGTCTGACCGTGGGGAGGTATCAGAGAAACCCAAACGAGGGACCATCGACAAAAACGAGTCATTCTTAAAAAAACAAAGTCAATGTCACGAAATACAAAGACTTGTGAACTGTCCCCAGATTAAAAGAACCTAAAGAGACAGGATAATTGAATGTAAGCCCTGCTCTAGGACCACTGGAGAAAGATGAGTAAGGACTGTGGAGTAGATAACTATATTGTATCGGCGTTAGTTTCCTGATTTCGACCATTGTCCTGTGGCGATGAAAGAAAATATCTTTTTAAAGAAACACACTGTGAAGTATTTAGCGGTAAAAAGGCATTCCCGCAGCAAATCCTTCTCACTCAAGTCAGAAAAAAAAAAAAATGTATGAGAGGGAGAAAGAAAGCAAAGGAGGTAAACTGTTAATAGCTGAGGAATCCGGGTGAGGAATACGCAAGGATTCTTTGCACAATTCTCACAGCTTTTCTGGGAGTTTGAGATTTTGTTGAAAGCAGAAGTTTTTATAGATGAGCAGGATCCGGTTAGAAGGGAAGAAGTGGAGAGGGCATTCCAGAAGAAGCCCAGACTTCGCAAAGGGTGGCTGGCCATTTTTCCTAAGTCAATTTCTTATGTCCCAGGCAAACTAAATAAAATACAACAAAATTAATTTCGGTCAGTCAGTTGAGGGTCCTGCTTCACCTCGCAGCAGGTAAAACTGCAGAGACCCCTCATTTTGTAGGTAGGGGTGGCCCCAACGGAAGTGCACACACAGCTCACTGTGCAATCGTGTTCTCAAGACCGAGAAGATTCCTTAACAGAGCCGGAGCAGCTAGGCATCGTCTGAAGGGCAGTGGTGGCCAAACTCCGACATCCCCAGGGCAGAAGCCCAGGCGGACCCCTCGCACCATCATAAGCAAGTCAACCTGCCCTTATGGGCAACACCTAGAGCAGGACTGTTTCCCAGGGTGGGCCTCTACAGCACCCACCAGGAGACCTCGTCCCTCAATGAGTGGGAAAATGCACACATTTCTATACTTAGTTTTACACCTGTGGAAACTGAAGCAGTTTAGTGTGCTGGTTGCAGACTTAATCTACTGTTTTAGACTTGAGAACTCCTCTCATCACCCTGCAGACACCCTCAGGAATTAACACAATATTTTGTTATTTCTGGTGGTACATGACAAAATGCTATTTTATGTAAAACATAGCTTTCAGATTAATATGGGGAGTGAATACCGAAAGTTCATATTCAATATGATCTTTAATAACGTCTCCGATCAAAGGCAATATTTAACCTTCCCCCACTTACCAAGTGATGCCTTCTTCGTTTATTGTAAATAAGCTACAAAAGCAAAAGCATAATTTTCTACAAAGAAATTTAAAAAACGACACATTATCACGTCACTGCGGCTGTGGCACCACATACATGCTCACATGGAGGCTAACGGCTAAGTAAGGCAGAGAAAGAAACAAAAAAGCAAAAGCTGATTTCGCGGGCCACTGTTTGGAATTCTTAAATTGTCTGTTTGTTTAATAAAAATCAACTGGTTTGTTTTTGTAATTCTCTTGCTTTGTTTCTAAATGACGAGACGTGAGAATTTTCAGGAAGGGCTTGCAATCACTTTGTCCAAATAGCAGGGTGTGAGCAGGGAGGGTCTTGACTCTGGTGAGCGGAGTGGGACGCCGGCCAGGCCCGGGGTCTTCAGGACTCTGTCCAGACGCGCAGGGCTCCCGGACCCAGGCGGAGACAAGCGTGCAGAGTCGTGACCACGCGCCTGCTCCTCAGGAACCAGCCTTTTAATATCGCTGTTCTTTAATGCTTCCTGCCTTTAACCAACTGTCCATTATGGGTAAAAATTAAATATTTGACTAAGAATAAAAATCTTTTCAAACTGAGTAATGCTCAAAACCACCGAAGTGGCTCTCCAGGCTGCGGAGGGACTGGCCAAGGGGTTGGGTCTTGGGTGGGCCCCCTCGTCTGTGCTAAGCTGGGGCTCAGGCCACATCCATGGGCAGGGTCTCACACTGTGAGATTCTGAAGGTGGTGACAGACCCCTGGAATGGGGGTGAGAGCCCAGCTTCGGGGCCAACCAGGCCTGGGCTCCAGTCAGGGTCCTGGCATCTCCTTGCTGTGTGCTTTGGGCAAGGTTCCTCTTAGTCTCTGCCTCAGTTTCCCGTTTGCTAAATGGGGAAATGGTCATGAACTGGGGGTTGCCTATGGTTCTGGGGGTTAAGTGAGCAGAAATTGGCCCAGGCCTGACAAAGCAAGGACTCAGCGGGGAGCTCCCACGTCCACTGTCACAGCTCTACTCAGAAACAGCAGCCGTGACCAGTCAGGACTCTGGGCACAGTGCTCTCACCCCGCGTGTGAGACCGGGAGACACTTCCTCTGGCCTTCCCAGGTTCCTTGCAAACCTGGCCTCCTCCACACAACCTCAGGTTTGCACCTTCTGTGCGGCATGTTCAGAAGGGCTGGGATTCTCCAGCTGGCCCCTGGAAGGCATCTTAAAGACCTGAAAATCTGCTGGAGGCCTGAGCTCGGAGCTCTCACCTGCATTGTCTTTCCCACTTGCCACCGTGCCCTGAGGGCATCCACGCTACCCCCTGCTGGAACTGCCCCTCCCCCTGTCTCTGCCTCCAAATATCCTCTTAGATGTTGGCACTCGAGCCCACCCCTCAAGGAGACGCCCTGGTCACCCAGCCTGCGATGAGTGCTGTCTGTCCCTGGAATCTCGCCCGGAGCTGATGGTGAGCTCAGTGCGTTTTCGGCCTCCGTCCACAGCTCACTCCTGGTGGGCAGACAGCCCCTGCCAGCCTCACTCCAGGAGGTGGCAGACTCCACTATACACGGACGGCTAGGTTTTTACCGTGGGGCTGTGGGGAAGTGGTTTCTGACATGGGCGGGAAGAGCAGGGCAGTTTTGGAGGACTCTCTTGGTGCCGTGGCCCCAGCAGCCTTTGGCTCTCTGTACCCTTCCTGGACCAAGCATGGCCCTGTGGGCAGGTGAGGGGAAGGTGGGGGTGGTGGATGGACAGAGTGCCTCAGCACTGCCCAGCAAGCTCACTCCTTTCAGGCACGAAATCTGGTCAAGAGGGGAAGTGATGTGGCCAAGGATGAAGAGGGCAAAGCTACGGGATGGGGCAGGGCTTGGGGAGGCAGGGGGCATTCACACTCTCCCTCCAGTGATTAATGGACTAATTCCTGGGCTGTGGCAGGGAGCCCTGTGGTGAGGAGGCACTCCAGAGAGCTGGCAGCAATGTAACAAAGTGGCTGAAAGGACCCAAGAAGAAACAAGTGAAGTAACCTAGCCCAGCGCTGCATCCTTGCATCATTTACTCGGTAAACACCCACAGAGTTCTACTATATGCAGGCACTACGGTAGGCACTGGGGGTTTGGCTGGGAGCAACTGCCAAAAAGCCCTTGTGGATCCTCTCTAAGGAGGAGATACAGATAATAAGCAATAAATGCATCACACAGAATATCAGAGGGCGTTCAGTTCTACGGAGACTGTGAAGCCAGCAAAGGGGACTGGGAGTGTGGCGGTGCGGTGGGATACCTGTGGGAGAGGCTGCACTTTTATCTGAAATTTTTTAAAAACTTGAAGCACAGGACTCTGAAAAAAAAAAAAGTTCTCGGAAGACCACAGCTGCATTTTGGGAGGTGGGTGTAGGGAGAATAACTTCAGATTTTGTTTTTTAAAACGACTTTAACAGCAGTCCGAAGGCAGACAAACGTCTCTCTGTTCATTTTTTATTTCATAATCTTTCCCAACTAGATATTCGGAGGGCCACCGACTTATTATGGTTCTCACAATGTCGGACACTTCACCACATAATTTGTAGGTCTGCTTAAAAATTTCTGAAAGCAAAATTCCAAGGGCAAGCGGTTGGAAAACTATGCACCGGCTCATATTTCTTGCCTTCAGAAAAAGTGATGACTGCTCATTACTAGCTCAGGCGCCTCCAGTCCTGCCCACCTACACACGCCCCACACGGGCCCCACCCCCGCTGCCCCAGCCTCTGAGCCGGGCAGGGGCTGCGCTGAAATGAGCTCGGCAGGCGGGGCGCGGAGACAAGGGCCGCCCGCCACACACGGCTGCCCGGGTCTGCAGAGAATGGGAAGCTTAGCAAGGAAAAGCATAGAGGAGACACACTTCCCTCTTGAGGGAGCCAGCGGAGGGAGACATGCCGTTGGTTTAAACCACAATGATCAGAGTAGCCTGCCTCCACTGAGATAACACTTGGGGCTGAAAGAGGTGTTGGAAATCCAGAGTCTGCTCTGCAGGACACTCCTCCTCTGTCCGTCTGTCTGTCTGTGGGACTACAGCCAGCTCTGAGCCTGGCTCAGGGCGGGGGCGGGGGGTAGGGGGTGCAGGGCTTCACCCCTCTGTGTCTCTGTCCCTAGCTGTACTGGCCTCCAGCTCACAGGTGGCTATGAAGATATACACCAGGGCCAGCACGACAGTCTTATGGATGAGAAAACCAAGGCTCAGAGAGCCTGCTTCGCTCCCCTTCAGGCTGTGCAGCTAGTTAGTGGCAAAGCCTGTCCCGGACCTCGAATTTGTGTTTCTGCTGTAAGGTGCTGCCTGAGACGCTGCATGACTGGATCTCACATGGCTATTCTGAGGCCTCAGGAGGTCACAGGTCTGGAGAACCGGAGCATCACTAGCCACTTAGACAACGGAACCGCCTGTAATTGCCATCATCCACAGGGTGCAGGGACCGCAGCACGCTGGCCGGCTCGCTCCCGCACCGGGTCCACTGACAACCCGTGAGCGGCATCACGTGCTTCAGGAACACTCTTGCTGCTGTGGACGGTCAGCCAAGCTTCAGAGGCTCCCACTCTGGCAGACTGTGGGGTTCCCTTTTCGCTCAGAGTCGGGTAGGAAATGATTTAGGACTGAGGTCCCTGCTTAGCTGAGGCAAAAGTTCATGCAAGGAGCTCAGTCTTCCACGGAACGGATGGAAAGCTTTAGAAACCAGATGGTCACCTGGCTAAAGGGAGGCTTGGAATGGAAGTGAGAGGGTCTGACTCTGGACCCTGAAGCAGAGAAAAGATTTTCCTCCCCAACTACAGAACTGAACGTACGAAGGAAGGAAGAGGGGAAAAGGCAGGTTCATTTATTGCTTCATTAATTAAACTTGTTCTGAGATTTGGCTCTGCCTGGAGGTTAAGCAGAGGTATCAATGGGCTTGCCCAAGGCCATGCAGTTCCTCGAACACGGAGGGAAGCTGGGCTTGGGGGGGGCAGTGTGTATGACAAAAGCTGTTCAGCTGGCTTTAAGGAGTCTCTAAACACTTTTCCTAACCTACCCAGACTTCGAGGGCCAGATTTGCCAAGAAGCCTTCCCCCAGCTCCCAGGATGTCTCCTCTATCTCTAAACTCCTAATGAGATCATAGTCTGGCTTCCTTAGTCTCTGCCACCTATGGCCTTATGCATTCCTCTTGCACACCCTTAAAAGCATCTACTTTATTTAGAGCCTTTTCTAAATCTCCCCCAGGGGTCTGTGGTGGGGCTGGGCACTCATTCATGCCTGAAGTGAGCCCCAGTGAGCCAGGTCCTGGGGACACAGCAATGACTCCAATACAGGGCTGTGTCCTTACAGAGCTTAGGATCCATGCAGAGAGACAGACACCATTCCATTAAGTACAGAAACAGGTATCTGGCTACAACCAGGCACAACAGTCATGGAGGAAGGGAGGCAGAGAATAGCACAGCGGTCTGTTCTAGTCTGATCCTGGACACAGGACTGGCCCCACGATCTGTGGGACCCTGTGCAGAAACAAAAGCATGGGCCTCTTGTTCAGAAACTGTCCTGGCAGCTACAGCAGGGCATTAACCCAGGCGCAGCCCGTGGGAGCGCGAGTCACAGCGTGAGACCACAGACTGCACATCCGAGAAGCCAGCCCTGCCAGCAGGGCTGCCCCGAGGAACGGGACTGGAGCCGTAATCACATGGATGCGGAACGACAGTAATGAAAACACGCTAACACATATGGAGCACTAACCACGGGCCAGCACAGCTTTCATTTACCCCAGGAGGGCAGGACCGCTGTTCACTCTGCTTTACAGAGACATCAGTGAGGCTTTGAAAGGTGAGTATTTGCCTAAGGCCACGCAGCTTGCAAGAAGCAGCACTTGGTTTGAACCTAGGTAGTCTGGCCCAAGAATGAGTGCCCTCAGCCACCACGCTCTCTTGCCTCAAGGTTTTGCTGCCTGTTCCAGGGTTCTGGGGTTTCCCAGGTGGCACCGTGCTAAAGAATCCGCCCGCCAATGCAGGAGACGCAGGAGACTTGGGTTTGACCCCGAGGTCGGGAAGATCCCCTGGAGGAGGGCACGGCAATCCACTCCAGTATTCTTGCCTGGAGAATCCCGTGAACAGAGGAGTTCCGTGGGTTACAGTCCACAGGGTCACAAAGAGTCAGACAAACTGAGCAACTGAGCATGCACGCACGCACCTGAGTCCTGAGGGCGTGGGGCAGCCTGCACCACCGCTGAGCAAGGAACCCAAATCTGGAGAACCCCAGGCCATGGCCAAGGCCAGTGGGGGAGGGATTGTGGGTTTGGCACACACCACACACGTGGTGCAGAAACAAAGGCTGAGCTGGAGGCCACTGACAGCTTGCAAGAAGCAGCACTTGGTTTGAACCTAGGTAGTCTGGCCCAAGAATGAGTGCCCTCAGCCACCACGCTCTCTTGCCTCAAGGTTTTGCTGCCTGTTCCAGGGTTCTGGGGTTTCCCAGGTGGCACCGTGCTAAAGAATCCGCCCGCCAATGCAGGAGACGCAGGAGACTTGGGTTTGACCCCGAGGTCGGGAAGATCCCCTGGAGGAGGGCACAGCAATCCACTCCAGTATTCTTGCCTGGAGAATCCCGTGAACAGAGGAGTTCCGTGGGTTACAGTCCACAGGGTCACAAAGAGTCAGACAAACTGAGCAACTGAGCATGCACGCACGCACCTGAGTCCTGAGGGCGTGGGGCAGCCTGCACCACCGCTGAGCAAGGAACCCAAATCTGGAGAACCCCAGGCCATGGCCAAGGCCAGTGGGGGAGGGATTGTGGGTTTGGCACACACCACACACGTGGTGCAGAAACAAAGGCTGAGCTGGAGGCCACTGGGGACAGAGGAGGCTGAGAGGCCCGAGAGAGGGGAAAGCCTGGGAGGGCTCTGGACTGGGCATTCTGGGTCAAGGTTTGGAAATCCAGCCTTCCAGCCTTGGCTCCAGTGCGTCTGGGGAAAACCACAGAAGCCACATGTGGCCCTCGGGTTTCCATTTGCGCTGGGAACAGTCCTTTCCCCACCACAGTCTGCTAGTTCCTGCGGCTAGGGCCCGTGGGACAGGGCTGGGGGGAGCTGGAGTTTTCAGGTGGCCCGCTGGCTTCTGCCCTGCTCTCGCGGTGGGGAAGAACCGTGGGCTCCTTCCACCCACCTCTATCCGAGGGCAGCACAGACGGCCATAGGGAAACCACTTTCTCTAGGCTATCAGATGGGTCTCTGAGTCTCACTCCACAGTCAGGGCATCTCTGAGGGCCTCCTCTCAAACACCCCTGGAAATCCAGGGCTCACAGCACCAATCGGCTGGGCAGCTTGGGCAAAGCACCCACCTCCCCATGTCTCAGCACTGCTGCCTGCGGAATGGGAACACCAGATCCTCACTCTCCTTAGGTGGCGTCCCACCTTCTCCGCATTCTTGCCAAGATCATAAGGCCAACTGACATTACACTGCAATCAAACCCGGGAGAGCCTTTGGGGAACAAAGGCACATTATAAATGCGAGGTATTGTTTTGGTTCCAGGGTGAATCAGGCATTCCAAGAATCTTTGGCCTCATACGGTCTGAGGCAGCGTGATGTCATGGGAAGAGCACGCGGCTGCCCTAGCGGACTGTTTCCAGGGAAAGGCCCTCGCCCTTCCGCCTCGCCCAGCCAAGCCCTGCAGTCTCCTATCTGGCCCGGGGACCCTCAGTGCAGCCTGCTGCGGGGGGCAGGCATCCCTGAGCTAGGTGCCCATGCTGGGCGCACTCTGGGTCTCATGGACAGCAGCCACAGATACCCATAAATCCCAGCTGGGATCCTCCATTTTCCAGCTAAGCTGAAACTGTGGCTAACCCGACAAAGTCATGCCAGTCAACATCAGGAAGCACAGTGTGGCCATACCATCTTTCTGGAGTCTGCCCACTCCCACCCATTCTTTCTAAAGAACCAAGGAAGCCTGGTTATGGGTATGAATGTGCCCCATCTGGATGTGGCCTTCATCCATAGCCCCTCATTGCCTGGAATACAGAAAATGCCCAATACAAACCCCCAGGGTATTTACCAAGAGGCAACACACTGTCGTAGTTCAAAGTCTGGACTCTGGAGACAGACACCCAGAGTTCAGATCCAGGCTCTGAGTTGTGAGCTGTGCAACGTTGGGCAAGTTCCTTAATCTCTCTGGGCCTTGGCTTTTTCACTGGTAAAATGCGGACAGAGGACCCACTTCATAGGGGTTCCTGTGAGTTTTAAAGGAGATGACATACATGTTATATTAATGTTGTTTCTAATAATGTTACAGTGTGGGCTTCCCAAGCAACATAGTACTGAATCCATCAGATGGCTGGAGGAAGTAATGAGCACTGCTGTGCCCATAATACAGGTGGGAAAAGTGAGGCTGTGGGGCAATGGGCTTTTTCAAGTGTTAGCAATCAAGGAAGAAACACTAGATGTCCAGCTTCTAGTTTTGCTTTTATTCTGGTTTCTAAGGGCTGTATATTGGACATAATCTCCCACCGTGAAAGTTCTCATCACTAAATACCACCATCATCCCGAGGGAAGTGCTGCCCAAGGCTTATTGGGCTATCTCCAGTGACTTCTTGGATTCCCAGCCTAAATAAAGCCTGGCTATCGAGTCCACCACTGCTGGCCAGCGGGTGGCCAACTGGTTAGCTCACTTACTCCATGCATGGGCTGACTGACTTTAGAAGCCCAATCAAACCAGCCCTTTTCGCCATCTGTCTTAATCTCACCATCTTCAGGCAGTGGAGCAGCCTCAAACTGGCTTTCAAAGACAAGATAAGGAGGAGGAAGGATCAGGAGAAAGTCCCATAAGAGTTGTTTAAATACCAAGTGTCACCAACTGCTGAGTCCTTCTGAACTATGGAGGAGGAAGGCCAGAGACACAGTCCGAGATGACCTCAGGAGGTCCTCAGGAGAACTGCCCCACGGGAGAGGGGACTGCCTGGAAATGTGGTGAGCTCTCTGTCACTGGAGGTGTCCAAACACGGGCCGACCGTTAGCTCTGGACCCCTCCTATCCCTAACCTGCCCATTCTACAATCAGTACCTCCTCCGTGAAGCCCTACTGGGTTGAGCAGGAGTCCCTACCTGGAGACGCAGCTGGAGACAGTGATAACACGGAAGTTGGGACACCTGGGTCACGTCCTGGTTTTGCTCCTGTCTAGCTGGGTGGTCTTGATCTGGCCTTTCTGCCCCTCAGCTGTTTTCTTAATCAAATGGATCTCACAACTGGAAAATAGGTGGGGAGGAGCTGAAAGAGATAACCTCAGGGCTTGGCGATGAAACCTCCCTCGCTCACTCCCCAGTCTCGGGCCAGCTCTGGGGAGCCAGGTGAAGGAATGATGGCTTCATCGGGGGATGTGGAGGACCCCCAGGTGGTCCCTGAGCTGGTCTGGCTTTGTGGGCAGAGGAGCACCGCTGCGCTTCCAGCTACCAGCCCCCGTGCTCGCCCTCAGCCACCCTCCTCGGACAGCCTCCTCCCCTGCAACTTCATTACTGACAGGTCTGCTCTGACCCTGAAGGAAATGTGAAAAGCAGTTAGCTGGAGTAGGGTGTCCCCTGGGGTCACATTTCTCAGCCAGGGCTGGTGGGACTGACAGGTCCGAGGCAAGATGTCCTGGCGGAGAGAGAAACACTCAGAAGCTTCACCCACCTCACCGCGCCTGCTCGGGACACTGGGCTGGATTCTTGGGCTAGAATCTTCTCAAACTCAAGGACAGTGCTGATAGCTTTCTCATTAAACACCCATCAGCCAGGATTCGGTGTATAAATACCTTCAGGGCCATTCAGACAGGTGAACAGGACCTCCTCTCCCTAGCTCCCAAACGCAGGGTCCCGAAGCTTAGAGCAGCGCGTTTACAATCAACCAGGGACTCTCCCTGACAGCAGAAAGACAGCTAGCAAATTTAGAAGGAAGGATGGAATTAGAAAATCATCTGGCCGTTACCATAATAGCAATTCTTAAGCAAGAATCATGAGTGGAGGCTAGCGGGTGAAAGTCATAGGAAAACAGAATATTGGCTTCATCTGAAAGGACCTCCCCGCAAGCTATTTCTTAATTACAAAGGGAAAACTCATAATTTTACAGTGGAGAAGCTTGGCAGACATGGCCATAACCGAGGAAGCAAAGTCAACATCACCAGTCCTGGGGTGAAGGGGCGGCACCAGTGTTCTGATAGGAAGCACGAGGGGAACGCAGTGTCCCCCAAGCGCGGAGAACCCTAGTCTGACCGTGGGGAGGTATCAGAGAAACCCAAACGAGGGACCATCGACAAAAACGAGTCATTCTTAAAAAAACAAAGTCAATGTCACGAAATACAAAGACTTGTGAACTGTCCCCAGATTAAAAGAACCTAAAGAGACAGGATAATTGAATGTAAGCCCTGCTCTAGGACCACTGGAGAAAGATGAGTAAGGACTGTGGAGTAGATAACTATATTGTATCGGCGTTAGTTTCCTGATTTCGACCATTGTCCTGTGGCGATGAAAGAAAATATCTTTTTAAAGAAACACACTGTGAAGTATTTAGCGGTAAAAAGGCATTCCCGCAGCAAATCCTTCTCACTCAAGTCAGAAAAAAAAAAAAATGTATGAGAGGGAGAAAGAAAGCAAAGGAGGTAAACTGTTAATAGCTGAGGAATCCGGGTGAGGAATACGCAAGGATTCTTTGCACAATTCTCACAGCTTTTCTGGGAGTTTGAGATTTTGTTGAAAGCAGAAGTTTTTATAGATGAGCAGGATCCGGTTAGAAGGGAAGAAGTGGAGAGGGCATTCCAGAAGAAGCCCAGACTTCGCAAAGGGTGGCTGGCCATTTTTCCTAAGTCAATTTCTTATGTCCCAGGCAAACTAAATAAAATACAACAAAATTAATTTCGGTCAGTCAGTTGAGGGTCCTGCTTCACCTCGCAGCAGGTAAAACTGCAGAGACCCCTCATTTTGTAGGTAGGGGTGGCCCCAACGGAAGTGCACACACAGCTCACTGTGCAATCGTGTTCTCAAGACCGAGAAGATTCCTTAACAGAGCCGGAGCAGCTAGGCATCGTCTGAAGGGCAGTGGTGGCCAAACTCCGACATCCCCAGGGCAGAAGCCCAGGCGGACCCCTCGCACCATCATAAGCAAGTCAACCTGCCCTTATGGGCAACACCTAGAGCAGGACTGTTTCCCAGGGTGGGCCTCTACAGCACCCACCAGGAGACCTCGTCCCTCAATGAGTGGGAAAATGCACACATTTCTATACTTAGTTTTACACCTGTGGAAACTGAAGCAGTTTAGTGTGCTGGTTGCAGACTTAATCTACTGTTTTAGACTTGAGAACTCCTCTCATCACCCTGCAGACACCCTCAGGAATTAACACAATATTTTGTTATTTCTGGTGGTACATGACAAAATGCTATTTTATGTAAAACATAGCTTTCAGATTAATATGGGGAGTGAATACCGAAAGTTCATATTCAATATGATCTTTAATAACGTCTCCGATCAAAGGCAATATTTAACCTTCCCCCACTTACCAAGTGATGCCTTCTTCGTTTATTGTAAATAAGCTACAAAAGCAAAAGCATAATTTTCTACAAAGAAATTTAAAAAACGACACATTATCACGTCACTGCGGCTGTGGCACCACATACATGCTCACATGGAGGCTAACGGCTAAGTAAGGCAGAGAAAGAAACAAAAAAGCAAAAGCTGATTTCGCGGGCCACTGTTTGGAATTCTTAAATTGTCTGTTTGTTTAATAAAAATCAACTGGTTTGTTTTTGTAATTCTCTTGCTTTGTTTCTAAATGACGAGACGTGAGAATTTTCAGGAAGGGCTTGCAATCACTTTGTCCAAATAGCAGGGTGTGAGCAGGGAGGGTCTTGACTCTGGTGAGCGGAGTGGGACGCCGGCCAGGCCCGGGGTCTTCAGGACTCTGTCCAGACGCGCAGGGCTCCCGGACCCAGGCGGAGACAAGCGTGCAGAGTCGTGACCACGCGCCTGCTCCTCAGGAACCAGCCTTTTAATATCGCTGTTCTTTAATGCTTCCTGCCTTTAACCAACTGTCCATTATGGGTAAAAATTAAATATTTGACTAAGAATAAAAATCTTTTCAAACTGAGTAATGCTCAAAACCACCGAAGTGGCTCTCCAGGCTGCGGAGGGACTGGCCAAGGGGTTGGGTCTTGGGTGGGCCCCCTCGTCTGTGCTAAGCTGGGGCTCAGGCCACATCCATGGGCAGGGTCTCACACTGTGAGATTCTGAAGGTGGTGACAGACCCCTGGAATGGGGGTGAGAGCCCAGCTTCGGGGCCAACCAGGCCTGGGCTCCAGTCAGGGTCCTGGCATCTCCTTGCTGTGTGCTTTGGGCAAGGTTCCTCTTAGTCTCTGCCTCAGTTTCCCGTTTGCTAAATGGGGAAATGGTCATGAACTGGGGGTTGCCTATGGTTCTGGGGGTTAAGTGAGCAGAAATTGGCCCAGGCCTGACAAAGCAAGGACTCAGCGGGGAGCTCCCACGTCCACTGTCACAGCTCTACTCAGAAACAGCAGCCGTGACCAGTCAGGACTCTGGGCACAGTGCTCTCACCCCGCGTGTGAGACCGGGAGACACTTCCTCTGGCCTTCCCAGGTTCCTTGCAAACCTGGCCTCCTCCACACAACCTCAGGTTTGCACCTTCTGTGCGGCATGTTCAGAAGGGCTGGGATTCTCCAGCTGGCCCCTGGAAGGCATCTTAAAGACCTGAAAATCTGCTGGAGGCCTGAGCTCGGAGCTCTCACCTGCATTGTCTTTCCCACTTGCCACCGTGCCCTGAGGGCATCCACGCTACCCCCTGCTGGAACTGCCCCTCCCCCTGTCTCTGCCTCCAAATATCCTCTTAGATGTTGGCACTCGAGCCCACCCCTCAAGGAGACGCCCTGGTCACCCAGCCTGCGATGAGTGCTGTCTGTCCCTGGAATCTCGCCCGGAGCTGATGGTGAGCTCAGTGCGTTTTCGGCCTCCGTCCACAGCTCACTCCTGGTGGGCAGACAGCCCCTGCCAGCCTCACTCCAGGAGGTGGCAGACTCCACTATACACGGACGGCTAGGTTTTTACCGTGGGGCTGTGGGGAAGTGGTTTCTGACATGGGCGGGAAGAGCAGGGCAGTTTTGGAGGACTCTCTTGGTGCCGTGGCCCCAGCAGCCTTTGGCTCTCTGTACCCTTCCTGGACCAAGCATGGCCCTGTGGGCAGGTGAGGGGAAGGTGGGGGTGGTGGATGGACAGAGTGCCTCAGCACTGCCCAGCAAGCTCACTCCTTTCAGGCACGAAATCTGGTCAAGAGGGGAAGTGATGTGGCCAAGGATGAAGAGGGCAAAGCTACGGGATGGGGCAGGGCTTGGGGAGGCAGGGGGCATTCACACTCTCCCTCCAGTGATTAATGGACTAATTCCTGGGCTGTGGCAGGGAGCCCTGTGGTGAGGAGGCACTCCAGAGAGCTGGCAGCAATGTAACAAAGTGGCTGAAAGGACCCAAGAAGAAACAAGTGAAGTAACCTAGCCCAGCGCTGCATCCTTGCATCATTTACTCGGTAAACACCCACAGAGTTCTACTATATGCAGGCACTACGGTAGGCACTGGGGGTTTGGCTGGGAGCAACTGCCAAAAAGCCCTTGTGGATCCTCTCTAAGGAGGAGATACAGATAATAAGCAATAAATGCATCACACAGAATATCAGAGGGCGTTCAGTTCTACGGAGACTGTGAAGCCAGCAAAGGGGACTGGGAGTGTGGCGGTGCGGTGGGATACCTGTGGGAGAGGCTGCACTTTTATCTGAAATTTTTTAAAAACTTGAAGCACAGGACTCTGCTGGTGGTACAGTGGATAGGAATCTGCCTGCCGATACAGAGGACACAGATTTGATCCCTGGTCCAGGAAGATTCCACAGCTATGGAGCAACTAAGCCTGTGTGTCCCAGCTACTGAGCCCGCGCGGGGCGACTGCTGAAGCCTTGGCGCCTGGACCCCGTGCTGCAGAGCAAGAGAAGCCGCCGCAGTGAGGAGCCTGGGCACTGGGGGGAAAAGCAGCCCCCACTCACCACAACTAGAGAAAGCCCAAGCGTGGCAACGGAGACCCGGTGCAACAGCAATCAATACATACATTGCAGTGCAACTGACTTTCGAACTGATGCTTCCAAACTGTGGTCCTGGAGAAGACTCTTGAGAGTCCCTTGGACAGCAAGGAAATCAGACCAGTCCAGTCTTAAAGGAAATCAACCCAGAATATTCATTGGAAGGTCTGATGATGAAGCTGAGGCTCCAATATTTTGGCCACTTGATGCAAAGAGCCGACTCACCGGCAAAAACCCTGATGCTAGGAAAAGACTGAGGACAAGAGGAGAAGTGGGTGACAGAGGAGGAGATGGTTGGATGGCATCACTGACTCAATGGACGTGAGTTTGAGCAAACTCTGGAAGATAGGGAAGGGCAGGGAAGCCTGGTGTGCTGCAGGTCATGGGGTCACAAAGAGTCAAATATGACGGAGCCACTGAAAAACAACAATAATCGACTTACATCCTTATATTACCTTCAGATATACAACACAGTGACTCGATATACGTTATGGAATGATCACCACGCTAAGCCCAGTTGCATCTGTCAACACACAAAGTCATTCCAATATTATTGAGGATACTCCCTATGCTGGACATCGCATCCCTGTCACTTACAATACAGCTGCAAGTTTGCACTTCTTACTGTCCCTCACCTGAGTGTTTGTATTTTTAGAAAGAACTGTTAGGACTGATCTCACTTTGATGGTGCAAATTCTTGAGAAAGGAGCCATGCAATATCTGAACACAGGCAGAGCAGTCCAGGTAAAGGGGACAGCAAGTGCAAAGGCCCTGTGGGAGGAGCTCACTGGTGTGCTCAAGGCCCCTGAGAAGGCCGGTGCAGCTGCAGCGCAGAGACCTGGGGTGGGGTGGTGGTGGTGGTAGATGATGAGGTCACAGGTGATGGGAACCAGATCACCTGGGGCCTTGTAGACCATGGAAGGGATTTTGGTCCTTCAGTTCAGTTCAGTCGCTCAGTCGTGTCCAACTCTTTGCAACCCCATGAATTGCAGCACGCCTGGCCTCCCTGTCCATCACCAACTCCCGGAGTTCACTCAAACTCCTGTCCATCGAGACAGTGATGCCATCCAGCCATCTCATCCTCGGTCATCCCCTTCTCCTCCTGCCCCCAATCCCTCCCAGCATCAGAGTCTTTTCCAATGAGTCAACTCTTTGCATCAGGTGGCCAGAGTACTGGAGTTTCAGCTTTAGTATCAGTCCTTCCAAAGAACACCCAGGACTGATCTCCTTTAGAATGGACTGGTTGGATCTCCTTGCAGTCCAAGGGACTCTCAAGAGTCTTCTCCAACACCACAGTTCAAAAGCATCAGTTCTTCAGCGCTCAGCTTTCTTTACAGTCCAACTTTCATATCCATACATGACCACTGGAAAAACCATAGCCTTGACTAGACGGACCTTTGTTGGCAACGTAATGTCTCTGCTTTTGAATATACTATCTAGGTTGGTCATAACTTTCCTTCCAAGGAGTAAGCGTCTTTTAATTTCATGGCTGCAGTCACCATCTGCAGTGATTTTGGAGCCCCCCAAAATAAAGCCTGACACTGTTTCCACTGTTCCCCATCTATTTCCCTGTGAAACGGGACCTCCCAGGTGGTGCTAGTGGTAAAGAACCCACCTGCCAATGCAGGAGACATAAGAGACCCTGGGTTGGGAAGAGCCCTTGGAGGAGGGCATGGCAACCCACTCCAGTGTTCTTGCCTGGAGAATCCCCACGGACAGAGGAGCCTGGCGGGCTACAGTCCACGGGGTCACAAAGAGTCGGACACGACTGAAGCGACTTAGCACGGTGCTCGTAACAATAGTTGTTGGGATTTTTTTCTCTTTCTCCCTAATCTGATAATGTTTTTTAATAGGTGATTTTAATCCAGTTTTATTTTCTGATTACTGATATGGACTTATTTTTATTACCTTTTTCCCCACATGTATGCATGTGTGTTTTAATATGTAAATTTTTATTTGCTTTTCTCTTTTACTGCAAGTTTGCACTTCTTACTGTCCCTCACCTGAGTGTTTGTATTTTTAGAAAGAACTGTTAGGACTGATCTCACTTTGATGGTGCAAATTCTTGAGAAAGGAGCCATGCAATATCTGAACACAGGCAGAGCAGTCCAGGTAAAGGGGACAGCAAGTGCAAAGGCCCTGTGGGAGGAGCTCACTGGTGTGCTCAAGGCCCCTGAGAAGGCCGGTGCAGCTGCAGCGCAGAGACCTGGGGTGGGGTGGTGGTGGTGGTAGATGATGAGGTCACAGGTGATGGGAACCAGATCACCTGGGGCCTTGTAGACCATGGAAGGGATTTTGGTCCTTCAGTTCAGTTCAGTCGCTCAGTCGTGTCCAACTCTTTGCAACCCCATGAATTGCAGCACGCCTGGCCTCCCTGTCCATCACCAACTCCCGGAGTTCACTCAAACTCCTGTCCATCGAGACAGTGATGCCATCCAGCCATCTCATCCTCGGTCATCCCCTTCTCCTCCTGCCCCCAATCCCTCCCAGCATCAGAGTCTTTTCCAATGAGTCAACTCTTTGCATCAGGTGGCCAGAGTACTGGAGTTTCAGCTTTAGTATCAGTCCTTCCAAAGAACACCCAGGACTGATCTCCTTTAGAATGGACTGGTTGGATCTCCTTGCAGTCCAAGGGACTCTCAAGAGTCTTCTCCAACACCACAGTTCAAAAGCATCAGTTCTTCAGCGCTCAGCTTTCTTTACAGTCCAACTTTCATATCCATACATGACCACTGGAAAAACCATAGCCTTGACTAGACGGACCTTTGTTGGCACCGTAATGTCTCTGCTTTTGAATATACTATCTAGGTTGGTCATAACTTTCCTTCCAAGGAGTAAGCGTCTTTTAATTTCATGGCTGCAGTCACCATCTGCAGTGATTTTGGAGCCCCCCAAAATAAAGCCTGACACTGTTTCCACTGTTCCCCATCTATTTCCCTGTGAAACGGGACCTCCCAGGTGGTGCTAGTGGTAAAGAACCCACCTGCCAATGCAGGAGACATAAGAGACCCTGGGTTGGGAAGAGCCCTTGGAGGAGGGCATGGCAACCCACTCCAGTGTTCTTGCCTGGAGAATCCCCACGGACAGAGGAGCCTGGCGGGCTACAGTCCACGGGGTCACAAAGAGTCGGACACGACTGAAGCGACTTAGCACGGTGCTCGTAACAATAGTTGTTGGGATTTTTTTCTCTTTCTCCCTAATCTGATAATGTTTTTTAATAGGTGATTTTAATCCAGTTTTATTTTCTGATTACTGATATGGACTTATTTTTATTACCTTTTTCCCCACATGTATGCATGTGTGTTTTAATATGTAAATTTTTATTTGCTTTTCTCTTTTTGCATCTTGGCACACACACATGCACGCACTGATTTTATGGTTTATCCATCCATTCATTTTCTTTAATATAAGTAAATGTGAATATACATTTATATCTGCTTTCCAGGGAGAAAAGTAACATAGTACATGACTTTTTCCACTTTGCTTTTTTCAGTTAAAGTCATCTATTTCTCTCTGCTTTTCACTTTTAGGGTTTTTTTTGTTTTTATTTTTTTTACTATTTTTACTTATTTACTTTAAAAATCGTCTGTACCAAGGTGGCGCAATTCTGCTTTCTAGCAAGCATCACTACTTTGGATAAGGGGCAAATATTCCTTAGGATCCCATGTGCAGCAGCTTATGAGGATGAGTTATTCTGGGATTTCCTCCTGTTCTGAACTTCTAGAACTCCCTGGTTCTTGGTGACAGCGGGGCGGGGGCTTCCAAATGCTGGAAGCATCAGGGTGGGAGAGCAAACGTACAGCTCAGCCCTGCCCGTGTGGAGTGTTTGACCTCAGGGAGTCTCCCTCTTGCTGCAAAATGAGGACCCTGCAGAAGAGGACCTCTATGGGCTTTACAGGTTGATAGCAGGACCAGGTAAAGGAGGCTGAGCCAAACCTATTCCTGGCACACCATGCAAGCAAACAACTCCTTCTTAGGAGAAGATGATAAAACTGTTTCATTATGCAACAGCCTCAGTGCCCATCAGCGGCTTCTCTGCAGAGGCAAAGCACCGTGGGAGATGTGGGGCCACTTAGTGGTCCTGGGGACGGGGCTGTGAGCAGGAGGTGGGCGTGTGCACGCAAACAGGGGCCAGCAGGGAGCAGACAGGGAAGCGGGTGCAGTTCTGAGGAGTTCACAGAGGCCAGCAGGGCAGAGCAGCAGGTGACCAGGCAAATGGTCAGGAGGACAGGGGCTGACTGCTCCCTCGGGGATAAGGAGGCTGAGCCTGGAGGCTGGCCTGTCCCAGCAGGAGGCTTCTGTACCACCGCCACCCCGCCTGGACCAAGATTACTTTCCCCAGGAGGGCCTCCTAGAGCCCGGGGGTGGGGGCGGGGGGCGGGTAACTGGCCACGATGGAACAGATCGGAGAGCTCCCAGTGCCCGAACTTTCCAACTGCTTTTATTCTCTCTTCTATGGAGAAAATTTCAAACCTGGAGCCACCCATTCTATATGTTTTTCCTTCTTTCCCCAAACCCTCAAACACAACTCACACAAGTAAAGGCAAGGGGCCAGGAAATAAATATGCCAAGAAGAAAAAAAATCACTGGAAGAACAAGAAAGAGCAAAACTCTGGGCCATCCCCAAGAGCAGCCTGGGTGGAGCGCTCCACTAAACCACGCATCACGTATTCCAGCCCCAAGTCCTCCGCCAAGCTTCCGTCCGCAGCTCGGACTTCCGTTCGGTGCAGCTGGAGGCAGATGGGGGCCCAGACTCCGAGGACCTTGTGGGATGGTCTGAGTCAAGCCCTGAGCGGACCCGGAGCAGGCGGATGAGCAGTTTCAGAGCTGGGGGGAGGCACAGGCATCCACCCAACCCCTTCGCATCCCACCCTGTTCCGCACCTTTTTAATCCCAGACGCGCGATACATCATCACCCAGCTCACTGCCTACAGCCCCCGTGGGGCTGCGCGCGAAGAAATGTGGGGGAGGACTCCGCTTTCTGAACTGACTGGGGCCTGACTCAGTGTATCTTGGAAGAAAGAAGAGGAGGTCTGAACACTCCCACCCAGGGGCGGCTCGGTAATTGTGGGTTTTCACCAACACTCCAGGAAGGAACAGTTGCTGCTAAGGAGAAGCTGAGGGAAAGGCTTCGTGGAAACCCTTCCCAGGAATGAGGCCATCCCAGCCACCAGACCACCCGGACGGCCCCGCTCGACTCCTCCGCTTCTCCGAAACGCGGAATCAAGACCAGCCCAGCCCTCCCCCCGGAGCCATCCATCCTCCCCTCCCCAAGGTGGCTGGGGAGTTTGCTATCTCTGCCTGGTCCACGAGACCAAGTCTAGAAAGGACAGCAGGTGCAAAGGATGCCTTGTCCCGGGCCTACGTGCCCTTGGGGTGGAGGATGTTGTAAATTCTGATCACCACCTGTCCTGATGTGGGGAACCCCATCACCCACAAGCGCTCCACAGACTCCAGCCTAAAAGGATGAGAAGTGGGCTCTGGACTCAAAACAAAAGTCCGAGGCTGCCTTAGAGATACAGATCCTGTTCATGGAGCCTGCCCTCACATCTCACTTTCGCTCCAGCTTCCAAGCTCATCTCCTTCCCTCTGACACCCACTTTCCTCCCCTCGCCACCCTCCACAAGTGAGGGGCCTCCCCACCCCGAGCCTTGGTGCAGCTGCTCCTCCAGGGGCGCCCTCTCCCATCCCGGACGTCGGCATATAAGGTGTCGAGAGAGGTGTCGGGAGCTTGTGTGCCGGGCCCCAGCTCTTGGCTGGTTTCTCATGCCTCCATAGAGGGTCCTCACACACCTCTCTCCCCGGCCTCCTGGCGGTCTCTTCCGCAGTCAGGCCGGCCTATGCGTCGTTCCTGATGCCACCTCAGGACCTCTGCCTCTGCTCGGTCACTGACCAGGAAGGCGCGGGCCCCTGCCCTCTGTCTGTCCCGTGCAGGACACAGCCCACCCTCCACCTCCTCCTGGAAGCCTTCTTGGTTACTCTAAACCCCAGAAATCTTTCTTTTCTCTGAAGTCCCGGGGCCTGTGGTCTGGCATTGTATTATTACACACACGCACACACACACGGGAACATACGTGTGCATATGTTCACTCATTTCCGTCGTGTCTTACTCTTTGGGACTGCAGCCTGTCTGTGCCAGGCCATGGGATTTTCCAGGCAAGAATACTGGAGGGGTTGCTATGCCGTCCTCCAGGGGATCTTCCCAACCCAGGGATCAAACCCAGGTCTCCTACACTGGCAGGCAGATTCTTTACCCACTGAGCCACCCCGGAAGGCCTGAAAGACATGTATACACATACAAAACGTATGACACACGCGACAGTGTTAGCTCAGTGTGAACTGCTCAGTAACCTTCTCTCTTCAACTAGACTATGAGCTCCTGGAAGGCCTGGCACACACAGAGGCCTTCGAGAAGCCCTCAGGAGACCCTCCCTTCCCGACCAAAGCCCTGTGTCCACCTCACTCCCCTATCTGTGCCAGGGCTGGGGGCTCCCGCCTCGAGGGCTACCATGAGGCAGAAGAGGCCAGCACCACACAGAGCTTCAGCCTCTGAAGGGAAATGGCCCTCTCGCCCCAGAAGGCTGCCCGGTGATAAACAGGATGCAAACAAATCCTGAGGAATCCTGAGATGGGAGCAAATTTAATCGAGCTAACCTGACATCATCTCTCTGACCACAGCAATGCTTGCGGGGGGTGGGGGGCAGGGGGCGGCCCTGACCTATTTTTGGTGGGCAGGCACTGCTGGAAGGTGCAGCACTGAAGGTCCCCCCTTTCCTGGCCACCAAGGGAGGAGGGGGTGAGGCTTCAGCCTGGGCCCTCCCCCTACTGGGCGGGGAGGGGGGGTCCCATCTTGGGTCTAAGCCACAGCTCACTGAAGGGCTCAGCGGAGTCTGAAGAATCCAGCATCCCTCATGGCCTTGTCAAGCATCAACCCTGCCTCAGGAGATGGCCAGCTCTGTCTCCAAACAGCCCCTTCACTGGACTCCAAACTGCTACCACATTCGTCAGAATTAAGACGCCCGGGGTCGCACAGGGTTGGACACGACTGAAGTGACTTAGCAGCAGCAGCAGGAGGACTCTTAGGATGGAAAGGTGGACCTTTACCATGGAACAGCTTCCCTCTGAGACCCAGGCCTGAGAGACGTGGAGAAAGATGGGTGTGGTGGGATTTCTGGGAGACAGGTGGTAGGAAGAGGGGGTTAGGGTGAGCACTCCAAGGTGGGCTAGAAAGCCTGATGGAAGCCAAGCAGGGCTGGTGCCGAGGGGTCCCCTCAGGCATGGCCCAAAGGAGATAGGGGCAAGCCGTCTTCTTTCACAGTGATGCTCTTTCAGGGTGAAAAACCTTGGGCGGACAGGGAACTTTCCTCCCTCTCAACACTCCCGCTGCTCTATGGTGGGACAGGTCAGAGCAGACCCCCGCGACATTCTGGGTCGAAACATTCCCCCAGAAGCACTCCATGGGAGCTGGTACACCCTCGCCCTGGCAGCAGGGCTGATGGGGACCAGAGCCCCCGCCAGGCCCTCTGTGTCCCTGGTGCTCCTCCCAGCTGCAGGATGCTCCCTGGGACTTGGGCATGGCAGTCAGTCCCCAGAGAGCCCCTCCCCTGATCCAGTGCTCAGCAGGGGAGGGGGGTTCCCCAGGAGAGCAGGGGTGGCAAAGAGCTCAGCTAGTCCCGCTTCACCTCCTCAGGCCCGGGGGGCCGTTTTCAAAGATTTAATGGAAATTGGAGCCCACGATTCCCCCAGACAGGCAGGCAGGGCTGAGGCACAATCGTCAGGTGACCAGCTGGGCCTTCAAGTCCACTCCCAGCTCCCCCACCCCATGCCATCCTCTCCGCCCTCTTCCCCTGTCTGTAACTCACACACCTGACAAGTCAGTCCCAGGACAGTGTCCGGGAGAATCAAGACAGTTCCTCTCCCAGGGTAGCTACGATTTGGAAGGGATCACAGGGAACAAAAAATTTTTAATCCAATGGAAAAATGAAAAGTGAAAGTTGCTCAGCTGTGTCCAACTCTGTGCGACCCCATGGATTGTAGCCTGCCAGGCTCCTTTGTCCATGGAATTCTCCAGGCCAGAACCCTGGAGTGGGTAGCCTTTCCCTTCTCCAGGGGATCTGCCCGACCCAGGAATGAAACCAGGGTCTCCTGCATTGCAGGCGGATTCTTTATCAGCTGAGCCACCAGGGAAGCCCAAAGGAGGCAGGTACGCATGTAAGTTCAGACGACAAGGTGCTAGGGCCTCCCAAAATCCCATCCATTTCATACTATGATTATTAACGTGATTAACAAGTAGACCCAATATTTCCAGAGAACACACCATGCCTCTACTGCAGACACAAGGCGGACAAAGCCCCCAGACCGCCGCTCACATTAGTCAGCACCCCCTTTTGTCTACACTCCAGACTGGTGTACGCTCTGCTGGCTGAGCCACGTTGGCTGCAGGAGAGGCTGTGATCTGAGGATTGTGAGAGGCTAAACGGGAAGCCTTATTTCCAGAGGGGCTGCTCAAAGACCTCTCACCAAGAACAAGAGACCCTCTGAGGCTCAAGGTGCTCCGGGCTGTGGTGTCAGCTCCAGGGGGTGGCTGCCCTGTGGCAGGCAGAGCCGCACGCAGTGCAGGGTCTGGGCTCACCAGCTCTGTCTCCAAGGCAAGGCCTGCCCTGTCTGTGCCCTGCCCTGCTGGCCCGTTTTCCCTTCCACTTCTGCCTTCTCCAGTCCTGCCTTGGGAGCTTCAGGGAGGCAGGGGACACCATCCTTCCTACAGCCTTCCCAGTTCTGCTCCTTAGAGTGGCTACTTCCAGGTACCTCGAACTCCGAGGTCTCCCATAGCAGCTTTCACCAGGGCCTTCTGCAGCCTCTACGTCAAAATACATCCCCAGGGACTTTTGTCCAACATGGCCTCTGAGGCTTAGCCGACCGGAGCTTAAGCACTGGAGCTCAAGTTCAAGCCAGCAGCCCACCAGCCCTAAGACCCGCTTCCCTGAGAAGTGCGGTACTGTCTTCAAGAACCACAGCACGCTGGGGACAGGTGGGGAAGGACAGCTTGGTGCTCCCCTCCCACCTCCCACCGGGGCCTCTCCTCTGCTTTTCCTGTTACCTCCGTCCCGGGGTGACCCTGGGTAGGCACGCCATCCCAGGTAGGATGGAGGGACAGGAGATGCAGATGGCGGTCGGTCGTTCAGCCTGGATCTGCCCCAAGCGTCCCGAGAGAGCACAGGCAGGGAGGTGATGTCACCCGGCTCCACCTCCATCTCCTCGGGGTAAGGCGCAGGCAGCCATTCCCTTCTCCTTGGTGTTCCTGTGATCATCTAGATCAGGGATGTGAAAACTGTGGCCTATGGGCTGAGTCCAGCCCCCGCCTGTTTTGGTGGATGAAGTTTTGCTGAACCACAGTCCCTCTCATCCAGTGGCTGCCGCCGCCCTGCAATGTGGAATCAGGGTGAGACCACATCTCCCTCGAAGCCTAAATGCCTTTCTCTCTCTAGATCACTATTTATCCTGGAGCGGGTGTAAAAGAAGCACGTGTCCCCCTACTTACCAACGTCCCCAAACCCCAAGGCAAAGAGTCTGGACATTCTGATGTCTGGAACCAGCGTCAGTTTTGCGAAGTCTTGAGCAAATCACATGGCCTTTCTTGAGTCTCACCTACATTGCTCTTATACTAGGGGGCATTTGTCTTATCTGCCCCCCAAGCCTGCTGCAGAGATGCTATGAGAAAGGCTATGTAAGATACCTTTATTTGCATTGTTAATATCTGTATTCTTCTCTTTCCTACCCAAGGAAGACTTCCCTGTCAGAGTGAATCCCTACCAACAGGCTGAGAGCAATCTCAAGAGAGATCTGAGCCAGAAGCACCCAGTTAAACTGCCCCTGGGTTCCTGACCCTTGGAAACGGACAGACTCTAGTATTTCAATATGCTTCTAATTAAAGCCCAATCTTTTATAATCGCTGAGATTAAAGAGTTTAGGGGAAAATAAGTGTATGTGTGAGAGTGAGGGAGAGAGAAGGTGTGTGTGTGAGTATATCTTGAAAAGTTCCCTTTTCCTGGAACTACCTGCTGTACCCCTGCACAATAGGTAGATCCCAAAGCTGAGATAAAGTCATCCTCTGGTTTAAAAGCTTCCTCAGGGACTTTCCTGGCAGCCCAATGGTTAAGGCTCCACGCTTCCAATGCAGGGGTTCGAATCCCGGCCCAGAAACTTAAGATCCTACGTGCTGCATGGCGTGGCCGACAACAACTTTCCCCAGGGAGGAAACTTTCCAACACATGCTCCAGTGGAGAGAGGAGCCATGGGCAGGGGCGTGCAGAGGGGAGGACAGGACAAGGAAGGCCTTCTTGGAAAGACTTGAGGTTGAATCAGAAAACAGAAAACAAAAAAACCTCAGCTCATTCAAAGCTATTGGTGCATTTTACTAGATCATTTAAAACAGGAGGAAAAAAAAAAAAAAGAAAACCATGCCACAGGAAAAGTAGAATCAGGTAAAGACGGCCCCCAGGGTCCCCACCCAGGGGCATTCACACCCTCTGCAGTCCCTTCTGACACCGTACAAGGGTTGGTCTATGGGACCAGCAGAAGGGATGGTATGTCTCGGCTGAGATTAGGTTACAAAAAACAGGACAGCCTCTCTTTCCACCCGGCCCCCCTCCCCACTCCCTGCTCATTCTGTCATGAGCACCCCACAGAGAGGCCCACATTGCAAGGAAATGAAGCCTCCGGCCAACAGCCAGTGAGGAACTAAGGCCTGCCAACAGCCGCGTCAGTGAGCTTGGAAGTGGATCTTCCAGTCCCATCTGAACCAAGTCTTCAGATGATCACAGTCCCTGCCAACGGCTTGACTGCAGTCTCAAGAGAGATCCTGAGCCAGGAGCACCCAGTTAAATGGCCTGGGTTCTGACCCTTGGAAACTGTGTGAGATAATAAATATTTGCTGTTCGAAGTTCTAAGTTTTGGAATAATTTGTTATGCAGCAATGGATAACCAATACAAACACGCAGGCCAAGCTCCATTTCCAGCAAACAATCACTGGAAACGATAACTGGCAGAGGTCCCTAAAGCAGTCACACATACACAGCTATAAACACAGATGTGTGTCTTCCACATACAGGCAGTAAGCCCTCCCGTCTGAGATGATATTTTACTGGCGTTCAGAGCACAATACTGTTTTTTAGGTGAGACACAAGCCTCAGGTCAAGCTAGGCTCCACGTCTAGCAACGAGGCCCGAACCAAGTCTAGACAAGTCAGCACACCCAAGGGGCCACCTACACTCTCGTCTGGAACCTGGGTTCTAGAGTGGCTCAAGTTATGTGACTTCCAGAAAATAAACATCGAGGCAAAATGGACGTTTGCTTCAAGTAGCATAGTTTCAGGCTTCTAGGAGCTAAAATTTCCGCCCTCAAAAAATAACAACCCATGCGCCCTCCTGGTGGGCTTCCCTGGTGGCTCAGATAGTAAAGAATCTATCTACTAATGTAGGAGACCCAGGTTTGATCCCTGGGTTGGAAAGATCTGAGATAGTAAAGAATCTATCTACTAATGTAGGAGACCCAGGTTTGATCCCTGGGTTGGAAAGATCTCCCGAAGAAAGGAATGGCAACCCACTCCAGTATTCTTGCCTGGAGAATCCCATGGGCAGAGGAGCCTGGCGGGCTCTAGTCCACAGA
This sequence comes from Oreotragus oreotragus, assembly GCA_006410675.1. NCBI lineage: Eukaryota > Metazoa > Chordata > Mammalia > Artiodactyla > Bovidae > Oreotragus > Oreotragus oreotragus. Next base: position 124,969 of record SJYX01005862.1, on the reverse strand, counting down.
GTCGCAAAGAGTCAGACAAGACGGAAGCGAACTAGCATGCATGCACGCACACACGTATCCTCCCTACCTTCCTTCAGCCTCTACCGGATTTTCAGTGTGTCTCAAGCTTTCAGCACGAGGTGACTCTCAACTCTGGGTCATCACTGAAGGCTCGCATGAAAATGCAAAGTGATCTGCCCTGGGTTAAGGCTGGACTGATTCCTGACACTCCAGTTTGTATGATGAAATGCAAGAGTGGTACACGCGGGTACACAAGGAGCAGCTGGAGAGTAGTAGGAGGTGGGCGAGGAGAGAGAGGGTTTTCCCCAACTGCGTGCAGAGTTTTAAGCACCACAGTAAAAATACAGACCTAGAACTTTGGCCAGGAAAGGGTGCCTGAGACAGAACCTGGACGGTGAAGTGGATGGCTCCTCAGGAGGGAGCTGGCCCCCCTGGGTCCCACTTAGAGAGGTCCTAATGATTACCTCCCTCACCCCATACTCTTGACCGAGTGTGTGCCAACCTTCTGGATCATCAAGGCGAAGTCAGAAGCCTGCCCTCTGCCCTGTACCACCTCGCTCCCTGCCCAGCCTGTCTGAGCCACGGCTGCGGCCCACGGTTCAGAGGCACCAGGTTGCCTGCTCAGGGTGACCATCTGCTCTCTGACGCAAGGAGCCAGTCTGCTGCGGCCGCTCAGGACGCTGGGCCAAACATGCACACAGCTCCATAGAGGTTTTTTTTCCCTTCTTCCTAAAAGCATTTCTCATCCTTGGGTCGACACACGTCTTTCCCAAGTTCAGTGTCAACTTTAACAAACAGAAAGCCTAAAACGGGATCCTTTGTCCACAGAATCCTCTCCTTAAGCTGAAAAGAGGTGTCTGAAGACAACTGGAGGGCAGAATATTCCCGAGGGAGGGGTGAGCGGTGGCTAAAGCTGGCTCGGGTGGCCACTGGGAGAGGTGACTCGGGAGACGGGCTTGGCCTCCTGCCACCAGCGAGCGTCCTGCACACTCCCCCCCATGCCCGCCCCATCCCTGAATCCCTCAGCTGCTGCACCTGCACACCAGGTGGGTGAGGGACCTCGGGTGTGGCAGGGAGAGCTCTTTCAGTCCATGCCAGGCAGGGACCCGCGGGACTGTCTTCTGGAGTTATTTTAGTTCCGTTCGCTGATGTCTTGCCTAATTGAACCCCTGCATCACTTCTGGAAACCAGGACCTCCCAAAAATACTCCAAACCATAATAGAGGCCACCTTGGCTTCCCCCAAAAACACACGCGTTGGAATAAATGGCTAAAATTAAATTACTGGGAAGACTCAGAAATAACTCTTGGAGCTCAGGGTAAATGCTGACCCAGGCAGGAAGGCTCCTTGGTATTTTTAAAACCTGTGCTCCCGTCCCTGCTGGGAGTCTTGGGGAGTGAAGGGCACCCTCTTGGCCTGGCCTGTCCTCCTGGGACTAGGGCGGGGGGCTTGTGGAAATAGGAAGCTCTCCCCCCATCCCAGACTGCCCTCCCCTGAGAACTGCTCACTGTTCTGGAACTCACAGCACCCTTCCTCCAGCCTCTCAGCAGGTGGGGCCCCCGCAACCTGGGACATCTCTGGGCTATTACAGGAACTTCCTAAATCGGTCCACGTATGAATCATCTGGACCAGGGGAGGGAGCTACAGGCATGACTAACCTGGGGCAGGGCACAGAGGGCAGAGGGCAGAGGGTGGGCAACCTCGTGGGTGGGTCTTGGCTGAAATCTCACCATTTGTTCATTTCTTTGAATGATGTTCGAGACCCCAATTCCTCAGGCTTTTGAAGACAGTGGCCTCCAAGCTGCCTTCACTGCCCCAACACAGGGTTAATCAGGGGCTTAGTCAGAGGGTGGATGTTGGAGGTGGTGAGGGATCCAGGGGAGAGAATTCTCCAGCAGATAACTGGTTAGGGGTCTGGCCTCTGAGCCAGGCTGCTTGAGTTTGCAGGTAGGCTCAGCAACTTCCCCGCTCTCTCTTTGGGGGAGTTACTTCCCTTCTCTGTGCAAGTTACTTTCCTCATCTATAAAATGGAAATAAAACCTGTTATCTCCTTCCTAGGGTTGTTGGGAAGATTAACAGCAGATATTTGCAAAGGGTTCAGCACGTCCCGAACACCGTGCCTGTTAAATCACTGAGCAACTTCTGGGCAGGACTCAGGGTGAGCCAGGCTTGCCTGAATTAAGGGGCTGCAGACCCCACTCTAGGGGTAAGATGGTCCCAGGAAGTGTTCCATCTCAGGTAGCTGGAGGCTCAACCAGGCATGGCTGGGTGCTTGGCGTACAGACGTAGACCAAATTTGGTCCCCAAAAATGTACACAGGCGCAGCAGACATGGCCCAGATTTCTGGAATTTTCTGGAGAGGGTGAATGTGCTGGGTTAAACATAAAAGGGGAGCGAGTTATTTGTACTGAAAGCCCCAACTGGCCTCTGGAGTGTCTCTGTCTTTCCAGCCCACAGCGAAGAAATGGAATATTCCTGGGAAGTGTTCTTTGTCATCCTTAACCCTGGACTCTCCCCAATACATTTCAAAGTTTTAGCTCTAAAAGTGTTTAAGAGAAGTGCCTTGGGCCGCACAAAGATGAAAACCTAGACTCCACAACTGCTGGCCTGATCTTCCTTCCTTCCCTTCACATGGTCCAGGATGGAGGGGTCCCAGGAGCAAACGTCAGGAAGGAGGGGACTCATGCCTCAGTACTTGGAGCCGGCATGGAGCTGGGGTCTCTCGTGTACCCTCCATCACACCTCATCTACCAGCATTCTTGCAGGCTACAGTGGGTGTCTTTGGGGGCAAGAAGAAGAACAAGCTTGGCGAGGGTCCTTATTGCCTCAGATCCCCTGGCTGGAGAGGGATGAACTGGTCTAGAAGCCAAGTGAGCCTGACCGAGGCCCTCATACCCACCACACCGGCTGCCCTGGGTGAAGGCTATGCAGACTTGGCGCCAGACGCCCGGGGCACTTGGGGTGGAAGGAGTTGCCTGGGTCCCTCCAAGCTAGCAAGGGAGAAAGGGTTGGGGTTAACATTTGTGAGCCAACCCCAAACGTCCAGCGTTTCAAAAAAAGGGAGACCGACACCTCTAAGGAGCTGTAACTGAACCAACTCAGGTGGCTGGTTCCGGTGTCCGTTCTATGCTCTGTCCTGGGCATTCATCTCTAGATGGCCCCTGTCCTTGTCAGCATCCCTTCGGCTCTCTAAGCCTCTGGGCACATGCCCTCGGCTCCTCTTCATCAGCCTCCGTGCCCCCAGGTCTCCCTTTTTTTGTACTCTAGGGTTTAAGGGGTCTGGATGAAAACTAACAGCTGGAAAAAGGAGCACAGAACGAACAAGCAGCAGCAGTACTCAGCGCCCCAGCAGTGGGCCCAGGCCTGGTGCCGGGAGCTCTGCCGAAACGCATGGCATGGCTACGCACGGACCTGGGTCCTGGGCCCAGGGACTCGCTGCTCCTTCCCAGGGAGGGCCCCAGGGACTGGCTTATTCTCCCACAAAGCGTGATGCTGAGGGCAGGTGCTGAGCAGAGCACGTGCCAGGCAAGAGGGACAGGGAAGGGCGAGTCGTGAGCCAGCCCTCGGGGCCCTCTTGGCAGCCTGAGAGAGCCCGCCATCGTGCAAAGACGATCATCTGGCCGTCGCGGTCTATACAAAGGCCTGGATCTTCTCTTGGTGTAAACCAGGCCCCCGCGTCAATCAAACACAGACCTGGACATCTGGCTTCATGAAATGAGCTGCTCTTCTTTCTAAGAGAGCTTGGGGGTGGGTGTGGGGGAGGAGGAGAAGGAGCCTAAAAATAATTCCTATCTGACTCATTTTGCTTAGAATCTGACAGGGCTGCCTGCCAGGTGGGGGTTTGCCTGTCCCATTTTCTTATCTATCTTTAGCAGGGACTTAATGAGGGCAATTTCCTCGCTGCGATATAAAGACAAACTGCGGGCAATGGGAGTGTAATCCGTCTCGCTGTCCCCCGGGCTCCCGATGACAGGATGACAATGATGGTTACTTCAGGGCTCAGCCGTCTGGAGGCTTGGGGGACAGTGTCAGCCCAGGAAGCAGTGGCAGCTCAGCGAGACCCAAGCCGGGTGCCAGCCGTGGAGGGCGTGGCTCCCGCTCCCTGCCCTCCCCCATCTCTGCTACCACCCCACAGGCGGGATAAACTACCCGGCCTAAAACCCCATCACTCACAACACACTCCTTTATCTTTAGCATCTCTCCACGCTTTTTTTTTTTTTTTTTTTTTATGTGGACCATTTTAACAGTCTATTGAATCTGTGACAGCATTGCTCCTGTTTTTGATTTCCTGGCCACAAGGCAGAGGGCATCCTAGCTCACCAACCGGGCACTGAACCCGCAGCCCCTGCCTTGAAAGGTGAAGTGGTAACCACTAGACCATCAGGGAAGTCCCTCTCCCACTGTTTTAAAGGGCTAGCACAGTCCATTTTCATCACTCATGGTAGTTAACACTCTGTACAACTGGATAACTAAAGTGCCCACACCAAACTGGCGGCTACTGAGCCACTGCTCCCAGGAGAAAGACAAGGTTAGGTTCCTGCGAGCCTCCGGTCACAATGTTTTTTTTCCAACTGATCAATACATAGCTCCGTGTTATGTGTGTTTTGGTTTAAGGACACCTTATTTACTATATATTGTCGATTCACTAACATTGAGCTCACCGCCAACAACACTATAGCCGTGGCCAGAAGGAAGCTCATCCGACAAACGTACTTTCTTCAAAAGGTGCACAACGGCTTCCCGGCTCTGAGACACGAGACAGCACCACAGCGCTCCGCTCGGGCACCACCCGCCAACCAAAGCACATCAGTGAGAAAGACAGAGCCCTCAGTGGGTCTCGGAAAAGATACTTGTTTACAATGGGAGAGCTGGAGCAAGAAGACAGAGGTCTCCGGGTTCAGCCTCAGCTGGGAATGCGCAGGTCAGGTGACTTGAGTGTTTTACCACTCTGGGCTCTGGGTGTGTCCATGAATGACTGTGAAAGCACTGTATTGAGTCAATCACAAACGAGGAACTTTTAACAAGGAGCTAAGCTAAGCTAAGTCACTTCAGTCGTGTCCGACTCTGTGCGACCCCATAGACGGCAGCCTACCAGGCTCCCCCGTCCCTGGGATTCTCCAGGCAAGAACACTGGGGTGGGTTGCCATTTCCTTTTCCACGAAAATATTCCAATGGCAAATTAGCAAATATAGAATCCACGAGTAATGAGGACCGACTGAACCTCCCAAGTGAGTGAAGTGAAGTTGCTCAGTCGTGTTCAACTCTTTGCAACCCTGTGGACTGTAGCCCACCAGGCTCCTCTGTCCATGGGATTCTCCAGGCAAGAATACTGGAGTGGGTTGCCATTTTCTTCTCCAGGAGATCTTCCTGACCCAGGGATTGAACCCGGGTCTTCCGCATGGTAGGCAGACACTTTACCATCTGGGCTACCTTAATGAGCCCTGTGAATGAGCTGATGGGTGGATCCAGGACTCTGAACTGAATGGATTTCTGATCAGTTCCTGATGGGCAAGATCTGGGGCTCAGTCATCTCCACAGATGAAGGAGTCCACAACTGCAGGAGAGAGGTGAGGGGCTAAAGGGAAAGGTAAGTACCAGAAAACAACTGCGACTTAGGGTTTTAAAGGCAGTGCTGGCATCCCTCAGAGTCCCTGCTGGGAGCCCAAGTGTGAAGAGGAGGAGGGTGGCGTGGGTTCCAGAAGGGAACAAGGAATCTCCCACAACCAGTGAGGGCATCACAGGGTGGGGAAGAGCCGTCAGAGTGTGTCAAGCAGTGGGCTTAACAAGCGCTAATGACATTTCTAAAATTAAACTTTTGCATTTAGAGTGAAAGGAGGAGGCAAGCATGAGGCTGCTGATGGGGAAGATGATGTAAGATTAAGGGGGTTGCTAAGAGAAAGGTTTGCCTTCTGTCAGAGAATACGTGCTGGATCAGGGAAGGCAGATCCAGCTAGAGCATCCTCAGTAAGATGCGGAGGGCCTCGGAGGAGATCGTGGGAGAGAGAGACAGGTACTCTGAACGTTCATCCTCTTGCCCAAGGGAGGGAGCTATATGGTCCAGAAAAAGGGAGCTCTCCATGTGAGGTCATAAAGAGCCCCTGACCACATGTCAGGAACAAAGCATTAAAGTCTGCAGCTGGACGTACAGAGTTCCAGTTTTAAAAATCAGAAAAACATAGATACCATCTCTCCCAAAGAGATTCCCAAACAGATGATCCAGAAGAAAAGGTGTAATCATTAATAGCTAGCGCAGAGTCCCACAGAAGAAGTCAGGGTCAAGCCAAATCTATGTCCTTTTTTTGAAAGGGATCCTACGCTGACGGTCTGAGTTCCCTGGTGGCTCAGATGGTAAAGAATCTGCCCGCAATGCAGAAGACCCATGTTCAAACCCTGGGTCAGGAAGATCCCCTGGAGAAGGGAATGGCAACCCACTCCTGTATTCTTGCCTGGAGAATTTCATGGACAGAGGAGCCTAGAGAGCTATAGTCCATGGGGTTGCAGAGAGTCGGATACGACTGAGCGACTAACACACACATGCTACTCTGATACACTACAAACACCAAGATTCAGGGAGGGTTTACAGAGGCTTGCCCCATCGCTCCATCCCGGGACTTCCCTTACCCATTAAAAAAACTTTTAAAAAGTTGAGATATAATTCACATACCACAGAATCCCCCCTTTGGAATACATAATCCAGGATTTTTAGTATCTTCCCCAAGTTGCATACCCATCACCATCAATTCCAGATGTCCTGTTCATTTTTATCATTGACCTAGATGATGTCACAGAGAGCTTGCAAAATCACATCTAATGGCTGACACGAATGCCATCCCTGAGGGAAAGAGCCTGGCCCCCAGGGAGGGTCTGGGCACTTGGTGGCAGAGGAAGGTGACAGATGAGACTGAAATTGATTGTCGGAGGACCCCAGGCCGCAGTCACGGTCAGTCACAGGACGGAGGCATCAAGAGGGGCTAGGGGCTCTGCTCACCCTACTGCACCATCTGGGGACCCGGGAGAGGTGGAGTCTGATGGGGCACAGCTTCCCTCCCGCTTCCCGTCCAGCAGAGCATCTGATACCAGCTTGGGATGACCATGCCGTTCTTTCCTTCTTTTCAAATCCACTTTGCACGTGGAGTAAATGAACCGTTCTGAGGCCTCACTTAATGAAACAAATTAATTTGGAGAAAGGCTCTCCTGTCTCCCTGGCCGCATGGGCATTGTGCTAGGGACTGCTAATACCTCCATTAGCTGCCCTGCTCTCACTGCTACGAGGCTGGCTCTGGCGCCTGGGGGCCTGAGGCTTCTGATAGTCTGGGCTGGGCCCTGTCCGAAGCCAGGAGCTCTTTTCCTTCTCAGTTGTGGGTAGGGGATGCTATGGGCTCCACCCCGCCTGGCTCTGTTTCTAGGGAGCTTTGTGAGGGTGGCTTCCGGGGCGGTGGGAATCCCTGCTCCTACACCTGTTTCACTAAGGCCTTCACAGTCCCCTCACCTTAGTGGCCTCCCATCTCCCTTTCAAGTCCTCCTTGCGACTGAAGGCTAGTTCAATGCCCGCCTCGTCCAGGAAGCATCCTGTAATTACCCCCGCTGGCCCCTTCCTTGGAACCTCGAGGAATACGAGGATGCCACACAGTCATGGGCCACGTGCTGTGGCTTCAGGGGCCCGCTGCAAGCTCTGCCTCAGGCCCTTGAGAGCAGGGGTTACGGCCGGGCTCTTGTCTGGTTCCTCCCAAGCACGGACTGGAGCCCGAAGCGCTGCTCCATCAGTCCCAGCTGGAGAGTTCGAAGGTGCTTCCCCGTGGTGCTGGCTGTGATGTGCGCCCAGGGCCAGGTTCAAGAACAATACACGCACCCTGGACACTTGACATGCTGTGATAGACAGTCCTCAGCGGTTGGCCCTACAAAAACTGGGGCGGAGAGCCGCCGGTTCAAGGTCAAGGCCGTCCCCATCCGATGACTAGAGCAGACACAGGGATACAAAGACCTGCCTGTTTTCTTCATCTGGGACAACTCTACAGAGTGTCACCCCAATTTCAGGACTCCTCATAGAATCAGAACTCTCCACCTAGATGGCACTGTAGCTCACCACCCCCTCTTGCCCAATCCGCTCCCCTTCCTTCCGGGACCCTAAGGGCACTCCTGAGTCAGCATCCCACCAGCTCATCTTCACCCCGGACCCCGCTTCCCCGGGAACACAGGCCATGACCTTCATCCTTGGCCTCAGATGCCCATTTCTTCAGGAGTGGGGGTGGAGTTGGGTGGGGGGAGATGAAGGAAATCCCCCTGGAGGTGAGACCTCACTCAAGGTCAACACCAGTAGCAGGTCAGCGGCATGGCCAGGACTCGGCCCTCCAGTGTTTGCCCCCCACCCCACCGCCCTGCAGCCTGAGGGCAGAGATCTTCCCAGGACATGAGCCCCCACGGCCCCCCACTTCTATTAGCGGGTGTCCGGCCCCGGTCGGGGCACAGCACCCAGAGGCAGGCTGCTCTTTCAGGGACGCACGAAATAACCACTTAGCACATTCGCTTCGTGAGACACATGATTCTGTCTGAAATCGGCAAACATCTTTAACTCGGTCCCCAAAATAAACAAGCGGTTACCAGTTGCCCGTGTTTTGCGAACATTTTTAAAGGAGAAAACCTTTGAACCGTTCACGAGCTTAACCTTTTCCTTCTGCAAAATGAGGAAAAGACGCCCACGAGTCAGTTTCAGAGACCGAGGCCCTCGGAGCCGCGCACAGAACGTGGGCGCAGAGTCTGCAGATGGCTGCTCCGGGGGGCCCCCTTCCCTGCCCCCACAACAGTGGCGGCAGAGCTCTCAAAGTTGATTGCGAGAAGAGAAACAATGGATCCCGGGTGCCCTGCCCCTGGAGGGGATGCAAGGAAACCTCCCTGGGCTCACAAGCAGCCCTGCCTGGCACCGTGGGGATTTGGGACAGCCCCTCTTGCTCCTCTGCCCCTCTTGCTCCTCTGCCCCTCCCCCAGCTAGGCAGACATCTGCCATCCACTTCCACCTTAAGGTGTTTTCTGAGCACCTTGGATACCCCTCTGATCTGAAGAGTGGGCTGGCGCTAAGACTTTACAGGATGAGCTTGGTTAAGCTTCCCAGTTAGTGGACCCATTTTAAGGAAGAAAGAGAGAAAGTTTTCAGGGTATAAAGTAATTTGCCAAAATCACGGAGGTCACGAGCGTAAGAGGTGGCATTCACGTCCCATATCCAATTCCAGGGCATGCGCCTCAGACTTGAACAACTGGAGAATAAAAGCAGGCAGGGCCCACTCGAGACCTCAAGGAGCCATGGGGAACTCGGACACGATCTGGACTTCCGTCAGGGTTAGGGCTCTAGAGCCCAGTTTAGAAATTTCTGTTTCAGGCTTCAGGGTGCAACACAGAGCCCCCAGGATCCTCAATCCACCTGGCTGCCGGGTGACTGCAGCTCTCAGACAACAAGTCCAGCTACTCTGCAGTCAGATGGGAGCCCACAGAGCCCCGCAGAGCCTCAGAGGCAGAGGGAATGGAGCCGAACACCTCCCTTCACGTGACAACAGCAGCCGCTGCCACCCCGCCCCAGTTCTGCCTTTACCAGCTCCCTGCTCTTGGCCTTTTCTAGATCACAGGCCCACTGGAGGCTGTGGAGTCCAAAGGGCTGAGAACTGCAGCCAGCACAGGTGAGTTCAGCTCGGCCGCTTCCTAGCTAAACAACCTTGGTTAGTGTCCCAGGCCTCAGTTATTCCATCTGTTAAAAGCGGAAAACAGCGCCTTCTCTCCCTTGCAGCAAAAGGGGAGAGATCAGAGGCCTGACAAAGGCAGATGCTGGCTGTGCCTTCGGCCACCAAACCTGATTCCGGTCACCTCCCGCTCTGCCACCCAAGGAACGCAAGCCTCTCTCGGTCGTGGCCTCCCCACGACCAGGAGGGTTAACCTACAAAAGTGCTAACCATCAAGGTCAAGTATACAGGTTTGGGGTGCAGCAAGGCCTAGACTATCCATCAACAGCTGGAAGGTTAGGGTTGACCAGATGATATCCTGCAGCCGTCCCTCAAACGTCAGAATCACGTGTTCCACGAAGAAGGGATCGGAAGGCCCCTGGTGCTGGCTGCCTGCTTTCGGACAGTGAGGTCCCGAAACTGCCTGCCCTTCTCCTGGAAGTCCCCACCGCCTGGGGAGGCCATGGTGGCCGGCGTTGTCCTGCCTCGTATTCCAGATTGCGGATACAGGTGGGGCCCCGCCTGGCGCACAGCACGGGCCCTGCGTGCGTCTGCCGCCCTGAGTGGCGGAGTCTGGGCCCCTGATGTTCAGGATGTTAGCTCCTTGAGCCCGTCTGTGGTCCAGAGGAACACTCTCTCCTTTCACTTCAGCTGATTTCCTCCAGTTCAGAGCCCGGGAGAGGTGGGGCGGCCGCTCCTCAGCGCTCGGTATAAATCTTTCGAGTTTACTGGCACGAACGTTCTTTCCCTACAGCCTCCTCTCCCCTGGCCCCAGCCGGGGAGCCTCTCCTCACAGGACATACTTTCCATCCCTTTAATCATCTTTATTGCCTTGCTTTGGACCCTGTCCCGGGTCCACATCCTTTGCGAGGTGTGCTGACCTCACCGGGCATTTGTTAACGCGCGCGGCTCAGCGGAAGGCTGGCTTCCCGCTGCCTGGACGTCAGGCTCCCCTTCCTACGTTCCTGGGCCACGCTGCTGCTTTCTGGAGGCTGCACTGTCCAGGCTGAGAGGGGTGACCTGGCCCCCGAGCGGAGGTGTGGCTGACGTGGACGCGCACAGCAGCGCGCCCCTGCCTGGGCCCAGGGGGTGACTTTTCCTGCGGAAGCTCGGGGACTCCCTGAAGCTCCACACACATTCTGGGGACCAGCGGGCGGGGAGGAGTGACATGGAGCCTCTGCCCTTCCTGACACCTCCTCAGTCCCCATGGGAACCCCCCTTCTCCTTTGGCGGTGCTCCCTACCTCTTCCCTCTGAGGGGAACCCAGAAACCAGGAATTAGCCGCACAGCAGCAAGGCAGCAGACAGAGAACGACTGCAGCCTCAGGAGGAGCAGGCTGCGGCCAGTCCCCCTGCTCCACCGTCCTCTCTGCTGCCACCACACGCAGTGCCCGCTGGGCCTGTGTCCTTAGCCCAACTGCCTGCCTCCCAGCTGGCTGAACACTCACGGTCCTCTGGGAATGTTTCCATTCCACTAAATCCACCAGCTGATGACATTCTTGGGGATTGGACCTCCATCCACCTCAAGTTGTGGCCACCACCCAGCACCCGTTGTTCAAGGCCCTTTGTGTGTATGTGCGTGTGTGTGTGGTGTGTGTGTGCTGTGTGTGTGCTGTGTGTGTGTACAGTGTGTGTGTGATGTGTGTGTGTATGTGGTGTGTGTGTAGTAAGTTTGTGTGTGGTTTGTGTGTGTGTGGTATGTGTATGTGTGGGGTGTGTGTGTGTGCTCTGTGTGTGTACGGTGTATGTGTGGTGTGTGTGTGTATGTGGTGTGTGTGTGTGTGATGTGTGTCTAGTAAGTTTGTGTGGTGTGTGTGATATGTGTGTGTGTGGTGTGTGTGTGTGTGGTGTGTGTGTGTGTGTGTGGTATGTGTGTATGTGTGGTGTGTGTGTGTGCGGTGTGTGTGCTGTGTGTGTGTACAGTGTGTGTGGTGTATGTGGTGTGTGTATAGTAAGTTTGCATGTGGTCTGTGTGTGTAGTATGCGTGTGTGTGGGGTGTGTGTGTGTGCTGTGTGTGTGGTGTGTGTGTGGTGTGTGTGCTGTGTGTGTGTACAGTGTGTGTGTGGTGTGTGTGTGTGGTATGTGTGTAGCAAGTTTGTGTGTGGTGTGTGTGTGTGGTGTGTGTGTGTGTGGTATGTGCTGTGTGTGTGTACAGTGTGTGTGGTGTGTGTGTATGTGGTGTGTGTGTAGTAAGTTTGTGTATGGTCTGTGTGTGTGTGGTGTGTGTGTGTGGGGGGTGTGTGTGTGTGCTGTGTGTGTACGGTGTGTGTGTGGTGTGTGTGTGTGTACGGTGTGTGTGTGGTGTGTGTGTGTATGTGGTGTGTGTGTGTGGTGTGTGTATAGTAAGTTTGTGTGGTGTGTGTGTGGTATGTGTGTGTGGTGTGTGTGTGTGTGGTGTGTGTGTAGTAAGTGTGTGTGGTGTGCGTGTGTGGTGTGTGTGTAGTGTGTGTGTGTGGTGTGTGTGTGTGGTGTGTGTATGTACAGTGTGTGTGTGTGGTGTGTGTGTATGGTGTGTGTGTAGTAAGTTTGTGTGTGGTGTGTGTGTGGTATGTGTGTGGGGTGTGTGTGTGTAGAGTGTGTGTGTGTGGTGTGTGTGTGTGTGGTGTGTGTGCTGTGTGTGTGTACTGTGTGTGTGTGTGGTGTGTGTGTGTGTATGATGTATGCTGTGTGTGTGTACAGTGTGTGTGTGGTGTGTGTGTGTGGTATGTGTGTGTGGGGTGTGTGTGTGTGTGTGTATGTGTGTGGGGAGGGGTGTGTGGGGTGTGTGTGTGTGGTATGTGTGTGTGTGGGGGTGTGTGTGTGGGGTGTGTGTGTGTAGGGCGAGGGGTGGCGGGGAATCAGGGACCTTGGGCAAACCTTGCCTCCAAGAAGCTGCACAAGAAGAGGCATTTTTAGTTCTCTGAGCAAGCAAGCTGGCTGGGCTGTTTCTTGGCTCTCTGAGAACAGTCTCTGTTCAGTAAAGGTAAAATCATAAGCTACTGCCTTTATCTAAGAAGAAATCCCCTGTAGAGGAGAAACTCTTCAAGCAGAGCCTTCCCCGCTCCCTCCCTTCCTTCTTTCCCTCTTTGTCTTCCTCCCTTCCCCATTTTCATCCAGAAATCATTTACGCACGTTCAATACTCTGACCCTGCTTTTGCACAAGTGGCCACATGAAAGAAATGCTCTGCAGCTGAACTTTTCCATTCAAAACACACTCTGAAGATCTTTCCTTGTTGGAGAGCCTTTCAGGAGACAAAGTTTCAGCCTCCCAGACGCCCAGCCTCAGCTGTGTGCTCCTATCCAGAGTGACCCCACGCGCTTGTTCTGGCCCCTTGCTGTCACCCAGTTGGCATCCCAGGGGAGATCCCAGTTTCTGCCTTAGTTTAGGAGAGCACTCCCCTCGACGCATCCCAGGGCATTCGAGAGAAGCAGCGTGTGCAGCTGCTGATCTGTGTGTCGCTGTCACAGCCCGGCCCAGCACAGGCCAGGGACTGGGCGGAGGAGAGAAGAGAGTCCTAGAACCGTGAGCTCCAGAGCCTCCTGGAGGCCGTGTGTCAAAACACACGCCAGCAGGTCAGAGTACCCCGAGGACTGCTGCAGTGGCTGCCTCGTCGGTGCAAAGAGCTTTCCTCTTCCTCGACTGCAAAACCTGCCCTGGACTCCTACAGAGATCCAGTTCTGGGGCCACCCAAGAGAAGGGCGCCCCCCTCACCCTGTAACCAACCCCACTGCAGCCGACTCTTATTTTATCGGCTAGTGACCAGGAAAAGCAAAATGCAGGCCAGGACCACAGCTATACAAGGGCCGAAGGCAAAGAAAACCCAAAGCTGGCGATCGATCTCCTACCTTCGGTCATTTCTCCTCCTCCGGAACAGCTTCTTCGTGTGCGCAATCTCTACCTCGTGGGGCATTGGGTGGTAGCCCTGTGTGGTTGGGGAAGGAAGAGGGGCGTCAGTAAACCTGAAAGACAGCAAAGAACTTTCGGGTCTGAACTAACCTACAACAACATCTACGAGAACAAAACAAAATCGAGAGTTTAGAAAGGCTAGGCTCTGACCGCCAAATCCAGATTGAAAAATGGAGAATATTCGAGTCCACGCATTTCCCACCAGGTGATGATGCTGGAATCATAGAACCAAAGAACAGTGGGGTCCCTAGACTTTGTCAAATCCAGCCATTCAAATGAGAACACTCAGGTCAGGAGAGATGGATGAGGGTGTGCAAGGTGAGGCAGAGAATTAGCAAAAGAATCAGATTGGAATCGATGGTGGACAAGCTAACCCTCCAACATTAGGCCTCCTAACACCAGGGGAATGTGACTATCTTCTCTGAGCAGTGGAGAGGACCAGGAGACACAGCCTCCTTGCAAACCCTGAGCCTCATGCAGACGGAATGTAGTAGGACCCAGTTTTCTCCTCATCCTAGTCCAGAAGGCCTCATGCAGTTTTGATTTTTTTTTTAACCAAAGATCCTTGTTACTTTTACTCCTGGGGTGTATTTAGGGGAAACATGCAAATAGCTAATGTCTTTTTAAATGTTAAATTGTGGAAAATGTTAAGGTTGGTCTTTTGCATATATTGTCATCATGGTAACAACTACGTATATATATGTTTACATCAAGCTTGGAGAGAAGTGTTAGTCTCTCAGTCATATCTGATTCTTTTCGACCCCATGGACTGTAGCCCTCCAGGCACCTCTGTCCGTGGGATTTTCCAGGCAAGAATACTGACTGGAGTGGGTTGTCATTCCCTTCTCCCGGGCATCATCCCGACCCAGGGATCAAACCTGCGTCTCCTGCGTTGCAGGTGGATTCTTTACCACCTGAGCCACCAATATATTTACATCAAGGCTAAAATGCCAGGCAGCAGGCAGAATTATTTGCAGAAGGTGGGCTGATAGCCAGCTCTCTTCTTCTTGTTCCCCTCTCCCCAGGAAAGTGTGCTCTGGTGGGATGCAGGAGAGCACTGACCTTCTATTATGGTCTGGCTGGGGCAGGGTGGGAGGGCTTGAGCATACCTAAGGCTGGCGGTCTGCAGGGAGGCAGTGGCCTGGCTTGGACCCGGGACATCTGGGCACGGGTCGTGACGCAGAGTGCACAGCCTGAGCGTGGTCCCCATGCCGCCCACAGGGCCCTGGGTGTGCACGGGGTCAGACAGTGACAGGCCCAGTGTGCTGGAGAAGGCTCAGGGAGAGTCCAGTGAGCCCCTAGCTGCACTTTATAGACAAGCAGACTGAGGCCCAGACCCTCGATGGGCACAGTGCACACCTCCCTCTGGATTCGGGCTCCACAGTGGAGGGTCCCTGTGGGGTGCCTTCTCTGGGCTTTGCCCCCGACCACAGCCTTGGACACTGGTAACCCCGTCAGCCTCGAGGTGCTTCCTGGAGCGGGAATGAGGGTGCTGGGGGGACACCAGGCTCAGGAGGACACAGGGACCCTGGCCTCTCAGACACCGACCCTAAGAGGCCTGTTGAGTCCAGGGAGGGAATGGCACACTTCAAATTTTATTTAATTTACATTATTCATATCCTCGGTCTCTCCCTCACAGCCTGTCTCTTGCCTCCAACAATCGGCCGAGAAGGCATGAATGAATTCCTGCTCGGGCAGCCACAATGGGCCCCTGCGACCTGAGGATGTGCTTTGTTTAATGGTTTTCTCAAAGGACATTATTTGCTTTCTTTAATACAAAACACAAACAAGGAAAAACACCAAGTCTTCCCCTCTCATTTCCCCTCTCCCACCCTGACCCAGCTCAGGGCTGGCCCCTTCCCTCCCTCCCAGCCTCAGGTCACCGCAGGAACACACTGGGCGGGCCCAGCGCAGACAATGGCAGGAAGCCGAGTCTCCCTCTCAAGCCGGAGGCCTGGACGGGGAACTGAACCCTGGGGCCGGGCCGAGGGAGCTGTCCCGACACTTGGCCTTCCAGGAGTCACAAGGGACCGGCCTCCCCTGCCCAGGCCCCAGAGTCCTGGGCTCTGACCTGCATCCTTGCCTCCCTGCTGCCCATGGCCGTAGCAGAGGGGAGCTGCCCTAGTGACCCAGACTCATGGAGTTCCAAGTCTCTGCCAGGACTCAGTGTGCCCGGGGGGCAGGCAGGACCATGCAGGGCTTCTAATAAAGCCGCTGCTCTGGCTTCTGTGTCCTTCCATTGCCTCCAAATCACTAATATGAACGTTCAGTTCAGTTTGGTTGTCGCTCAGTCGTGTCTGACTCTTTGCGACCCCACAGACTGCAGCACACCAGGCTTCCCTGTCCATCACCAACTTCTGGAGCTTGCTCAATCTTATGTCCATTGAGTCGGTGATGCCATCCAACCATCTCATCCTCTGTCATCCCCTTCTCCTCCTGCCCTCAATCTTTCCCAGCGTCTATATAAAATGTCAGAGTAGTTAAAAGTCTGGGCTCTGGAGCCACACTTCCTCTTGACGGCTATGTGACTTTGCACAGGTNGTCGGTGATGCCATCCAACCATCTCATCCTCTGTCATCCCCTTCTCCTCCTGCCCTCAATCTTTCCCAGCGTCTATATAAAATGTCAGAGTAGTTAAAAGTCTGGGCTCTGGAGCCACACTTCCTCTTGACGGCTATGTGACTTTGCACAGGTGACCTAACCTCTATGTGCCTCAGTTTCCACATCTGTGAGATGGGGATGATAATAATAGCACCCGCCTCCTAGGGTTCTTCTGAGGGTTAACCGTGTTGACAAACAAGTAAAGAACGTAGAGCAGTGCCTAGAATGCAGCAAACCTCAGTAAGTATTGCTGCTGTTGCCACTCTGACCCTCTCCGCTCAGGGCTGAGCTGAGTGCACCAGGACAAGCAAGGCCCCCAGTGTGGCAGACAGAGTCCAGAGGAGGCAGATTATGGGGAAGAGAGTGAAGAAAGCTCAGGTGAGGGAAGATGGAGGGAATCAGCAGAGAGTGTGGGGGCCAGGCAGCATGCTAGGAAAGGGTGGAGGAAGGAAGATGGAGGGAATTAGCAGAGAGTGTGGGGGCCAGGCAGCATGCTAGGAAAGGGTGGAGGAATTCTGCCTGTGTTCTCTTTGGTCTAAAGCTGGTGGACCCCAGTGGGAGACCAGAAATCAGCTGAAAAAAGTTCCAAAAGTGACAGAGCCAAGCTTTGCACCCCTGAGGTCTTCCTTCCCCAGGAGCACCCCAAGGCCAGTGCTATAAAGGACTGGCCCCACCCGCAAGGCCACCTGGGCCCCAGCCTACTGGCACCATGGTGATAAATGAATGAATGCCTGGGGCACCTGTGTAGAACTTTCAAACTATCCTGTATAAAACGGGGTGCACTGTATTTATACAGGCTTCACTGGAGGACCTACTTCAATCAGCCCCTTTGTTCTCCAGATTCAAACTGGCAGGGGTACCACGTGACACACACAACCCAATATACTGCCCACTACCCCAAAACAAGGGCATCCGGGTGTCAAGAGAGGGAAATATGAGGCCAAAAGAGGAAGAACAAGGGAGACTGTGAGTTTAGCTAAGATCTGCCATCAGATTAGCTACTGACCCAGGCTAGCCCAAGTTCTTCAAAGCCCCTAGTGAGAGATGAGGCTGGTATGTGTTCAAAGCAGCAGTATTCATAACAGCCAAAACCAGAACCAAATCAAATGTCTTTTAACTGATGGCTGCATAAATATGTGGCGGCTCCATACAACGGAGTGTTACACAGCCATGCAAAGGGAGGGGATTCTGACACAGGCTGCAGCATGCATGAAACCTGAGAACATCATGCTCAGGGAAAGAAGCTAATCACCAAAACCCTCCATATAGTTCAATTTCGTTTTTATGAAATGTCCAGAATTGGCAAATGTGCAAACACAGCAAGTAAATGCGTGTCTGCCAGGGGCTGGGGAGAGGCAGACTGGGGAGCGGCTGCCAGTGGGCTCCAGATTTCCTTGGGGGGCAATGAAAACATTCTGGAATCGGGACAGTTGCATAACCTCATGAATATACTAAAAACCATTCACTCATATTATTTTGAAGGGTGAATTTTATGGCATGTGAATTATATCCTAATTTTTAAAAGGTGGAAACAATTTTCCAGGTAGAGGGAATAGCAAGTGTTTAAAAAAGAAAGATCCAGCCACAGTGAAAAATGTCCCCCCCTCCTATTCAATTACTCTCCAGGAAGCAGCTGCCCTAAAACACAGTTCCTACAAAAGGGCTGGAAAGGGTGGCATGTGCAGGACAGGGCATCCAGTGACAGGAAGGACTCGTAAGGAATCTGGAGAGGAGCATGAACTGGTATCCCCAGGCCTGGCCAGGGACAACAGGGCTCTGGCTTTAGACCAGAGAGTTCTCCCTGCTCTTGAGATATTAATAGAATGTACCCCTTGAGTGGAGAATGGGAAATTTATCAGGTCAGAATGACCATTTAAGAGTATATAGTAGCCTTTGTTCTATTTCTTCACTCAATAAATCCTTCTATCCATGCTCCGAAAGAGCCCCAGGTGGACATCAGTCCAGGTATGAGCACCCACCCCGACCCCTGCAAATGAAGAAGAGCCCCACCAGCCTCTCGATCACCAGCTGGTGTGTGAGTTTGGTCAGCCAGTCAGGCGGGCCTCTGCAGCGTCCCCCTGGACCCCCCGCCCCACCTGCTCTCTTCCACCTCTCCGCATAAGAACCCTTCTCCCTGAGCTCTGAGACCTGGCTGCAGCTCCCCTCTGTCTAACCCCTGACCACTTTCAATAACTAAGCAGGCCTGGGAGACAAGTAGATTATATAAACCAAGCCTCTCTAGGGAGGGAGGGAAGATAATACTCCTTCTGCATGCAGCTCGAGCAGAGGACACGTGAAACACACACACACACACACACACACACACTCTCTCTCTCTCCCATCCCAGAGGTCATCACTGGCCTAGGACGTGGCATTGTGGGCACCCTGTTACTGCTCGGGTTGCAGAAACCCGTTATGTAAAATCCGCCCATCCCGGGGCAGGCTGAGGCTAATATCGCACAACCTGGGACAGTAGGTATTTCTGGGGGATTAAGGCAGGTGCAGCAGAGCTGCTGACCCTAGGCTGGGAATACAGGGGCCTCACCCTCAGATGGCAGCTATAAACAAGCATCTCGGGTCTAAGGGTTTGGGTTCGGGAGGGAGGGTCATGCAAGCATGCTGAGCAAGCCAACACGTGTGATGGGTGGCGCTGAGACCAGCTGACTCTGTGATAAGAGTGATGTACCACCCAGCCATAGCTCCCCTCCTCCACGCCCCACACTCTCCACCTACCCACCCATCCACTCACCCATCCATCCACCCACCCTACAAATATTGTAGTTTAGACACTGCAGATACATTAGCGGAAAAGCAATGGGCAAAATGCTTGTTCTTACAGAGTACACCTTCTAATGACAGGAGAGAAAGGACAAATAAATAGATAATATGATCCATGATGGAAAATCCTATGGCGCAGAACCAGGCAGAATAAAGGGATGAGGGCCGCGGGGGTGGGGGTGGTCGGGGAGACGCCTCTGTCACTTGCCAACTAGCCATCAGTCCATCCGTCCATCTGGCCCTCGTTGGTTCTTTCTCACCCAAGCAGCTCTGAAGGCCAACCACGTGCCAGGCTCATCAGAGGGGAAACAGCAGAATGAAGAGCCCCAGTTCCAGCCCTGGGAGCTCGGGGGCCGCCGTGAGGGAGGAGCGGGCAGCTCTGCCTGGGGCAGAGGCCTTCACCCGGGGTGCTCCCTGAGCTGAGTGCTAATGGGTGGACAGGCGATGATGGAAGACAAGAAGGTACGTTAGGACCTCAGCCTGCAGGCCAGCAATACCCACAGCACAGGTGGGGTGTCTAGGAGCCGGCTCTGCGGGAGGGGGAGGCGGCACCCGGTGCTCCGCGGGTGGGGCGGGGGCTCCCGACCACAGAGGCGTGTGCGGTGCCATCTGGACCATCCTCTTCACTCCTACAGCGGGCAGAATCAGGTGCCCCCAGAAGACCAGCTGGAGTCCCCACCTGGGTACAGATCGTATTTGGAAAACAGGGTGTTCACAAATAGGATGGAGTTAGGATGAGGTCATTCTAAAGATTAGGGTGGGCCCTGAACCCAATGACCGGTGTCCTTACAGGAAGGAATTTAGAGACCGAGACACAGGCTGTGTGAAAATGGGGGTAATGTTTGGAGGCGGGCAGCTTTGAGCTGAAAAAAGGGTGAGGATTGTTGGCAGCCACTTGAAGCCAGGAGAGGCAAGAGACGATTCTTCCCGGAACCTTCTGGGAGGGGATGGGGGTGGGGTGGCCCTGCTGACACCCTGACTCCAGACTTTTAGTATCCAGAACTGTGAGACTGCAGATGTCTGTTGCTTTCAGCCACCTAGCTGACGGTACTGTGTTCCCGCAGCCCTAGGGAACAAATCCACCTGGCCCCCTTGGCCCAATCCTACACAGCCACCCGGGCAGACGTCTGCAGCTCGGGCCTGCCCAACGGCCTCCTCTCCGGCGCTCTCAGCATCCCCAGGTTCTCCTCTGAGATCCTGTTTGACACGGGAGGTCCCTGAGTCTATCCGATTCTCCCTGGTGAGCAAGCGCTACTGACCCCACGCGGTGCTATTCTGGAAACTTCATGGGCGGTTCCCGTGGTGGGATGCCAGGCTCCGAGCCAGACACTTTCAGTCTGGGTGGGGGGCAGTCTTCCAGCCCCCTATCAAACCAACAGCTCAGTCTGCTGCCCAGGTCTCAGCCTTCACAATGATCCTGATCTCTTTGAAATGAGATGCAAAATTCCTACAGGACAGGCAGCATGTGACCTGGCTCTGGGACGATGCTTCCTGGCCGCCGGGCTCCACCCTCCAGGTTAGTTCACCTGGAGGGACCAGGAGACAGGAGGGAAAAGGGGAGACACCTTGAGTGCAGGAGACCCGAGGCTGCAAGTTCCTTTGCTCCCCAGCCACCTGATGGTGCCCTGGACCCAGGTCCCCGGCTGGGTGGCTGCCAGACGAGCCCCCGAGTCCTAAACCTCACGCCCCAGGTGAGTTCAAAGGGCGAGGACCCATCTGGCTCTTGGAGCACGTGCACGAAGCCCTGCAAGGGTTCCAGGCTCAGGTAGGCATTAATTAATTATCTGCTGAAGAAGAGAAGGGAAGGAAAGGGAAGGAAAGTGGGTGGGCGCCTCGTGCTGGTTGAGCCTCTACTGAGCAAGGTCTCTGGACGGAAATACCAAGAAGAGCCGTGGCGCAAACACAGCACCCCTCGCCACCTCTTGGGCCCCAAGGCAGGGCTACGGGACGGTGTCTCACCCGGGGCTGCGATTCCAAAGGCAGCCAGGGCGGGGGGCCAGGCCCCGCACACTTCACCCTTGCTGCACCCGTGACCTGAGACGACCTGACCGCAGCTCCATTGGCAAGCCTCCGTCCCCCACCTCTCCAGGGGGGCTTGCCCTGCCCCTGCCCCTCTCTCCAGGGGGGCTCGCCCTGCCCCTGCCCCTCTCTCCAGGGGGGCTCGCCCTGCCCCTGCCCCTGCCCCCTCTCCAGGGGGGCTCGCCCTGCCCCTCTCTCCAGGGGGGCTCGCCCTGCCCCTGCCCCTCTCTCCAGGGGGGGCTCGCCCTGCCCCTGCCCCTCTCTCCAGGGGGGGCTCGCCCTGCCCCTGCCCCTCTCTCCAGGGGGGGCTCGCCCTGCCCCTGCCCCTCTCTCCAGGGGGGGCTCGCCCTGCCCCTGCCCCTCTCTCCGCGGGCTGGTGGGTGCAGGCCCCCGCTCACTGCTCTGCCTGCTCCCCCTTCAGTCTTGCAGGATGACGTTTTGAAGGGGCACACAGAGCTCAGTCCCACGGCCGGAAGCTTCACAGAACTCCAGGCCCACTTTCTCCTCAAAGGAGATTTCCCTGATATTCCTGTGACCCGTGACCTCTGACCACTAACCTCCCCAGACCTGGGTCTGACAGAAATCATCCAGACCTATTCTCACGGATCTGTTGTCTCTCTCACACACTAGCTCTTTGCAAAGGGAAAGTGCATAACACAAAGACAGGAGAGCTTCTTCCCGCTGTGTGAAGACCCCACCCCGACTGTGGCTGACCTGGACAGGCCTTCAGGGGGGAGGTGGTGCAGCTGCGACAGGCGGGGTTGGAAAGCAAGGCTGAGGATCCCGGACCAGGCTGTGCAGAGGCGGGAGGCTCCACGTGCAGCACTATTCAAAGCCATCCTCAAGGTGAGACTCCACTGCCAGGACACGCAGAACGTGGTCCTTTTCTACACGTTGGCTGCCTTTCCTAGCACACTGCAGTGTCCTGAGAGGTAAGCCCTGTGGCCCCAGGCCCGCCCTCTCCAGACACTTGCCCACTTGGTTATCCATCTCTCCTGAATAACCGAATCTCCATCCTGGCCTCTTGGAAACCACAGCTCCCTCCTCTTCTTCCCAAGGCTGAGTATCAGTCCCACCTGCCACTCCCGAGAAAGCTTTGAAATGCCTGGAAACTAATGGCTTCCTCCTCTCCAGAAAATTCCAGATGACCCGGAGTGGAGGGCGCCATGGACAGCAACCCAGAAGAACTGAATGTTGGTTCTACTGCACCCACTGGGTGAGCCCGGGGAGCTGGAGCCCCACGGAGGCAGGACAGACTCAGGCCAAGCCAGCTGGGCTCTGTAGGCCCTCCGTCTCCAGCCCAACATGAGGAGACATCCCGAAGGCAAACAGTTCAAAGGAAACAGCACTTGGCAACTTAAGGGGCCATAAAAATACCAAGTACAGCTCCCCTGACAATGAGTTTGTCTCAACAGTGGAGCCTTCCTCTTGCTGGGGTCATGTTTTTTTTCATATCTTCTAAGAAGCTATCCTACCAAGCTCCACGTGGGCAGGATGTGTGGGTCACGTCCAAGCTGAAACAAACAGGTAATGTTTCTAAAATTCCTGGAATCTCCAGGCTGCAGAGCTATTCAGAGCAGCTGACCTGTTTCAGAAAGAAAGGTGGGGGTCGGGCGGGCTAACTCATGTCTCAGTTCGTGATCTTCTAATTTTTGTTTTAATTTATTTGTTTTAATCAGCAGAGACCCTTTTCAGAACAATACCGCAGCTGGAGTCCCAATATGAAAACACAGATAAAGGTCAACAGGGCAGAGGTGCAGAGATTGCCTCAGTGATCAACGCTCACCCCCTGCCTCTGGCCGCCCCCCATTTGCACCCTGAACTGTAAACCTCCCCTTTACCCACTCTGAAAGACTGGATGTTGGCTACACAAGACCTGGATATTCTTCCAGAAAAGGAGTGTAACCAAAGTTCTCTGGTCAGGGTTTAGCGGGGTCTGTGCATGCGTGCTTGCAAAGTGGCTTCAGTCGTGTCTGACTCTGTGGGACCCCATGGACTGTAGTCCACCACGCTCCCTGTCCATGGGGATTCTCCACTATTCTCCAGAATACTGGAGTAGGTTACCATGACCTCCTCCAGAGGATCTTCCCAGTCCAGGGATCAAACCCAGGCCTCTTAATGTCTCCTGAACTGGCAGCTGGGTTCTTTAGCACTGGGGCCACCTGGGAAGCCCAGTGGGGTCTACTGCACATGAACATCCTGCCTGTGGAGGTCTTTGGGGTGTGGACCCTCAGCATTCATCCAGAAGGCGGGGGTTTGAGCTTGTACAGGGGTGTAGTTACAGAGGTCAGGTTGCTGGAACGTGGCCTTCCTTAGATGCCCTGAGCTAACAAAACCCATCCCTCCTTTTTCCTTCAAGTTGGGTTTCTCACTGTAACAGCCTCGTAACTTGACTAGTAAACCCCACAGAGCCTTTAGGCAACCTGGGTTCCAGCACGGCTGCCTGACTGGGATAACACTGGGCAATTATCTCACCCAGCCCTCTGCTCCTTCTTGTGAAAAATGAGGATGAAAATATTTGCTCTTCCTACCTCCTGCGTCATGTATCTTTAAATATATTTTGAGTTGGGATGCTGTTTCGTGTGACCAAAAGAGTCCGAAACAGTTCAGCATGATGCAACTTTAGGTGTCGTTCCAGCTGATCTTAGTACATCCATGAAGTCCAGCAAAGTAAACATGGGCGTCCCTGCTCCCTCCCGCGGCCAGCCACGTCAGGAAGGATCCCCTGGGTAATGCCAAATACAAACAACATGGGCTTGATACTTTCTGAGCGAACAGAAAAAATAGATGAGAACGTTGATGCCAAAGACAGGACCTCAAGCTAACAGAAAAATGGTAGGGAATTGTGTCTGTGTTCTGAGGTATAAAATGTAAAGGAAACAGTTACTAAAGTCCTGCTTTTTCAATCATGATCAGTTTCCCACTTGCAACCAAGGTACTCCTATGATGGGTGTGTGTGTGTGTGTGTGTGTGTGTGTGTGTGTGTGTGTACATGCCTGCCTGCACAGGGAGGGCTGTTGGATGGTGATTATAACCCTCTCTGAGCTGAAGACCATGTGAGACCCACTGGCTCCGGATCTCATCCAAGTGACAAGCGCAGGACCAAGAGTCTAGGAGGAATCCTAGCTGCATTCCCACCCCCCAACCATACCCCCCCTCCAGGGCTCCTGCTGATGCAGGGATGGCCCCATGAGAATGGAGCTGGCAGCCAGATGCTCCCCACATCCCTGATGAGTGGTTTTTACTGGGGGTCCTGGAAGTGCTGCTAACCTGTAAGGGCAAAAGCTTTCTGCTGCTACAGACCAGAGGCAGGAAGGTGCTCCAGAAACACACCAGGTACGAGAGACCACGGGAAAGACACAGGGTCTGCTCTGCAGCCTCTGGGAAAGTTGCCTGGGCACCTCTGGACACATGTGGCCTGAATTCTGGTCTCTAACTGGATGGTGGGTCCATGACAGAGATAAGACCCAAATCCTGGAAAAGCCCATAAAGCTTTCCCATCCATCTTTGTTGGACAGCTAGCATCTATTATATATTTCCTCCTCATCCTAGTACTAATACCAGTAACTAAAACTCAAGAGAAGAGCAAGTAATACTCACGCTCTGGTCTCTGAGAGCAAGTGATAGTGTTTGTCAGGGAGGAAAGCTGTGAATAGCTTTATGTCCTTGGGGAGGCTGAAAAATCATCTTGGGAACTGAGGCAACAGTGGATTCTGGAGGAGTGAGAACTCTACAACAGAAGATGCCCACCAGGTTCGGTGAGCACACGGCACGTCACAGACAGAGAAAACCCAGACTCTGCCTGTGTCCCAAAGAAGTCCCCGGGCCGCCGGGCGCACAGATACACGAGCAGAGCTACTGCTCCGGACCCAGGGAAGTCACAGGGACACCCACGGGGCAAGCAACCAGTAGAGGAAGGAAGGGATGCCCAAGACTACCCTTCCAGTTACTGGAAGGCTCTGAAGTTAACAGAAGCAGAACCAGAAAGGCAAAGGCCCCAGGGGAAGCTACAAGGAGGAATATCTTAATGGCTTTGTTCTTGCTTCTCCTGAAAGTACTCTGGCGTGGCTCATTTTATAAGTGGGCAGCGGTCAGAATACAGTAAGTGTGAGGACCTCGGTGGGTCCTGGAAGGGGCCTTTGCCCCAAACACCTCTGCCGGAGACGCTGAGATCCTGAGGCGAGTTCCACTGTGCAGGGAGGGCCTTCAAGGCCACCTGTGAGCGAAAGGTTCATCATTCTGCATCCGCAGTGCTGGGCCAAAGCTGGCTGGTCTGGGGGACAGGGCAGGAGACTGCGACAAAGGAACAACCAGGAGCAGCGGGGTGGCTGTCCCAGGGTTGCCAGAGCCAGTCCCAGGCGCTTTAAGCAACAGATTCGGGGCTGTCGGGCAGAGATCGGACTCAGTCGGTTTGGCTTTAAATACCATCACTGCCACCTACTGTGGGAGCCTGGCTAGATCCCTACCCTCCTGAGGCTTCTATTTTCCTCTTCTATGAAAAGGTAGTATTTCAGAGGACTAGCAGGAGGATAAAAGGAGATTATCTGACGTATGAGGATAGGTGTAAGGATAAGGATACCATCACTTCATGGCAAATAGATGGGGAAACAATGGAAACAGTGAGAGACTATTTTCTTGGGCTCCAAAATCACTGCAGATGATGAGTGCGGTCATGAAATTAAAAGACGCCTGCTCCGTGGAAGAAAAGTTATGATCAACCTAGACAGCATATTAAAAAGCAGAGACATTACTTTGCCAACAAAGGTCTGTCTAGTCCAAGCTATGGCTTTTCCAATAGTCCTATATGGATGTGAGACTTGGACTATAAAGAAAGCTGAGCGCCGAAGAATTGATGCTTTTGAACTGTGGTTTTGGAGAAGACTCTTGAGAGTCCCTTGGACTGCAAGGAGATCAAATCAGTCAATCCTAAAGGAAATCAGTCCTGAATGTTCACTAGAAGGACTGATGCTGAAACTCCAATTATTTGGCCACCTGATGCAATTCTGACTCATTTGAAAGGAACCCTGATGCTGGCAAAGATTGAAGGCAGGAGGAGAAGGGGACGACAGAGGGTGAGATGGTTGGATAGCGTCACTGACTCTATGGACATGAGTCTGAGTAAGCTCCAGGAGTTGGTGATGGATAGGAAAGCCTGGCACGCTGCAGTCCAGGGGGTCGCAAAGAGTCGGACACGACTGAGTGGCTGAACTGAACCGAAGGATTGGCAGCGCCAGCGGTTTCCCAACTGCGCGCCCATCCTCTGCACACTGCCACAGCCCTCCTCCTTTTTAGGGCACAGTCTGAAACTCCAGACTCGGGAGCACCCCACGTGCGCCCAGAGACCCTGCCCTGAGACTTCCTGACTTTCCACCCACGCCCCTTTAGAGCCCGCCGGGAAGCCGCAGCCCAAACCCCAAGTCACGCCATCCTAGAACAGAGTCACTCTGTGTCTACCAGCCAGCCACGTCCTGAGCTCCCCAGCTGCATTCAGAAGAGGCTGAGCCACTAGCATAAACACCCAGCCCTGCCCTACGACACAGACACTAATAGCCAGGGAAACTCACCCGTGTGGTCACACAGCACGTTGGACACACTCTTCTTAACACTCCAGCCAGGCGTCTTAGCAGACTAGGTAGCTGCCAGCAAGCTTGCTTCTCCAGCCACCCTGCCAGCTTTCAGGGGCTCGGGGGCCATGCTGCCTGCACTTCCACGGGCCCCACAGGGGCTTAGATATCACAGTCTTCTATAACTGCTTGTTGGATGAAGTTGGACGACCGACAGCCCCGGATGGACCAGAGCTGGGCCACCTGCATTCTATCAATCACCAACAGGTGGTCGCCAAGAGATAGGTGACCCATGGGCACGGAACCCACAGACTGTGGCTGTCGACCAGGCAAAAGTTCCCGTGCTGCAAGAAGCCAGGCTGCCCCACTGGCTCACTGGTCCTCGATCTGCAACCACAAGGCCCAGTGCTCAGCAACTCCCCCGTGGTTAGTGGACATGGAAAAGGTACTGAAGACGTGCATCGCCCAACCCTTGGTTACACCGCAGGCTCTCTGGGGACCACGGTTACTGTTCCTTGGCCGGCCTGCCCTGGAATGATGGCACTGTGGGTGCTCAGGGCCCATGGATGGGCCCCACAGGCACCTAGGGTGTGACAACTGCCTCACTGCTGCCAACTCCACGTGCCAGGCCAGAGGCAGGGCCAGCCAGGCAGGAGGGGGCTTGCTTCCCCTCGCTGAGCCTCAGTCCCCTCTCTCTAAAATGGAGAGCCTAAACCTACTTCCTTCTTGAGGATTAAACGAGATGCTGGGAGTCAAATGAGATGAAATACAGAGACACATCTGGCCAGTCCTGCCACACAAGTTTACTGGACTCAAGTGGGGGTGTGCCGTGCCCAGCCTAGCCCAGAGACAGCAGGGCCCGAGTGACCCGGAGGTCCTCAGAGCTGAGGCCAGACAGGCTGAGAGGGGTCAGTCCCCCCAGCGGAGGACTGCGATCTGCAAGGATCACACACTGTAGAGAGTCCAGGAGTCCCAGTCTGCTACCGCAGGGGGATGACTGGGTGGCAGGCTCCAAGGAGGCAGACCTGGTCTCCTTAAGAGACTCAAAACAAAGCTTCTCCTGCCCAAGGCAGTTGTGAGGGAGGCTGGCCCAAACTGTGAGTGGGAGGCAGGCACTGATGGGGGTGGGTGGGAGGTGGGTGTTCCCAGTCAATAGGTTTGGCCACTGCTTTTTGCCCTGGATTTGTGCTCTTTGCTTGGTGTGAAAGCATTGGGGGTGAAGGGGAATTCGGGATGACAGCCGCAACGACAGCCCAGGTAAAGCCAAGGGGACTCCAGGGGAGACCTCAGGGTCCGACCTTCCTTGTCAGAGTCTTTAGTTTCATGTCCCAAATAGCATCTTACATGGTGCAGAGGTACAACAAGAACCTTCCACTTGTCTGATGACGCTGACAGTCGGGGGCGGGGACATGAAAGGTAGAAAGGTGTGGCAGACAGCTCAGACTCGAGAGAGGCCCTGCCTTTACACCCTTCAGCTCAGCTCAGCTCAGGCTCTTTCACCCCGTGAATCGCAGCACGCCAGGCCTCCCTGTCCGTCACCAACTCCCGGAGTTTACTCAAACTCATGTCCATCGAGTTGGTGATGCCATCCAGCCATCTCATCCTTTGTTGTCCCCTTCTCCTCCTGCCCCCAATCCTTCCCAGCATCAGGGTCTTTTCCAATGAGTCAACTCTTTGCATGAGGTGGCCAAAGTATTGGAGTTTCAGCTTTAGCATCAGTCCTTCCAATGAACACCCAGGACTGATCTCCTTTAGAATGGACTGGTTGGATCTTCTTGCAGTCCAAGGGACTCTCAAGAGTCTTCTCCAACACCACAGTTCAAAAGCATCAATTCTTTGGCACTCAGCTTTCTTCACAGTCCAACTCTCACATCCATACGTGACCACTGGAAAAACCATAGCCTTGACTAGATGGACCTTTGCTGGCAAAGTAATGTTTCTGCTTTTTAATATGCTATCTAGGTTACTCATAACTTTACACTCCTTAGCTGTTGGCAACTGGCTTTACCGGCTATCTCCAAGGCCAGCTCCAGGCAGCAAGAAGATAAAGGAAGAGATGGGCAGGTGAGCAAGGGAAGGGCATCCTTGGGCTAGAGTCTCACGTGGATGAGCTGGGCCCACAATGAGGGGAAGCGAGCCTGCGAAGTCTTTCCTTCCCCTCCAGTCCTGCCCGAGAAATATGCTCCCTTCCACTGAGTGAGCAATTCTGTTTTCCTGGAAGGTATTCAAAAAGTCTTCTTACCATAGAAGGAACTAAATTATATCTGCCAGGATCTCGAGCTATGATCACGATAATAACAGTGTCTATCACTTACAGAGGCAGGCAGGGTTCCGAGTTTCCCATGTATTAACTAATTTAAACCTCACCAGAACCTTGAGAGGGAGATACTATTATTATCCATTCTCTACAGGAGAGGAAAAGGAAGCTGGGAGGATAGATTAAGCAGATTTAACAGCAGATCTAATGAAAAACAGTGAGTGTGTGGCGGGTGAAGCTGGGACATTAACTCAGAGGCCTGGGATGGACCCGTAACAGAATGTCCATTAGAGCCACAGGTCTGAGACCCAGAGCCAGCCAAGCAGGAGCTGATCCAGAACTTCAGGGCTGCAGACCCCCAGGTGCCACCCCAGTGGGCTGTGCACAGTGACATCACAGAGCAGGGGCTCAGCAAGAACTGGCTAACAGAAGGAGAACACGAACAAGCACGGTTTTCAACGAGCCATGGAAGGGGCTGGCCCACACGTGGTTTTCCCTGGATTCCCTCTGCAGACCATCACCACATGGGAAAGTGAAAGCCGTTCAGTCGTCTCCAACTCTTTGTGACCCCATGGACTACACAGGTACACAGTCCATGGAATTCTCCAGGCCAGAATACTGGAGTGGGTAGCCTGTCCCTTCTCCAGCGGATCTTCCCAACCCAGGGATCGAAGCTTGGTCTCCCACATTGCAGGCAGATTCTTTACCAGCCGAGCCACCAGGGAAGCCCAAGAATACTGGAGTGGGTAGCCTGTCCCTTCTCCAGCGGATCTTCCTGAGCCAGGAACTGAACTGGGGTCTCCTGCACTGCAGGTGGATTCTTTACCAGCTGAGCCACCAGGGAGGCCCCCATCATAGCATAAATTCACAGGGTTGTGGTTAGTGGGCTCTTCTTCCCTCTCCCTCCTTCCACATGAAGTCACTAACAGCAAAGCTGCCACACTAAGTATTAATATGATCAGTATTGTGCAAAAATAATGGACCTCCCTGATGGTGTGCCGTCAAAAATGATAAAGTCTAAGGAACACGGTCTTACTGAGGTTCCTCATTAAGAAAGATGGGAAAGCAGCAGATAAGAAACGAGTTCCTAAAAATCTGCTGGCATGCAAAAATTTTTCTGTATAGAACTGTGCTTTCACTATCTTAGGAAATTCTATGTCCTATGGCAAATACCTTCGGTAAAAGAAATAATTGCCTTCAGCTTATTAATTTTTTAAGTGAATACTTTAAGGACACAGGTTATACCTCTCTCTGACTACAGGAAATGGACCATTTCAGAAATTCAATTACTTGTTCCATTCCCAGAAAGCAGGGCTGACCTTTTGTTGTGTGGATGTGGGCCATTAAGGGTTCCCTGCCACATAAAAGAGTCTTTATGGGCTGTCTTAAATTGGGTGGCCACTGGTTTCGGCTGGCTCACCAGGCACCAGCAGCTCTGATGACCTAGTTGGTATCTCTTTCCCTCTGAGCCTCTGGAGCAGACAGCGATTTGACCTACTTTCAGGGGCACAGTGGTGGCCAGAGAAGGAAGGAGGATAACGCCAGAGCCTGGACACAGGACTCTGCAGCGAAGGCCCTGGTCAAGCACAGGTCTCATTCCTCCCTCCATCTACAGAGCTCATGCCTGCAGCCCCTGCTCGGGCAGGAAAGGAGTCCATTCCCAGCTCCACCTCTTCAATCCGTCAAGGTTTGGTGTGGGGCTTCCCAGCCTTCCCACCTCACAGCCCATCAGGAACACAGTGACATCGGTATGGCCCCCTGGGGGTGGCAGCCCACAGTATTGGCCACCAAAGGCCCGTCACCCCAAGGCTGAGAGAAGGGAGCCATAACTTAGCCCAGCCAGGACTTAACTCGCGGCACATCTCTGAACACACCCTGCCCTGCTTTAAGAGCAACTACAACATTACAGAGTCTTAAGAAATGGTGTTTGAAATGCCCAGCCTTTGTGTTGATGGACAGACTGCAGGACCGTCCAGAGTGGGGATTCATGCCGTGCTCGGCTGTGTCTGACTCTTGTGCGACCCCATGGACTGTAGCCCACCAGGCTCCTCTGTCCACAAGATTCTCCAGGCAAGAATATCGGAGCGGGTTGCCATTTCCTTCTCCAGGGGATCTTCCCGACCCAGGGATCGAACCTGCGTCTCCTACACTGGCAGGCGGGTGCTTTACCACTGAGCCTCCTGGGAGGTCCAGAGGGAGGTCATGCAGGATCAACTCTCTAAGCAGGGGTTGGCAAACCTTTTCTGTGCAGGGCCAGGCCATTAAATATTTTAGGCTCTGCAGGCTGTATGGTCTCTGCCACAGCTGCTCAGTGCTGCAGCGTGCAGCAGAAGCAGCCACCAAGGGGTGGCTGTGTTCCAATAAAACCTGACGATAAAAACCGGTGGGGGCCGGAATTCGGTGCACGGACCAGGACGTGGCGTCCCTGCTGTAGAGAAACGCTGGGTGGCCAAGTGTCCCCCTCTGGCCTCCCCATGATGCGGTAGTGAGCTCTCATGTCTGACGGGTGCCTGGCATCCCCACGTTCGCTTCCCTCCTGCTATCAGAACCTGCTTTCAGGAAAGGCTCTGACAAACTCAGTCCCCTCCACCCCCAGAGGAGGATAACTGGAGTGTTACCTACATTTCAGTCAGTAAGAACCCTGGGTCAGTGGCTCTCAGCCCTGGAGGCTCACGGACAGCCCCCTGGGGAGATTTAAATTCCCGAGGTTCAGGCCCCATCAGAAGCTCTGATGCACACACTCGAGTGTAGCCCAGGCAGTGGAGATTTTCAAAGCTCTCCAGGCAGTTCTAAAGGATGGTCAGGTCAGCAACCACTGCCTCAGACTGAAAGGGAAACCAAAACATTAGTGGTGGTGTTTTTGGAATAAGTGACCAGGGAGGGAGAAATTGTTTCTTTTTCTCCTCTTGGGTGGGGACGCGGATGGGGGAGGCAGAAGAGGAAACACATCCGGAGCCCTTGAAAACATGCCATCCAGGCAGGCAACTCCCTGCCAGGGCTGGTGCCGTGTAGATTTCACTGGGCTCTGCAAAATCCAAGACCTTCTTACTTTTGTTTTCCTCTTGACATCTAGTATGATTCCCTACTGGCAGTATGAGCTCTGTTAACACTGCTTAATCATTAAAACAAACAAACAAACTTAGGGGGCCTAATATTTAACTGTCAGTCAATAATCAATTCTCAAAAAAAAAAGAAAAAAGACCAAGTCCTGCTTTAGAAGGAATTATAGTCTATGCGGGCTTTCCAGGTGGCATCAGTGGTAAAGAACCCGCCTGCCAATGTCGAAGACATAAGGGACCCGGGTTCCATCTCTGGGTCAGTAAGATCCCTGGAGTAGGAAATGGCAACCCAATCCAATATTCTTGACTGGAATATTTCATGGACAGAGGAGCCTGATGGGCTATATTCCACAGGCTTGCAGAGTCAGACAGGACTGACGCACCTTAGCACGCACGCACGTACGTACACAGTCTCTGCAGGGAGACAAGGCAAATCAAATTTCATCACACAATTAACAGGCTGAGGTTTCTGAAAAGGACAACAGGCCAAGAAAATAGGGCTGCCCTGGAAAATTGGGGCAAGCTCATCACAGGCTTAGTCATATTCACACAATGTAATAAGGTAGTAGTTGCCACACTTCAGCACACACAATCACCTGGAAAGATATTTTAAAATGCCAATGCCTGGGATGTACCCCATGCCGATAAAATCATACTGTCTGAGGGTAGAAGACCGGCACGGGTATCTTAAAAAAAAAACCACTCAGATAATGCCAATGTGCAGCAAAAGTTGAAAACCATGGTTATGAGATCCTGCTACTCTAAGTGTGGTCCATGGACCAGCAGCATTGGCATCACCTGGAAGCTGGTTAAGGATGCAGGAATTTGGTCTCAGGCCAGCCCTACGGAACCAGAATCTACCCGTGAAGCAGATCTTCATGCTGTCTGCACATGAAGTTCGAGAAGTGACGCTGCAGGGATCCATGTTCCAGAAAGAACTGACTCGAGACTGCAGGGTAGCCAGGGCGCTTCTTAGAAGAAACAAGAAACAAGAGATGCTGAGGGGTGGGAGAACTGGAGCAGAGAGATGGTAAGGAGGACTCAGCACACAGAGGCAAGGAGGAGGCTGGTCTTTATGCGTGGTGAGCCAGAGAAAAGGAGAACAGGTCAGAATGATTTTTTTTTTTTTTTAAGAAAAGTAGAAAATTAAATCACATTTAGCCACACAATTAACAGGCTAAGCTTTTCAAAAAGGGACAAAATGCCAAGCAAACAGGGCTGTCCTGGAAGACTGGGGGTAACACCTAGAGAGTGGCAGATGACAAGAATGTTCAGGGTCATGAGGGAAGACTCCGGACTCTGGACGCCCTGCAGAGGGTTTCAGACTTTCTCCCATGGGCCAGTGAAGAGCTGCATGGCGCCTGGAGTCGGGCAGGGTGGGGACAGGAAACGGGACTAGGCGAAAATGCCAGGACAACGCGTGGAAGAGACCGGTAAGAAGAACAGAGAGGGAAACGAGACAGGAGCACCTGTGAGCAGGGCGAGGGAGGAACGTCAAGGCAACTTTCAGAGGAGAGGCTGCTTGTATCTGGAGGGGGTGGGCAAGAGCCCCCGAGCCTTCCGAGTGCTCCAGTCTGGGGCACAGGGCTAACTCACTGGAGGAAAAGCTAGAGCCCAAGTGTTCTCCTGAAGTCTTCAGATAGACAGGAGGTAACTTCCCCAAGGTTACCTATGGGAAAACATGAAAATCGCTAGCAAACAAGACTCCCCAGGGGAAGCTGGGAGGAAAAGAAACATTGGACACAGACCCTGGGATTGCCTCCAGCCCTAGTGGGCCCTGAAGACCTAGAGAGGCCCTCAGAGCACAATCCTTTGTTTCCAGGCCCCTGGAAGTCCAGCTGATTCCCAGTTGAGCTGGAAAGGCCGGGAGATTGTTCCCATTGCTGTGGACTGAAACAATAACTGCAGGGTGGACGTTACCACAATTGTTTCCACTGAGGTTATTTTCGGGGAGTTTAGGAAGATTGTCTATTCCAAGACATTTCCTTCACCCGATTCCCTTCACAAAAACACGGAGGGAACCGGCCGGCAGCGCCCCCTCCACGGCTGCCCTGCTCACAAGGAACATGAGCACAGGGGGCCCCAGGGAGCTGCTATGTGCAACACTTATTTCCTGAGGCTCTCGTGGAAACCCTCAGATCTGACTGGGGCCTCAGAGCTTTCAAAGTCCCTCCTCAGTGACCGTTGTGCTTAATTCCCACGACAGCCTTCCGAGACGGTGGCGGCAGGGCGGAGACTTAATTATCCCCAGTCCAGATAGGAGGAAACGGCCAAGTCAGGTACTTGGTCAAGGTCATCGAGCTTGGAGAGGGTGGCTGGGGAGACCGTGCACGGAGGGAGCTTGACGCTACGTGTGGAGGGGAGGCAGGGAAAGACTTAGGCAGACAGGAAATCAGCTAGATCTGCGGACTTAAATCAGAGGTCCCCAACCTTTTTGGCATCAGGGACCAATTTGATGGAAGATAATTTTTCCACATACAGTGCAGGGGGCAAGGTGGGGGGATGGTCTGGGGATAATTCAAGCACATCGCATTTATTGTGCACTTTATGGCTTCTCTGATAGCTCAGCTGGTAAAGAATCTGCCTGCAATGCAGAGACCCCCGTTCGATTCCTGGGTCAGGGGTCCACTGGAAAAGGGATAAGCTACCCACTCCAGTATTCTTGGGCTTCCCTTGTGGCTCAGCTTGTAAAGAATCCACCTGCAATGTGGGAGACCTGGATTTGATCCTTGGGTTGGGAAGATCCTCTGGAGAATGAAAGGCTACCTACTCCAGTATTCTGACCTGGAGAATTCCATGGACTGTATGTATAGTCCAGGGGGCTGCAGAGTCAGACACGACTTTCACTTTCTTTCATTTTATTTCGATTACTAATATTACATCGGCTCCACATGAGATCATCAGGTATTAGATCCCAGGGGCTGGGGACCCCAGGTCTTGATCATGCTAGAGGCAGTGGAAAGAATGGATTTGGGGAGACTGACACAATAGTTAAGGCATGACAACGCTTCATGTAGGAACTTGGGGGGAAATGACAAAGGGATGGAGGAAGAGCCAACAAATATTTAAGACTAAAATGGACCGGTTTTGATGGAGGATGGGGGTGGGAGTGGAGACAGAGCATCGTCTTGAGAAACACAACGGCAAATATGACAAGAAGGATGGGGGTGGGAGTGGAGGACAGAGCATCGTCTTGAGAAACACAACGGCAAATATGACAAGATTCCTCCTCTGGAGGAATCCTCCATCCTCATAAGACAGAAAATGAAAGAGCATTATGCATGGCCGAGTGTGATTAACATCAAGAAGACAAAGGTTTTGTAAGTTTGGATCAAGTCCTGGTTAACCCCTTGCTTTTCTAGGAGGCAAACACCTTACAGAATGGGGAAATGGGATCCATCCTCAATACCTTAGGGCACAGATCCTCTGGCTGGTGGTCTGTCAGATTCACCCAGTGAGCTGTAAAAATGATCGATGCCCAGGACCCACCCCCAGAGATTCTGATTTGTCTATGGTGGGTCCAGGCAGGGGTATATTTTAAGCACTCCCCAGCTGATTCTAACAAGCAGCAAGGGCTGACGGGGCGGTGCAGCATGTCATTTCAGAGACCTTAAAGTAAGGTCTTCTCCACTTTGCAGAGAAGGAACTGCAGTTTCACACCTTCAGTGCCAGGACTGAAGGAAGATGATGTTCTTGCCAGTGACGAACTTCTGATTTTCTGTTCCAACACCTTTGCGTCTTCTCTTCTTGCAACACAGAGAGGTGGCCTGCTAAGTTTCCCCAGGGAGCCACAAGGTTCCTTCCTGGCCCCCGGCCCACTGGATTGGTTTGTCTGAACCTCTGTCTTCCACCGGTCAGGTTCTCTCCTCCAGTGCGTGGACATCCTGCCCAACGTGAGCGGCCAGCCTGAGCCACGTGGCCAGCCACTGGTGCTGCCGCCCTTTGGGGTGTCCTGAAAGGACCTCTCGGGGAGGGGGGGTGTGATGCATTTCCTTGACCACACCACACACCAGCCTGCAGGAACAATGTCCCTTTTCTTGCCGCCAGGAAAGGCCACATAAAGGAATATCTTCTCTTTTCTTGCCAAACAAATGTTTCTGCTTTGACCCACAGGGTACACATTGAAGCAAAATAATGACCCAGAGGTCACTGAGCTGCCCTAAAGGTCAAGCACTGGAATGAACTGTTCCCAACATTTTTAGCATGTTGAGAATAATGTGTGTGTGTGTGTGTGTGTGTGTGTGTGTGAGCACTGGGATGAGCTGGAAGAGAGACAACTGCTCCTTGTGTGAGTGGCCCCTGACCAGTCACTGTGCCCTGACTGGGCCAAGCAAGGTGGATGGCCAGGACTACGAAGGGTCTGCTCTCAGTACGCCTGCTTCTCACGGCCAGCTTTGCTGAGGATCTTTGTAATAAACTCCTTAAAAGGAATCACACACTAATGACATGCACGATCTGATCTCACTAACATTCCCATGAGTAGAATCTCCATGGTGAGTGGATGAACTATCGTTCAGCAGAGGGTCAAGGCACTCCATGAGCATCCTGCTCAGGGCTTAGAAGAATTGAGGGACGTGGCAACAGCTTTTCCTCTCTGCCAATCACTTCTGTATCCAGTCCCTCCCGGTCTGCAGGACTCACTCTTCCAAGTACAGAGACCCTTGATCCACAACAGCCTCTAGACTTTAGCTCATCACCTCTGTCCTGGGGGCGGGGTGGGACGGGTAGGGAACACAGCCTGTGCTCAGATCAGGGACATTTCCTTGGCCTCAATCTTCCCAACTGCAAAATGAAAGGAGATGGACTAGACGACCGGAAGGCTCCTTTCAGGATTCATATTGTAACATTCCAGAACACTCCACGGCCAGAACTCCTTCCTCCCGAGGAAACAGAAAGGGTCACCTTGCCTTCTCCGCTGTTAAGATAATTTCTTTCCAAGGGAGGTTGCCTTTAGCTGGAAATGTTCTAAACTCAAAGTCTGGCTTTCTACGAAATGAATTAGTGGCCAGGGTATTCAACTCAGGCTTCTGGGTGTGAAATTTGCTTAAAACAAGGAACAGCTGCTGCTTATCTGAGCTTCACGCAACTCAGGGGGACGATTCTCTCGGCTTCATCGATGCGAGGCATTTTTTATCATTTCCGGCAGAGGCTGTCATGTGCGTAGAGGAAGGAACTTAGCTCTCTAATCTGCACAAAGTGGCCATGGTGGCGAGTGGCTGGACCCTGTGCACTTTCCGAAAAGCCATCTTTCAGAGCTGAAAAAGGCCTTACAGGACTGCCCGACAGCATAAAACAGACAGTGAGAGGACACAATGCTCCTGCCGGTGTGGGATGTCCAGAGGACACATTAGAAACACCTCTCCACGGCGCTGACCAGGGTCCCTGGCGTGCCCTGTGTCCCTCTGTACAGCCCTCAGTCTCTCTGCACCTCAGACCCGGCACAGCTGAGGAGGGGGGCCACGGGGAGTGCCTGGCTTGGGGTCAAGCTCACCATAAGCAGCTTTCGCGGCCTTGTTTCTGGTTCATGCGTGGTGGGGGGTGGGGTGGGGTGGGGGTGGAGAGGCAGCTCTGATTGTGATTTCCATTCCTTCTTGTTCCTAATTTCCTCTCTACAGAATGCTTCATGTGCAGACACTTCAGTGATGAAGCCTTTTCAGAGACACCTACTGATGCTGATCCCCAGGGAAATTCTCGAAGCAGTTATTAAACAGCCGTCCTGTGAGCCTGATACAAGGACCCATCATTAGAATCCCTCAGAAGTGCAGCTGCAGCGCGTACAGGAAGAGCAGTGGCCTGTGGGTCCAGATCTGAGTGCCCCCGGGGCGTGGCTTCCTAGTTGAGCACAGTGGGTTGAGAACCCTCTCCTCGCAGTTTAGAGTGCTG
Source organism: Oreotragus oreotragus (assembly GCA_006410675.1). NCBI lineage: Eukaryota > Metazoa > Chordata > Mammalia > Artiodactyla > Bovidae > Oreotragus > Oreotragus oreotragus. The sequence goes on along the minus strand of SJYX01005862.1, from coordinate 87,219 downwards.
ACCAGGTGGCTCCAAGGTCGAGGTTCAGGGAGAGATTTCGGCGCTCGCCCCCCAGCCCACCACTGACTCTCACACCGACACTAGTGCAGGGCAGCCAGGTGGCCTGGGGGTCTCTCCAGCTGGTCCGAATCCCCATCCTCCGTGTGGGATTGCTTTTATCTGACCTTTTCCACCCCACCAGCCCCAGTTTTATCCTGCACATCACAGCCTGAGGTCCCAGCCTGTCAATAGGACGAATCTTGCCAGCGATCAGCTGGAAATGGAGCATTTCCACGGGAAAGGTGCACCCAGAGCGCCTGCCCTTCGGGGCTCTGACACTTCACATGAGAAGCCACTGGCAGAGATGCCCATGGACCAAGCTTCCGCCAGCCCAGCTGGCTCTTCAGGGCACTGCCCTTTATCACTTGGGTGCAAAGATGCCAGAAAACCTGCCCTGCCTGTCCTTCAGGGCATCCTTGCTTATTTCAACATTTCCAGAAATGAGCAGGAACTCCCAGGCAAGGAGATTGAAGTGACCAGAAGTTGTACACACATGGTTTTCAGGAACTGCAGAATGCATGGATTGTTGAAATGCCAGTCCGCCGAAGACAGGGACAGCTTGTGCTGTACATGAGTCCCTCAAGAGCCATTGGGCCCGGAGGTGGTCCCTTTTCAAAGAGCAGAGACCCCACAGCTCCATAGGAGAAAGGCCAGCAATGACCAGCAGGTTCTCAGCGGTGACTGTGAGAAGCCACGTCGCCCTCTCTTTGCACAGTGGGCTCCCACATCTGCCTAGGCATCCAAGCAACTATTCTATGGCTTTGTGACCTACTAAGCTCTGACCGCATGCCCGACCCTGTCCCAGGTGTGGCTCTGGTCCTGCTCCCAGGACCCTGGACACCTGCTGGGGAGAAGTCTTCCCCACGGGAAGGGTCAAGTGCAAAGCCCGCAGCGTGTGGCTGGGATCTTGAGCCACTTATCCCTGGTTGGTCCCAGACCGCATTTGCCCTGGGGGCTCCTGGTACTCATGTGGGAGTGAGCGTCTCTCTAAGGTCTGAATCCAAGCAGAGTTTCCCTGGCCCCTCAGACAGCTTGTGTGTGTGCATAAGCCTGTGTGCGTGTATAAACTAGTACGTGTGTGTGTATAAGCTAGCTTGTGTACAAACTAGTATGTATGGCTAGTGTGTGTGTAAGCTAGTGTGTGTGCATGGGTGTATAAGCCAGTATGTATGGGTGTGTGTAGAAGCTAGTGAGTGTGTATAAACTAGTATGTGTGTGTGTAGAAGCTAGTGTGAGTGTATAAGTTAGTGCGTGTGTGTAAGCTAGTGTGTGTGTATGTGTGTCTGTGTGTTTCCCCTCCTGGAGTTCTTTGAATGAGAGGAAAGAAAATAACCTCTTTATGGACATTCAGCTACATCCTGCTGCCCCTTTATATTCAAACACGTCCAAGGTGTCAGCCGCCCGCAGATCCTCCTGCCTAGACTCAGAGGCCAGGGCACTTCAGCTCTCTCCTCCCAGATACAGATGTCTGCACCCACATTTGCCAGCCCCCGTGGCCCTGACAAGCACCTTAAGCTCAGCATCTCTGACAGCAATGCTCCCCCTCTTTCCCTGATGATTTGAATCCAACCCAATTAGACTTCTGACTCGACCAGGATGGACTGGGACATGCACTTACTTCAACTCCCCCTCTCTCATTAATAAAATACTCCCCATCTCTCATTAATAAAAAAAGTTATAAACCCACAAAAGCACAGAGAATCAGGAAAGAGATTCGACAAACTTCAGCAGGACAGAAAGTAAATGCAGATGATTTAGCAGAGAGGGGTATTGATAAAAAAGGTACTGAGTCTTCTCCTTCAGGGAGCTCAGGGCTTGGAGGTATCAGGGACCACAAAGGGCAGGGTCCAGGTGCTGGGAGGAAACAGTGGAACTCTGAATACAGGATCCCCAAGTGTCCTTCTGCTCCCCCACATAGCCAAGCAAGCAGCCTTCAGTCCCTGCCCTCAGCCAGAAGATTTTACTTACTGGAGAAGCCGAATAAGAGAAGCTCTGACCTGGGGACAGAGGCTCTCAGAAAATGGGAGAGAAAAATGAGTCAGAAGATAAGGAGATCCAGTAGCAATGAGCGCACTTAGCACCTGGCTCTGGGTTTCTAAAAAACACGTCCATGAAAAAGTATCAGGCTCTGTGGATAACGATGGGATTCCAGAGTTGGGCAGAGAAAGTACCTAGAAAGCCTGGAGCAACTTTTTGTGCCAGCAAGTCAGGAAGTATTCAAAGAATAATGAGAACATTTCAGAAAGGCCCAGACATGATTCTGAAGGGGCTCCCACTTGCCAAATCTGAGACAGAGCATCAGAATAAATAATAGTAGTGGATTATAATCCTAGAGCAACATAAAAATCTGTAAGCCAAGATATATAAATAAATGGGACTTCCCAGATGGTGCAGTTGGTAAAGAATCTACCTGCTGCTGCAGGAGATAGAAGAGACGTGGCTTTGATCCCTGGGTTGGGAAGATACCCTGCAGGAGAAAATGGCAACCCACTCCAGTATTCTTGACTCAGAAATCTCATGGACAGGGGAACCTGGCGGGCTACAGACTGAGGTATTTTTAGGAATAAAGTGGCACATGTCCACAACTTATTCTTCAAACCATCAAGAAAAAAAAATAAGAAAATTATGTAGCAAGACTGATAACGCAAACCTGGGAAAACGTTAACACTCTGAAATTTTCCGTGAAGGGTATACAGAAATTCTCTGTATCTTATGTTTGCAACTTTTTTGTTATTCTGAAGGTTTTCCAAAATAAAAACAAACTTAAAATAGGATTCAAAAGTGAAGTTATTCTCATTTAAGTAAAATTTGATGTAACTAGATTGAGGAGTCCATGGCGTCACAGTCAGGCATGACTCAGTATGCGCATACACACATATGAGTAAGTAGAGAAGAAAGAAGCTATCTTCATTATAGTAGAAAGTCAGCTAAAATGTACGAAGTAAACTGGAGCCCACAAGGCTCCTTTAATCCATGCAGTTCTCCAGGCAAGAATACTGGAGTGGGTTGCCATTCCCTTCTCCAGGGGATCTGCCTCATCCAGGGATTGAACATGGGTCTCTTGCTTTGCAGGCAGATTCTTTACTGTCTGAGCCACTGGGGAAGCCTCACTTCACTTACAGTAGAAAGTCAACTAAAACAGGAAGATGACATTAGGAAAGTTACCATTTGCCAACCATCCTGATGATATTTCAGCAAGGATCATCAATGGCTGCTAAAACTGGTGGGTAAAAATATTATCAGAAACAGCACAATCGTACAGTCTCAACTATCCCGCTGGAAGATACTTATTAATTACAAAGGGAAACAGTACCTTCGTGATGGTGAGGCCTACAAACTACCACCTGAAAAGGCGTCAGTGTTACATCACCAAGGCAACGTCTTATGCCTCCTGGTACGAGGCACTGAGGATACGGTGCATGACTGAACTGTCAGGAGACATCAGACAAACACTAACTGATGGAGACTCTACAAAATAATTGGCCTGTACTCTGTCAAAAATGTCAAGGTCATAGAAGACAAAGGCAGATCAAGAAGGCTAAAGAAACATTACAATTTAAAGCAAGAGTGTGACCTTGTACTGAATTCTAAACCAGAAAAAGAAAACCTCAAACTTTTCCTTTACTTATAAAGGACATTAGCGGGACAACTGGCAAAATACAAATGAGGTCTGAGGATTATATAATAGTATTCCATCAATATTAATCTCCTGATTTTGATCATGAAACTGTAGTTATATAAGAGAATGACCCTGTTTTTAGGAAAACACACAGGTATTTTTAGGAATAAAGTGGCACCTGTCCACAATTTATTCTTCAAACAATAAGAGAAAAATAAAAAATTATTTAGCAAGACTGATAAAGCAAACCCGGTAAAAACATTAACACTCTGGAATGTTTGGTGAAGAGTACACAGAAATTCTTTATATTTTATTTTTGTAACTTTTCTGTTCTTCTGAAGGTTTTTCAAAGTAAAAAGAAACTTAAAACAGGATTCAAAAATGAAGTAATAGTCTCACTAAAAAAGCATGTAAGTAAAATTTGATGTAACTAGAGTGATAAGATAGGGGTATAGAGAACAAAACTCGCAACTACCATAATAGGAAGTCAGTGGAGGATGTCTAAATTCAACACAGTTAAGAAGTGCAGGGGACTTCCCTGGTGATTCAGTGGCTAAGACTCTGTGCTCCAAAAGCAGTGGGCCCAGGCCCATCCCTGTTCAGAGAATTAGACCCTACACGCTGCAATGGAAATCAGAGACCCCTCACACTGCAGTCAAGACCCAGAGCAGCCAAACGCAGCAGCCAACAAAAAAATATTTTAAAAAGACAGGTCAGGAGAAAACAGTTAACATTAAAAAAAACCTCTAAGAAGAGCAGTATTAGAGAAGGAAATGGCAACCCTCTGCAGTGTTCTTGCCTAGGAAATCCCATGGACAGAAGACCCCTCACACTGCAGTCAAGACCCAGAGCAGCCAAACGCAGCAGCCAACAAAAAAATATTTTAAAAAGACAGGTCAGGAGAAAACAGTTAACATTAAAAAAAAACCTCTAAGAAGAGCAGTGTTAGAGAAGGAAATGGCAACCCTCTGCAGTGTTCTTGCCTAGGAAATCCCATGGACAGATGAGCCTGGCAGGCTACAGTCCATGGGATCACAGAGTCAGACATGGCTTAGTGACCAGACCAAACCAAAAGCAGTACAGGAACAGTATACAAGATAATAGAAACATGTATTTTACATAGAAATATGAATTTTACACAGAAATATGGTGGCACACCAGAAAAACAGCAGGGGAAAAAAGCAGTTGCTTTGATGGAACTGGTAATTGGAGAAGAATGAGGCATGCACTTGGTTATTTTCTGTTACAGATCTTTTAGGATTATTCAGTTTTTATTAATTTTTAGTATTATTTGGGGTTGGGTTATTTAATTATTTACTATTATTTAATCTTCAGTATTCCCTGGTGGCTCAGACAGTAAAGAGTCTGCCTGCAGTGCTGGAGATCTGGGTTCTATCCCTGGGTTGGGAAGATCCCCTGGAGGAGGGCACGGCCACTCACTCCAATATTCTTGCCTAGAGCATCCCTATGGACAGAGGAGCCTGGCAGGCTGCAGTCCATGGGGTCACAAACAGCTGGACACAGCTAAGCACACACACACGTTTTAAAAATGCTATAGAGTCATTTATTTGTGTGCAACGACACGTACTACTTTTGGAACGACAGGATGGATGGATCTAACTCTTGGGGGCCCACCTCCCCAGGAAGGCATGGCGTCTCTCCAGTCTACCCTTTGTGAGTCCTACCCGCACCAATGGCATCGCATTATACCGACAGGTCTGAGAGAGCTGTTAGTTAATCCCAGCCACAGGGTGCACGAGGTAGGAACGGCTATTGAAGCCATGGGCTCTGACATGCTCACTCTGGAGATGAGGACGCTGAGCCACAGAGGCAGGGGATGAGCCGGGTTGGGCCCTTGGCGCCTCTGGCCTGCACCCCGCCTGAGACTGCAGCGCCTTGTGTGGGATGAAGGCGATGTCTGCGCCAACGCGGCCACTCAACACAGAACATGTGGGCTCACAGCCCTGAGGGACCACTGGAGCCCAGAGCCCTCAGCATCCCGCAGCTGGCTCAGAGGAGCACGAGGCCCCACGCCCCTCTCCCGGGATCCCTGCCCCGCCTAACGGTCCTCTGGGGCCCAAACACACTCCAAGCAGCAAGATGCTAAATTAAACTCTCCATTGGTAATGAGGAAACTCAAGGCTTATCAACTCTGGGGAGTGACAGAAGCCTGGGGATGAGGAGGAAGGGGAAGGGAACACAGGTGCCTACGGCCCCGCGGTGGGACTAGGGGCCTGGCACTTCTTCCTGAACCCTCCGGGCGGGGGGGTGGGTACCACAAGGAAAAGTGAGTGTGCTAGGGGGACACAAGAACCCATGTCACGCTTTAATAATCTCCAAGAGTGGGTCACAGAGGGGTTCAGGGCTGGGTCCAGCCTCCTCCCCTATCGCCGAGGAGGTGGGACGGCGGGGCTCGGAGGGGCGACTCGCTCATCGGGCCTTGCAGGGCTCCATCCTCATCAGCCCTCCATGCCCAAAGTCATGAGACTGAACCTTGGCGCGAAAGGCCAGAACTGTTTTCTGGGCAGGGCTCAGTGTCTGGCTTTTCCACAGGCTGTTTACTAGGCCTGCAACGACGTTACAGCGATTATTTATAGTCTATTTAACATCAACTTTTGATCATTCCCTTTGTAGACAGAAGTCACTGTTTGCTGCTTTATCCCCAGGGCAGCTTCCGCTTGCCACTAAGTACGCATCAGGGTCGGGCTCTGAGCTCTGGGAGCAGCTCCCTTCACCCTCAGCCGCTGTCCAGCACGGTGTGGGCCACAAACATGCCACCCACGCGGGGGTGTGATTCAAGGAGAAGGAACAGAGGCGTTAGTTAGCTTCCCCGCCTCTCCAAACAAAGGCTGCCCCCACGCCTGCACCCCAAGCAGGGGCTTTGATCAGCTGCAAACGTGCTACATCACTGGGGGCTCCGCTGACATGTCAACCTTTGATGGCGAGGTGACGAGACCCCGGGAACTCTCATCCACAGGGGCTTACCTGCGGGGCCAAGAGGTCACCCTCCTGGGGTGTGCCAGAGCAGGCCTTGGAGTCTGGGGAACTGTGTCATTCCGGAGTCCCTCAACCCTTTGCCAATCTACACCCTTGGCTGTCAACTAGGGCAAGATTCTCTGCTCTTCATTTGAGCAAAATAATGGTAAAGAACAAATGCTGTGTGCCCAGTCGCTCAGACTCTCAGTCGTGCCTGACTCTCTGCGACCCCGTGGACTGTAGCCTGCGAGGCTCCTCTGTCCATGAGATGCTCCAGGCAAGAACACTGGAGTAGGTTGCTATTTCCTTCTCCAGGGGATCTTCTTGACCCAAGGATTGAAACCGCATCTCTGCAAGCTGCTGGTCTGAGGGCCACACTGTGAGAACCAGGGTCCTGTGGGTTCCAAAGGTGAGTAAGATGTTTTCAGCCCCCGGGATCTGGAGTGTGGCATGCGGGGAGAAGTGTGGGAGGCACCCCAGAGATGTGGAAGGCAGTCCTTCTCCAGGGATATATTAAGTGTTCCGAGGAGTCCAGGAGAAGCAAAAAGGAAATGGGTTATCAGAGAGGGCTGCATAGAGAAGGCAACCTTCACGTCATCTTTGAAGAATAGGTATGTGGCAGGCAGGCGGATGTGCGGTAAGGACATTGGAGGCAGAGGACCAGGGCTGCTGTACAGGGTCCACGACCTGGCCACAAGGCTGGAGCACAGGCGGGAGGTCACAGGAGAAAGGCGGGGAGGCCAGCAGGGCTGGGGCAACGTGAAGTCTGGCTTTCCTGTAGGCGGGCGTCGCCGAAGGAGTTTTAAGCAGGGTGCTAGGGCGTTCGGCACGACCTTTACCTTTCTGAGTCTCAGTTTCCTTGTCTGTGTGACGGGGTGTGATGGGCAGAAGGTCTGGGCAGGCCTTTTCCAGCCCCCACATGCTGTGATTCCATGGGGGCAGAGGACAGGGCATGGTGCCATCCGGTCAGCGGCCTCACCCTGCTGGCAGCCCCTTGCAGGCTCAAGGCCCCCAACAGCCACGCACACATGCTCGGCCTGTCTGTCCATCTGCTGCTTCCAGAGCCCTGGCCAGCCTGGGAAGTGGAGGCAGACGTCCGGGGGGGTCACACACACTGCTAACCCCTCTGGGCCCGTGCGGACCCCCTCCCCCCTGCCGGCTGGAGAGCCAAGCGGCCTGGGATCGAGCCGCGGCTCACAATGGAAGGAAGAGGGTGTAGGAGGGAGGTCCCCGGGCTGACCCTGGTATTGTTCTCGGGCCAGAAGAAAGCTTCCTCCTGCCTCGCCGTTGCAATGCCAAGAAGGGCCGGCGGGCCAGCCGGGGAGAGTCAGCGTGGCCTGGGGGGCGCCCGCTGTCGGGGCGGCCTGGGAGCCGGGGCCCATTCACCCAGGCCTGCAGGAGAGCACGTAGCCCTGTCCGCCCCTGCCCCGCCCCCGCCCCGCGGCCGGCGGCTGCTCCCAGCGAGAGGACTAGCGCGAACGAAAATAACCGGGTTCCTCCGCCGCCAGGAAGAACGAGACCAGAAATGGCACCCCGGCCAATGAAGGAATAATGGACGCTTCACACCCGCACCAACACCTCCCTCTTCCCTCCCCCCACCCCCACCCCGGGCCTCTGCTGCTCCTTCCACCGCCCAGGGACGCGGAGCAGGGAGGCGCTGGACAGAGTGCAACCTTGCTGAACCCGGACTGGCCCCGGTCCCTGGGACACCCCCGAGACGGCCGGGGTGTTCCAGCAGCCCTGGACACAGCACCAGGAGTAGACGGAGGGTGGGGCTGCATGTGGGGTGACCCCCATTCATCCTGAGCTTGGGGACCTCTCCTGGAAAGACTGCTGGGTCACCAGGGTGGGTGTGTGCAGGAGGGTGGCCCTGCCTCTGCATGTGGGGGAGGGCCTGGTCTCAGCTCTGGGCGCCTGGCGCCCCTGTGGCCTCCCCGTCCCAAGCCCCAGTCATTCCAGACCTGAGGAGGGTGTGGGTGGGGCAGCTCTTGCCGTCTGTGAGGTGTCCTGGGTCCGGCAGGGTTGGAGAGGGAGCCAACTCCAGTCTGGCCTTGCCTGGGCCTGCTACCCGCCACCTGCCCCCATCTGATGGATCAAGCTCTCTGTCACTGAGCAAAGGAGTCTTGGTACATGGTCTGGCCCAAAGCAGGGCATGAACCAAGTGCTACAGGGGCAACATTCCTTTTTAGGAGACCCTGCTGTTGCTGCTGCTGCTGCTGCTAAGTCGCTTCAGTCGTGTCCGACTCTGTGCGACCCCATGGACTTCAGCCTTCCAGGCTCCTCCATCCATGGGATTTTCCAGGCCAGAGTACTGGAGTGGGTTGCCATTGCCTTCTCCTTAGGAGACCCTAGCCCGTCCCTAATGAAGCAACAAAACTCCCTTTTCTGGCCAGTGTGGGAAGATGTATACAACCCTAGGAATTCCTCAGATATTCCAAGGAGAGAGCATCAGGGTGAGTCTGGCCTTAGGACTTAGCCCTTGACTTCCTAGAATCTCCTTCATTCGCATATTTCTCTGCTCAAGGAATATCCGGTTGAGTCTCCATCGGTCAAGTCCCAAGGCCTGAAGCCTCTGCACCGCTGCTCTCTCTGCTCCTGGACACGTCCGCTCAGGATGCCGGGACCCCTGCCCGACCCTGTTCTCATGGCCTCCACGTGGGTCTCCTGAACCACAGTTAGTTCTGCAGCCCTGAAGGCGACACCTTTTCTTTCCTCTCTCAAGATCCACCTTCCTGGCCATCTTTCAAGGCCAGTTTGTGGTCTGCCTCCTCCAGAAAGCACAAGCCCAAGGAGAGCCAGGACACAACCAGAGAACTTCAAAACTGGCCTAGAACCCGGTCCTGCAAACACCCAAGAAGCCCCTGAGGACGGAGGTGGTCTGATTCATCCAGGAGGTGAAATCTGACCAGGCCACCAAAGAGTGGGGAGATCTGATCAAGGGAGCGGTAAGGACGCTGAGGGGACGCGGGACGGGGGGGCAAAGGGCGGCCCCCACGGCGGGGAGGCAGCCGTGCACGCGGCCGAGGGCTGCGCACGCACAGGGGGCGTCTCTGAGATCTCCGTCTTTGTAGGAGTTGGGAAGCTCAACCAAATCGTATCCTCCGCCCCCAACTCCCATCCGCGAGGCACAGAAGGGATGTGGGCGGTTCCCAAGCAAGTTTCTTGTCTGTCAAGCTCCCCAGTTCTGTGCTCACTTCCAGGTGTAACTGGGTCACTTAGTAAGACCGCTGCACACCTGCAGAGTGGCCATCACATGACCTGGTTTATATTCTGAACCCCGGCAAAGCCTTGCGATGAAGCTAAAGTTGAACACAATACCAGGTTACAGCTGAAGAAATGGGAGCCGGGAGAGAATCACTTTGGATGGATTCCAAGATGCTCTGCGCGTGGAACCCAAGGGCTCTCAGATGACAACAGAACGAACTTCAGGATTTTGTCACCTGTGTTAACTCTCGGGGCTTTTCATTCTATTGAGACTCTAGATTAGTGGTTATCAATCTTCTCCTGTAAAGGGCCAGATGGGATATATTTTAGACTTTGAAGGTGGTGGGGTCCACATCATACTACTCAACTCTGCCTTGTAACACAAACAACCACAGCCACCGAACCAATGAATGGGCATGGCTGTGTGCCAATAAAACTTTATTTGCAGAAGCAGGCTGCAGGGCTGAACTTGGTCTGTGGACCACAGTTTGCCAACCCCTCTCAAAGATCCCAACTGTGTTACTGATTACTGAGACTGTCATGTAAGGGAGGCAGATGTTTCTGGGGGCCCCCTGGAGCCAGAAAACATGTGATATCTCCAATCACCGCCCTCTCTGCATTCTGCCCCCATCCCAAGACTGTGAGAATCTGGTGCAGACTCAGCCAGTGGCCCGTTTCCCAGGAACTTTCCAACCAGCCGCCAACAAAACTCTTGAACCCCCCCAATAATCTTATAAAAATACTCCCAAACAACAAAAAATAAAAATAGGCTGGCCTCACAGCATGCACAGGTCTAGCTACCTGATGGCCTCAGATAGGAAACCACGGATCGAAGAATTCCTGGTCTCCTCCTTATTGTGTGGGCGCCTATTTTTATCCTGAGGGAGGAAGCACTGTGCAGGGAGGGGCGGTCAGAGAGCAGAGGGGGTCTCCAAGGTGAGCCCTCCCCCTCAGAGAGTGAGCAGGGCTTGGGGGAGGCCACTGGAAACCTTTCAGATCAAAACAAAAGTAAAAACACCTCTTCCTCTTATCAAAGGTGTCAGTAGGGGCTCCTCTCCCCCTCTCCCCACCCCCTCCTCCTTTCTTTCCATTTTTAGTGCCTACAGCAGTAGAGGGAAAAAAAAGAAAAGATATCCATTTTCTTGTTCTTGCTTATTAAGGAAATGACATTCACCCCTAACTCCCTGTACGTGACTACAGTCGCCTAGAATTAGAAAACGGTTTTCCATCACCTCTTCCTCTCCGTCACTTCTCACAAAGGGGCGCCGGGCTGCCTGAATTCCGATCCCACTCCCCCATTTGTAAGCCGTGTGATTTGGGACAGGGAGCTGATCAGTTTTCGTGTCTGCAAGATGATGATAACATAGGGCCTCCACTCCACGGGGTGGATATGAGAATTCAGAGTTGATGCGTGCAGACAGGGAGCTCAGATGGGGCGAGGCTCATGTATGCCCATATGAAGGACTCTGGGGGTGCTGGGGGGGTCCTCCTGGGGCAGAAGCAAGTCAGGGCTCATTTAGTCATTCACCTGATATCTAATGAGCGCCTGTGCGAGCCTGCAGAGGATGGAACATGCCAGTGGGAGAAGGCAGGGAGATCACAGGAATAAAGCAGGTGTGCAACGGGCACTGTGAAGAAAAATTAACTGGGGGCAGGGGGATGGCGGAGATGGAACGGAGTGCTCAGAAAGCTTTACTGAGAAGGGGACATCTGGCCAGACAACATCCAGGTCAAAGGAGATGCGTAACAGCACAGCCTCCCAGGGATATGTGAGCGAAGTAAGGGAGCGAACAGAAAGTGCCGGCACAGTCCCTGCAGTCTGGAAGGCACTGGGCCAGTGCCTGCACTGCGCGCAGTCCCTGCTAGACGCTCATCACAGGGGCAGCAGGAGATTTACACGTCCTGGCTCACTGGAAGGAGCGGCCCCGCATTTAAGCTCAGTCCGTCACGACCAAGACCACGCCTCGTCCGCAGAAAAGGGCCCAGTCGATCCTGGCGGACTTGGTGAACAAAGTCAGACTGGGACTTCACCCGGGAATGAAGTCACCCGTGGGGCGTGAGAAGGGGCGTGAAGCAGGACTTGGGGAAGAGTGCGGGCGTGAGCTGGTGAAGGGGGGCTTCGTTTCAACATGCCTTTGCTCCTTGGCATCTCAGGGCATTTTAATAATAATCCGTATGCCCGTGACTTAGCACGTCCTCGACGTTTCCAGAAGACTTGGCCACAGAACTGGCAATGCTCGCGGGAATGATAAAGTCACTCCTTCCTAACTGGAGGGCTGGGAACCGGGCAGCTTCAGTCCAGTGTGGGGCAGCCTGCTTTCCACCAACCCTGGGTCCACACGGCAACAGCGCCACCTGCTGGAGGAACCAGGCTGCTTCCGTGTCTGCCATCCCTTTTATTCCTGCAAGCATTCACAGGAGTCCCGGAAGTCTGATCATCATTCTCGGGGGAGGTGATTTTCATTCGGAAAGCTCATATCTCTCAGATTTCAGGCCGGGGGTCGGGTGGTTCTCACCCTGACCTATTCAGGGCCAAGCAGGTAAATGGAGTGCTTAACCCCAAGTCTCACGGTCCCCTTCTCCTGCCCTCTCTCTGGGTCTGATGTGAAGAGAGTACTTGGGCACATCCATGAGGCCAGGAATCCCACTCAACTTAGCCATGTTCCCTGGCCCCTGTGTGCACCACGCTGACCTCACAAAGGCGGGCCTGCCGTTAAGTACTTTAAACTAGGTCAGTCACCAGAGGATCAGAGCAATGGATCTGACCAGGTCAGGGTGAGCTCAAAATCAACTGCAAACAGTCACAGAATTTAGTTTCAAAATTTCCTAACAGGAAAGCAAAAAGGGAAATAAGCTGGGCTATGCAGTTCCTACTGACAGACAAAAGGCAGCAGATGTAACATTTGTCTAATAGAGAAGTCAAAGAAAAAACTATCAAAATGGGTCCTTTGAGAAAGCCTTGGGCAAGATAAGAGGTAATTCAACCACAACGTCTTTCCACTGGGGTTTTGTGTAAGATGTGGAAGCATCCAGGGCCGTGTGTGTGGAAGAGAGGCAGTATTTCTGCAGGGCCCCAAGGAGACGCTGAGCAGAAACTGTTAAGTTACCACATCTCAGGGGGAAGGAGCTGGGAGTGGTGTCTGAGCTGAGGTCTTGGGCCAGAGGTGAGGTGAGGGGAGTGAGAGGGGAGACCAGAATCCACTCAGGCTGGATGCCCTTGCCTTCACACTGAACTCAGTCAAGTTTATGGGGCTCCATCGATCCACTCCAGTATTCGTGCCTGAAGAATTCCACAGACAGAGAAGCCTGGCGGGCTACAGTCCATGAAGTCACAAAGAGCTGGAGCAACTATCACATTTTCAACCCACTCAGACCTGTTTACCCAAGGGCAGAAGTCAGCGCTTTGTGACCCCTGCTGCAGGAGCGGGTGCCTATAGGTGAAGTGGGTGTCTATAGGTGCCTATAGATGAAGCCGTCTGGTGTGGGGAAGACCACCAGTACCCCTCACTTCGTGGGTGAGCAGCCTCCTTGTCTGTGCAGCTGATAGACAGGTGTGCCCTCCTGGGAGCGCCACGTGTTCCCGCGGGTCTGAGGACTGGAGGGGTGGGGATGGGGGTCCCTGGAGGAACGTAGGCCCTGTGCCCAACAAGGGACACTGACCAAACAGGTGTTCCCCTCCCCCGTGTGGCTGCCTCATTCACAACCTCATCCTCTCCCCTGTTCCGGGGAGGAGGCCTGAGCCTGGAGGGCCTGGGTCCTTTGGGGGACAGTGCTGAGTGCCACGTCTGCATCACCAACAAGGCAAGGACACCTTTGGTTGCTGAGGACGAGGGACCTCTTGCTGCAAATGTGCCGGCGGGGCCTCTGGGGCGGCGCACTGGTGCCCTCTAGTGGGAGCGGATGGCAATGTGGCCATCTGTGCCTCTTTCTGGCCACACCTGACCTTGGGGCCGCACCTGGAGCATCTGGGCAACCGATGAGAGCTGTAGTTCACAAACGACATTACTGCTGACACGGCGGGCTGGCCAACTCCCTTGGCATCAACAGAGATGCCAAAAATGCAGGCGGGACCGCCCCCCTAGGACTCCATTCTAAGCCCAGGGCTCCAACCCTGCCCTGTGGCTACATGGCCTGGAGCTATGAAGGATATCCCCCAGAATCCAGGTCGCCATGCTGAGAGCCTCCAGCAGCCCCCCACCCCCATCCTGAATCTGAGCTCTGGGTTGGGGAGGGGGGCGGGGGGTAAACCTAGCCTCAGCTCACCTGAGGCGGCTGAGTTTGGGGATGCAAAAATCTGGCTGCTGGCTGGCACCCAGCCCAGCTCACTTGCTCCTCCCCTTCAACTATGACTACAGAGAGGCAGGCCCTGGGGATAGTCAATATCACCTTTACGAAAAGCATCAGCCTTTACTAACCAACTAAAAATGCCTCTTAAGGGCCTAGATCTGATAGATAGAGTGCCTGATAAACTATGGAATGAGGTTTGTGACATTGTACAGGAGACAGGGATCAAGACCATCCCCATGGAAAAGAAATGCAAAAAAGCAAAATGGCTGACTGGGGATGCCTTACAAATAGCTGTGAAAAGAAGAGAGGTGAAAAGCAAAGGAGAAAAGGAAAGATATAAGCATCTGAATGCAGAGTTCCAAAGAATAGCAAGAAGAGATAAGAAAACCTTCTTCAGCGATCAATGCAAAGAAATAGAGGAAAAGAACAAAATGGGAAAGACTAGAGACCTCTTCAAGAAAATTACAGATACCAAGGGAACTTTTCATGCAAAGATGGGCTCGATAAAGGACAGAAATGGTATGGACCTAACAGAAGCAGAAGATATTAAGAAGAGGTGGCAAGAATACACAGAAGAAC